>CM072523.1:46933718-47071218 GCA_036898135.1 Oncomelania hupensis
AAAGTACGGCAAGTCTCGCGTGACTCATCAAGGAAGTCAGAGACTCGTTCCGATACACGCAAGGAAGCAAGAAGGCTAGGATCTCGCAGGGCAGTAGCGTTTCGCGGCGAGGGAAAGAAGAAAGTCTCGCGAGAAAAGGCTATTTTTACTTCGCAAATCCCTCGCTTTGCTAGCCTTACCTAACTTCCTAGCATGCATCGGAACGGGTCTCCGGTGCTGACTGCAGAAGCGGTTGGCGCGTGTTTTATTTTACATTGCAAGTGAAAAGTCCGTGTACAGGTACAGAATTTCTGCCTCTAGCGGTATTTTCAAGTCGCCAGCCGGGCGAATGGTACCCCAAATCGAGCTCGCCACACACTATTTTTAGGGGCCATTGGCGAGTTGGCGAACGTTAAAGCTCAGCCCTGTTTGTTGACTGGCTGTTGTATCTAATTTCTCTTAATATATTTTTAAATCTTTGAAGTCATTATAGACGTATATCTGGTTGTTTATTTTCTTATGAACTGTGTTTAAACAGCGAGTTCCGAGGATAAAGTAGCAGCCCAGCTGGAAACATCACCGTTAGCCCGCAAAAAAGCAGCGCATCGGTCTGTTTCCACTGCCCCATCTCAAACTGGTAAAGAAGAACGTACATGTCGTCCTAAAGTTATTCCATAATTTTTTTAAGTTGCATAACGTTTTTAACAGTTTAGTAACTTTTAACATCTTCAGATTTAGTGTACACTTTTTAGTGTTGTCAATTGGACGTGAGTTTGATCATCAGTGAATTATTTTCAGACTTTTACAAACACCTGTTATAATAGTGTACATAATGTTAATGCAATAACAGTAAGTCAAATGAAACATAAGCTGGCTGTTGTACATAGTATAGTTCAAAGTTCAGCGCATTAACGGAGCAAGAAGCTTCTTCTGCTCTGATCCTCAGTCATGGAATTCCTTATATGTTATACATTATGCTACACTTCCAACATTTAAAAAAAGGCAGTTGAAAATCTGTTTGTTTTTTCAAAGAGTATTTTATGTAACAGTTTCTGATCAGATAGCAGGCTCATCGATTTGTTTTTCAATTGTTGTAATAATTAATAATAATTTTGACTAGTTAAAAACAGGTAACTTTTCTTCTTTCTTTTTTTTTTTTTTTTGGGGGGGGGGGAGGAGGAGAGGGGAAGGGTGATGTGTTTCCAGTATGTGTGTATGGATTCTTCTGACTGGTTTTAAATTGAAAATATTTGTTTTTCTTGTAACCGGTCTTTGGGTAGGCTCGAAAAAATATTCAGTTATTATTATATTTATTATTATTATTATTATTATTATTATTATTATTATTATTACTATTATTATTATTATTATTATTATTATTATTATTATTATTATTATTATTATTATTATTATTATATATTTTTTTAATTTTATTTATTTATTTATTTTTTTTATAATAGTTTTTGTTCTTTGAAAACAGCAAGTCTACCGTACATCTAGATGGGAGGCAAACAGATTTAAATTTTAATGTAAATCACTTGTCAGTCTTGTAAGTTTTTTTTTTCTTTTCTGATGTACTGTGTAAATTGTTTTAACAGCGAGTCCTAAGGAGAAAGTCGCAACAGTGTTGAAAACATCACATGAAGGGGACTGTACATGAGGCAGCATCATCATCTCTTTCCCCTAGCTCTGCTCTATCTTCAGTTGGTAAGGAGGTCAAATTTTCTTTAATGTATATGTACTTTAACTGACACTTATACTTTTTTTCTCTCCATGTACATGTATTTTCGATTAACTAAAACAAAGGTAACTGCACAGAACTGGAGGTAATGTTTTACTCTTTACAAAAATCAACAATGACATCCGAAAAGGCATGCCCACAGCAAAGGAGGGCTGGATAGAAGATCAATGCCAGGAAATAGAGAACAATCTTAACAAGTACAACAGCAAGAAGGCCTACAAGACTCTAAAGCGGCTGACAAGTGTTAAACAGCCCAAGTTCTCCACGATCCAAAGCAAGTCTAGCATGTACCTTCAGCCTAATCAGCCATCCCAGAGAAAGGTCCTCCTGAAAATAATACTCAACAGGTTGAAACCCCAAGCTGAACAAATCATAGCTGAAGAACAAGCAGGTTCAGGGCAGGGCGAAGTACCACTGAACAGATTTTCAACCTCAGAGTAATCTGTGAGAAATACCTACAGCACCAACAACATATATACCATGTGTTTGTAGACTTCAAAAAGGCGTTTGACCGAGTCTGGCATCATCGCATGCAGCTTTGTGGGCAACAATGAGAGTGTACAACATCAGCCCTAAAATTATTGAAGTCATCAAACGCCCGTATGACAAGGCTAGCAGTGCAGCCCTCTACAAAAGCGCCATCGGAAACTGGTTCAGAACAACCATCGGTGTGCGTCAGGGATGCCTACTCTCTCCAACACTCTTCAGCATCTTCCTAGAGCGCATCATTTCAAATGCCTTTGCAGATCACGAAGGCACAGTCAGCATAGGGGGAAGAGCCTTCGTTTTGCGGATGACATTGATGGATTAGCTGAAGAGAAACAAGAACTTGAACAGCTGGTACAGAGGCTTGACACCCCCTCCAGAGCCTATGGAATGGAAGCAGAGAAGACCAAAATGATGACCAACAACACCAATGGCATCAACACAGACATCAAAGTCCACGACCAATCCCTCAACACAGTGCATAGCTTCAACTATTTAGGAGCCATTGTATCAGACAGTGGATCCCGAGAGGAAGTCCTCTCCAGGATCGCACAAACAACTGCTGCCTTGGCGAGGTTGAAGCCAATTTGGAAAGACAGGACCATCAGCCTACATTCCAATGTAAGACTGCTGCGCTCTGTTGTCATCTTCATCTTCCTATACACTTGCGAAAAATGGACCCTCACAGCAGATCTACAACGAAGAATTCAAAGCAGTGAGATGAGGTGCTACAGAAGACTTCTGGGCATTTCCTATACCCAGCACATAACCAACGACGAAGTCCGACAGACCATCACACAAGCCATTGGACAACACGATGACCTGCTCACAATGGTGACAAAAACGGAAACTTCGATGGTATGGCCACGTCACCAGATCATTAGGTCTTGCAAAGACCATCCTGCAAGGCACAGTGCAAGGAGGTAGAAGAAGAGGGAGACCGAAAAAGAGGTGGGAGGACAACATTCGAGAATGGACTGGTTTGACACTGAGCGAAACAATCAGGGTTCCTGATGACTGGGAAAGATGGATTACGCTGGTTAAACGATCATCTGTGGTGCCCCTACGACCTCCTAGTTACGGGATAGGATAGGATATATTACAAAGCTTAATATTAATGTGCTTTGAAACCGCACTGTTTCTGTATTCGTTTTGATTTATGATGTTATAAGCCACAAAACAAAACAAAAATGTTTTGTTTCAAAATTGTCTTCTTATTTCCATCTAAATGCTTTAACTGTGGCCCCTTTTATGAACTTGGCAAACAAATATATCTGAAATTCGGTAAAAGGAAAAAAGCTTATGCAGAGGTGTCAACCAGTACGGATACCGTATTTAATTCCGTCGAAGTGAATTAAATACGGAAATACGGTAGCTTTTATAAAAATACGGAGGAAAAGTTGCCGATCGTTTATCTTTGCCAGCGGTGCTTCTGTACCGGTTTCTGGTCTCATAATAGTACTCCTGCACTCACTGAACGTTGCTGTGTTCAACAAGCTGATTTTCTTGGTGATTTTAGAGTAAAACAAGTGTGGTGTTCAACTCTGTGGGTTCGGGCAAATAGAATAGACCCAACGTTTCCCGGCGTGTCGTAAGAGGCGACTAACAGGGGTGATGTTAGCACGGCATCACTGGGCGAAAGTCTTCTACACAGAAGTCACCGGCCAGGGCGGAGGAACATCACGTTACTACAGGTTCAACGACCACGTGCTCAGGGCCAAGGCGAGCCACACTTTATTCGTGGATTTCGGCTGTGGCCAACAGCCTGGAGAGGATTGGGCCCTGCCAGGTCTTTTTTGCCCAAGACACACTACATGATGACACAATCCACTAATTCCATACCGGATCGGTCGTCGCCCGGGCCGTCACCCGGCACAAGGACCGCGCCTTCCGTTGGCCACCAGGACGGAGGTGTTAAGTATGCTACTGATGGACAATATAGCAAGATCCGCACGAGAAACAACATCGTCATAGGAACCTGGAACGTCAGGACCCTAACTGCGGAAGGAAAATTAGAAGAACTGGCCCACGAGCTGGACCACTATCGATGGAACGTTCTAGGTATCAGCGAACTGCGCTGGAAAGGCCTAGGTGAAACAACGACTGACAAAGGCCACAAGCTCTATTTCAGCGGTAGAGATGACAGGCACGAACACGGCGTTGGATTCTTGGTCCACAAGAACATTCTAGCCACTGTCATGGGTTGCCGCCCATTCTCCAGTAGACTCATTACCATCCGTCTGAGAGCAACCCCTTTCAACATTACCATCATCCAGGCCTATGCCCCAACATCAGACTATGAAGACAGCGAAGTGGAGGATTTTTAATGAAAATATACAGGCGGTCCTTGACCAAGTGCCGAAGAAGGACATAGTCATAGTGCAAGGCGACTGGAATGCCAAGGTTGGCCAAGATGCGCACCGCAACTGGGGAGACACATGCGGACCCCACTGCAACAACGAGACAAATGACAGGGGTCTGAGGCTATTGGAGTTTGCCAGATACAACAATCTGGTACTGGCAAACACGCTTGGTCTCCACAAAAAATCCAGACGATGGACATGGCACAGTCCCGGCGGGGAACATCACAACCAGATCGACTACATCATGGTCAAGAAACGCTTCAGATCAAGCATCAACATTGGCAGGACACGCACTTTCCAGGAGCAGACATTGGAAGTGACCACGATCTCGTGATGATGTCTTTCCGGCTCCATTTGAAGAGAGTAAATACAGCAAAGTGCACTAGGCTGAAGTTCGACCTGGACAAACTGCAAGACCCGGAGGTGGCAAAAATATTTCAGGCCACAATTGGAGGGAAATTTGACCACTGCTTATTTTGGGGGCAGGCGAAGTAGATGTCAACACCATGACCAATACCTTCAACTCAGCTGTAACAGATGCCGCCACTGAGATCCTTGGCAAGCACCGACCAAAGAAGAAGCCGTGGATCACACCTGAAATTTTGGATCTGTGTGATAAACGAAGAGAGTTAAAAAAGAAAAAGAACACCTCACAGGGAGCTGATGTCTACCGAAAAATCAACAATGACATCCGAAAAGGCATGCGCACAGCAAAGGAGAACTGGATAGAAGATCAATGCCAGGAAATAGAGAACAATCTGAACAAGAACAACAGCAAGAAGGCCTACCAGACTGTGAAGCGGCTGACAAGTGTTAAACAGCCCAAAGTCTCCACTATCCAAAGCAAGTCTGGCATTTGCCTTACAGAAGAACAAGAAGTCTTGGACAGATGGACAGAGTACTGCTCTGACCTTTACAACCATACACCAAATGGAGACCCATCAGTTCTAGCATGTCCCGAGAAGAGAAGAAGAAGAAATCCTCCCAATTCTCCGGGAAGAAGTTGAGGCAGCAGTGCAATCGCTGAAGAAAGGGAAGTCAGCGGGAGTGGACAACATACCAGCGGAACTGCTACAAGCAGGAGGAGAAGCGATGACTGATGCTCTCACCATTATCTGTAACAAGATCTGGCAGAGTGGGGAATGGCCTACACCATGGACCCAGTCGCTTGTCATCACTCTTCCCAAAAAAGGTAACCTTCAGGAGTGTGAAAATTACCGCACCATCAGCCTCATCAGCCATCCCAGCAAGGTCCTCCTGAAAATAATACTCAACAGGTTGAAACCACAAGCTGAACAAATCATAGCTGAAGAACAAGCAGGATTCATGGCAGGGCGAAGTACCACTGAACAGATTTTCAACCTCAGAATAATCTGTGAGAAATACCTACAGCACCAACAACATCTATATCATGTGTTCATAGACTTCAAGAAGGCATTTGACCGAGTCTGGCATGCAGCTCTGGCAACCATGAAAGTGTACAACATCAGCCCTAAAATTATAGAAGTCATCAAAAGCCTGTATGACAAGGCTACCAGTGCAGTCCTCCATAACAGCGTCATCGGGAACTGGTTCAGAACAACAATCGGTGTGCGTCAAGGATGCCTACTCTCTCCAACACTCTTCAACATCTTCCTAGAGCGCATCATGTCAGATGCTCTTGCAGATCACGAAGGCACAGTCAGCATAGGGGGGCAGAGCAATCTCCAATCTTCGTTTTGCGGATGATATTGATGGATTGGCTGGAGAGGAACAAGAACTTGAACAGCTTGTACAGAGGCTTGACACCACCTCCAGAGCTTATGGAATGGAAATAAGTGCAGAGAAGACCAAAATGATGACCAACAACACCAATGGCATCAACACAGACATCAAAGTACAAGGCCAATCCCTCAACACAGTGCACAGCTTCAAATATTTAGGAGCCATTGTGTCAGACAATGGGTCTCGACAGGAAGTCCTCCAGGATCGCACAAACAACTGCTGCCCTGACAAGGTTGAAGCCCATTTGGAAAGACAGAACCATCAGTCTACATTCCAAAGTAAGACTGCTGCGATCTCTGGTCATCTCCATCTTCCTATATGCTTGCGAAGCATGGACCCTCACAGCAGATCTCCAACGAAGAATACAAAGCATGGAGATGAGGTGCTACAGAAGACTTCTGTGCATTTCCTATACCCAACACATCACCAACGTTGAAGTCCGACAGACCATCACACAAGCCATTGGACAACACGATGACCTGCTCACAGTGGTGAAGAAACGGAAACTCCGATGGTATGGCCACGTCACCAGATCATCAGGCCTTGCAAAGACCATTCTGCAAGGCACAGTACAAGGAGGTAGAAGAAGGGGGAGACCGAAAAAGAGGTGGGAGGACAACATTCGAGAATGGACTGGTTTGACATTGAGCGAAGCCATGAGGGCTGCTGAGGACAGAGAAAGATGGAGTATGCTGGTTAAGCGATCATCTGTGGTGCCCCTACGACCTTCGGGTTATGGGACAGGATAGGATAGGATAGGTGTTCAACAAGCTGATTTTTATCGTGATTTTAGAGGATTGAAAATAGCCTTCTGTTTCAGAGGGAAGCCTGTCGTTACTTTATAGTGTCATAGGCTAGGTTTTGCGAGAGAAAAAAAATACTGACAAGTGTTAAAAAATACTGACAAACGGGTCCGGAAATACTGACAAGAAGATTAGGGGGTTGGCACCTCTGTAACTTATGACATCCTGATACTATCATACTAACAAAACATTCCGACGTCTGCAAATCTGAAAATCAAAATGTGTATTCTAAAAATTGAGTGGAGTAATGTTGTTTGTTTTACATTTGCTCTTAGGTTTCTTTGGTAGATGATGACAATAAATCAAGCTCTGGATGGACCAGTGTTGGAGAGCAAATTGATTCTGGTAAGTCATCACATCGGTTATTGAAAAATATCAGCACTGTTTTTCTCGTGTCAAGAGCAAGAACATGGATCAATCTTTCCCATATGGCAACTGAAACCATTCGTACATTTTTGCTTGAGAAGGAACATAAGTTTTTCCAAAATTCTGATGATCCTGGATTTTGTAGATGTTTGTCTGCTAAACTATTGAGTACTCATTGAGGCGCCTGTGCTCAGTTAAAAGTGATCTTTACAACAGTACAGTAAAGTATGTTTTTACAAATTTTAAAGCGCCATTTTAATCTGTCCAAAGAGTATCTATGTTTGAATCACTGATCTGAAAATAGTTTCAACTTAATGCCACGGTTAAAAGAAGGTGAATCAGTTTCAGTGGTCGATGCTAGTGTCAAAACTAAGTGCCGTTGGCCATGGTTAAACAAAAAGAATATCACAATAGAGCGAGTTTGTTGTATGAAGTTAAGCCGTCCGAGTCTTCTGTATTGTTGGGTCTGCAGTTTGTGTTGACTATTGCCCCCGTTCTGTGCAAGACATCGTGCAACACACCTATATGAACCAATTTCCAAGACATATTAACCTGATCTTTTCTTTAAATAAAAACTGGAACTGACTGCTTTTTGTTACACATGTCTTTGTTTCTCAGATGTTATGTACACATAACTTATTTTATTATATAAATGTGTTAAGTTAAATAGCAATCTTTAACCTCCGAGTTTAAACAGAACATTTTGCTTTACAATATTGAATATATCTGTTTAAAATAAATAATTGCTGTCCCCTTCTAATTCCCTAGGTTTTAGGATTTGTGTGTGTGTGTGCTAGAATTTGAAACACTACAAAACATTGTGAACTTTAAACTAAATTGCCCCTGATCCCTCTGCATAGCATAATGATCAACAAAATGATCTCTTTTATGAAAATATTCTTACCAGTGAGTAGCCTCACTACATTCTCTTTCAATGTTCCTTTTCAAGACTCTACTGCTTACATGTATATTGTCTCAAATTCTGTCGTTTGTTCATATTGCCGAGGTTCGTAATCGAATCCTAAAAGGCGGGTGGAGTATTAATGACACTTTGGGTCAAGTACATGGGTTTTTTGTGTGTGTGCAGTTGAACATGCCAACGCTGGGACTGGGAAAAGAAAATACGTCCTTGACAAGAAGCAATACTGCATCTTCTGCAACAAAGGACAACTGGCTCTCCCAAGACATTTTCTTATGTAACACAGACACAGAATTTACCATCTTGTCTTGATGCCTGCTGTGTGGGTGGGGTTGATTTAGCAAGATTGTCATCTTCAAACACAGAACAATCTGGGGTTTCTCCACTGTCAATTTTGGCAAGCAATCTTCCAACTTTGGTGATCTCAGTGGTACTTTCATGCAGGCGATAGTACTCTTTTTCAATGTTCAGAGAGTGGCCCTTGTGATTTGCTAGCAATTTCTGCTCATTGGGTGACAAATCAAACAGTTGAGTGATTGTAGCTCCATACTTTCTGCATTTCGTCGATGTGATCAACTCTGGCTTCTGTAGCCCAATATCTGATGTGACAGCATGGATGGCTTGCCAACCATCCAGGTAACCGTTCACAGATTTAGATGCAAAGAAAAATGGATTCGATACAGGTATAGCTACATCAGTCATCATTTCAAGAAGAATGTACAGAGATTTTTTCACCTGGGGAGGCAGGGAGTAAGGGGGGCTCACACGGATTAGTTAGTTCTTCATTTTAAGCCCTAGTGCTCCCGTTTCTCCTGTGAGGGCGTTTATCGCCCTCCCCCACCCCCTCCCGCCCCCTCCTTCTTCGACAGTTGATGGTTCGGGTGCATTGCCGCACCCCACAGTCACAGAAACCGCTAGGGATTTGAACCCTTAAGTGACAGGTTCTGCGCCTCCCGATGGCAGTAGAGATCCTGGGCTGCCTTACTCAGGCTCGAAGGCTTGGTGGAGAGACTTGTTCACACCGTGGCTGGGCTTGTCGTTACGGTTCATAGCTTGGCTGTGGGAAATCCGTCTTCTCCCGGTCACACGGCCAGTTCACAGTCCGACTCCAAGGCACCTGCCTCGAGCCCAAATAGTACGCGGGACGGGAGGTCGTAGACCCCCCCCCCTCCCCCCCACCTCCCCGGCTCTGGCTTCCCTGTGGAAATAGCGGAGCATTCCTTTCCTAAGTTGTCTCCATCTACAACCGGCGTTGGGCTAAAGATGTAGTCTATACATTACGGCTGAGACTCAAGTCCCTTTTACCCCCGTTGGAGTGCCGGGAGTTTCAGTATAAATAGTATCCTCACTTTCTGGAAATTTAGTGCTTTAAATTCCCACTGTCGCTGTCTTTCTCATTTGCTCTTTCTCATTCCTGCTCTGTTCTATCAATCTTCTATACTATCTTCTTCTTCGCTAGACCAGTCATCTACCTTTTTTTTGAAAAACTTTCCGGGACAACACGCCTTATTTGTGTATGAGGTCTGTTGGATCAGCTTGGGAATATTGCACGCTTTCTACCAGGTGGTAGATGTTATTATTTAGCAATGTATGCATTTTATATGTATGTGTTTTGTTGATAATTTATAATGATGTTTGTATTCTATTTGTTTTTGTAAACGGGTGTTCGATAAATTAGAGTACAGCCTCAGCGTCCCCTGCGTGGGATGTCTTTATTGTAAAGTGACTGGCTTGTGGAGAGCGTTCTGTTTTACCACTAGGGTTGTTTCAGCAGATCTTTTATGCGGATCAGGGGTTGTCCGGTCCTGATTTGGCTCGGAAGAGTCCGCTGGACCTAAAGCAATAATCATGTAATGTAATGTAAAGTCCCTTTTGACGGAGGCTGCTCTCAAGTCTATGGGCGTGGTAATCCGAGACAGTCCTGACCCAGTGGTGGGACCGGATCCTACCTAAACTGGCCTTCCCGCGTGCCCGCTGGCTGCCGCTCTGGTTCAAGCTTGATCTGGTGCAGTTTTCTTTTTAACCCGCTTTTAATCTTACTCGGACGTGTTTTATCACTAATTTTAGATTAAATTTCTATAATTTGATTGTTTTTTATATAATATAGGCTATACTGTTCCGTGCAATAACCCGGCAGACCTGGGGCCTGTTGCCTAGAACAAAACGCCTGCCGTGAGCGCGCGCACTGCACACTTTGCCTTATGAAACGGTTTGCGCGTGGTGAGCGTTTTCAAAATAGCGGCAGAAGAAGGAATGATTGTAAACAGAAACCGTGTGAAGACGATTGCTGCAGTGGTGTGCTCCGATATCATGAAGCACGCGGCATACTACCAGCTCGCTCCAACGCCACGCGCACGCGCCCGCGGCGTGCGTCCGTTTCCAATCCGAACGGGCCCCCTGGTCTTCTTCATATAAAAAATTATTTTATCTCTCCTTAGACAATAAATAATCCGCTCACTCTGCCCTCCTAGTCGCCCTTTGGCCCTCCTCCCTCCCTCTGCTATACCTTTGGCGGCCTTGTCTTGGCGTCCCTTTTGCCGCCCTTGTCACATCTTCACTCTACATTATTGACGCCGTCTTCCTTCCGATTCAACGCATCTTCCTGCTGGTTGTTGTAGCAGCTTTTGCGCTCCTTCTTCATTTCACTCCATTCTGCAAAACGACTTCTTATTACATCGGCCCTCGT
Source organism: Oncomelania hupensis (assembly GCA_036898135.1). Classification (NCBI taxonomy): domain Eukaryota; kingdom Metazoa; phylum Mollusca; class Gastropoda; order Littorinimorpha; family Pomatiopsidae; genus Oncomelania; species Oncomelania hupensis. The sequence goes on from CM072523.1 coordinate 46,944,826, forward strand.
TCATCCAAGTCCCCTATATGCTTATGTGTCTGGGGACGTTAATCTACTTGCCTGCCTGCCTAACCTCAGTGGGGAATTGCCTAACAACAGACAGGAAAGGCCAAATAATTTTGCTATTGCCTTACTAGGGTTTAGGCAGAAATTGCCTTACAGACAGAAATTGCTGTACAGGTGAAGGTATTTGTAGATTAGTTATTGCCAAGAATACGTTTTTATGAATATGTGTTTACTGATGGCAGGCATGACCTGTGTTCACGCTTTCCTGATGTGCGCTACATTTTCTTGCCCAATGACATAAGGCACAAATTGTCTAATGTAAGTCTACATGAAGTATGGTTGGCGGTTCTCCACCTGTCATTATGTACAATGGTATGTAGTATGCATTGCAGTTTTGCTATACTAGACAACCACTGACTACCAACATCATCGTCTGTGGAGGTTTGATATATGCTTCAGATGTGTTGGCTTCCAATCATTGCCTATATATATGCAGTTTTCCATGTTTGGGAATTGCTATTTTGGAGACGTTTATAAACATTTTGAAGAAAAACTGTTCAAATGAATCATTGCTTATCTGAAGTTGTTTGTTGTTGTTGTTGTTGTTGTTGTTTTAAAGTGAAGCAACGTGTGTTCATTTATGTGTGTACTGATGTGACAGTGACAGATGTGAGACAAGTTTCATGCTTCCCTGATGTGGGACCACGGTTTCTTGCCTTCTGATGTACATGTAATGTCTTACAAAACATTTGTATGTGTATGTTTTTAAAGGTATTATGGAGACATTTAATGTGCAAGTGTGATTGTTTTCGGAACACCCCAGTTGGAGTGCCGGGGGGAGGGGGGAGGGTGAGGAAAGGGGGGGGGGGGGTCAGTATAAATAGTATCCCCACTTTCTGGAAATTTAGTGCTTTAAATTCCCACTGTCGCTGTCTTTCTCATTTGTTCTTTCTCATTTGTTCTTTCTCATTTCTACTCTGTGCTCTATCAATCTACTATACTATCTTCTTCTTTGCTTGACCAGTCATCTACCTTTTTTTCGTGAAACTCTTCCGGGACCAAACTCCTCATTTGTGTGTGAGGTCTGTTGGATCAGCTTGGAAATATTGGACGCTTTCTGCCAGGTGGTCACTAGGGCTTCCTATGATGTTATTATTTGGCAATGTAGGCATTTTATATGTATGTGTTTTGTTGGTATTTATAATGATGTTTATATGCTATTTTGTTTTTGTAAACGGGGGTTCGATAAATTAGAGAATAGCCTCAGCGCCCCCTGCGTGGGATATCTTTATTGTAAAGTGACCGGCTGGTGGAGTGCCTTCAGTGTTACCACTAGGGTTGTTTCGGCAGATCTTTTAGGCGGATCAGGGGCGAGTCCTCTTTCAGCGAAGTTGTGGTCTTGATTTTGTGGACCTGCTTCGGCTACACTTGTCCTGATTTGGCTCGGAAGAGTCCGCTGGACTTAAAGCAATAATCATGTAATATAATGTAATCCGTGTGGAGTGCCGGGGGTTTCAGTATAAATAGTATCCCCACTTTCTGGAAATTTAGTGCTTTAAATTCCCACTGTCGCTGTCTTCCTCATTTGCTCTTTCCCTTTCCTGATCTATCCTATCACTCTGCTATACTATCTTCTTCTTCGCTAGATCAATGACCTACCTTTTTTCTTGAAAACTCTTCCTGGACAAGACTCCTTGTTTGTGTATGAGGTCTGTTGGATCAGCTTGGGAGTGTTGGACGCTTTCTGCCGGGTGGTCACTAGGGCTTCCTATGATGTTATTATTTAGCACTATAGGCATTTTATATGTATTTGTTTTGTTGATGATTTATAATGATGTTTGTATTCTATTTTGTTTTTGTAACCACGGGCTCGAGTAGTTGGGGTAAAGCCTCAGACGTCCCCTGCGTGGGATGTCTTTATTGTAAAGTGACCTGGCCGGTGGAGGGCATTCAATTTTTCCACTAGGGTTGTTTCGGCAGATCTTTTATGCGGATTGGGGGTTGTCCGGTCCTGATTTGGCTCGGAAGAGTCCGCTGGACCTAAAGCAACAATCAATCAATCAATCAATCAATTTTAATACTTTTATATTTTTATGCTATTGACTCATTTTCAAAAAAATGTTGAATGTTCCCTTGATCTCATGATCTTGGTAGCCATTTTGGATTTTCATAATTACTTAATAATTTTTGCCTAAAGTTCTGAGCTTATTTTGTAATTGTTCTCAAGCTTTTACAATGGATGATATTCATTACATTATATGTTTGGCTTATTTGATTTATTACTGTAAAGTTTTGCATTTGTCATTAATTCAAGTATCATCTTCATGTTGTTCATAATTCTTTTTTTAAAGCAATTTTAAAAATTCTGTTTAGCCTTGGTCTTTATTGTTTATTTATAGAGGGTTGCTTGCATGATCAATTGCTTGATTGATGATGTAAATCTCATGCAAACTCTGAATAAAATCAAATCATCCCAACCAAGTGCTCGTCTTATTGGACAAAGACTGCGCGATATCACTTTTTACTTTTAATCACTCATATGCACACACCCTGCAAAATTTATAATGTATTATTATTTAGATAACAAAAAAAACCAATTCTTTTAGTACAAACAAATTGCCATAGCTTTTGGGCTTAAGTAATAACATCTTTGACTTTGACAAATAAATACACGTTTTGTTTTTTTTCTTAATTTTGTTATAATTATTTTGATAATGTGTTCTCTCTCTCTCTCTCTCTCTCTCTCTCTCTCTCTCTCTCTCTCTCTCTCTCTCTCTCTCCCTCTCACTAATTGTATGTGAAGTGAAAAATACCACAGCAAACTATCCTATCGTATCCTATCCTATCCGGTAACTCGGAGGTCCTAGGGGCATCACAGATGATCGTTTAACCAGCGTACTCCATCTTTTCCTGTCCTCAGCAACCCTGATTGTTTCGCTCAGTGTCAAACCGGTCCATTCTCGAATGTTGTCCTCCCACCTCTTTTTCGGTCTCCCTCTTCTTCTACCTCCTTGCACTGTGCCTTGCAGGAAGGTCTTTGCAAGACCTGATGATCTGGTAACGTGGCCATACCATCGGAGTTTCCGTTTTTTTCACCACTGTGAGCAGGTCATCGTGTTGTCCAATGGCATGTGTGATGGTCTATCGGACTTCGTCGTTGGTGATGTGCTGGGTATAGGAAATGCCCATATGTCTTCTGTAGCACCTCATCTCAATGCTTTGTATTCTTCGTTGTAGATCTGCTGTGAGGGTCCATGTTTCGCAAGCATATAGGAAGATGGACATGGGAGCGCAGCAGCCTTACCTTGGAATGTAGACTGATGGTCCTGTCCTTTCCACATTGGCATCAACCTCGCCAGGGCAGCAGTTGTTTGTGCCATCCTGGAGAGGACTTCCTGTCGGGACCCATAGTCTAATACAATGGCTCCTAAACATTTGAAGCTATGCACTGTGTGTTGAAGGCACAGTCAGCATTGGGAAAAGAGCAATCTCCAGCCTTCGTTTTGCGGATGGCATTGATGGATTGGCTGGAGAGGAGCAAGAACTTTAACAGCTGGTACAGAGGCTTGACACCACCTCCAGAGCCTATGGAATAGAAATAAGTGCAGAGAAGACCAAAATTAATGATGACCAACAACACCAATGGCATCAACAAGGACATCAAAGTCCAAGGCCAATCCCTCAACACAGTGCTTAACTTAAAATATTTAGGAGCTATTGTATCAGACAGTGGGTCCCGACAGGAAGTCCTCTACAGTATCGCACAAACAACTGCTGCACTGGCGAGGTTGAAGCCAATGTGGAAAGACAGGACCATCAGGTTACATTCCAAGGTAAGTCTGCTGCGCTCCCTTGTCATCTCCATCTTCCTATATGATTGCGAAACATGGACCCTCACAGCAGATCTACAACGAAGAATACAAAGCATGGGGATGAGGTGCTACAGAAGACTTCTGGGCATTTCCTATACCCAGCACATCACCAACGACGAAGTCCGACAGACCATCACACAAGCCATTGGACAACACGATGACCTGCTCACAGTGGTGAAAAAACGGAAGCTCCGATGGTACGGCCACGTTACCAGATCATCAGGTCTTGCAAAGACCATCCTGCAAGCACAGAGCAAGGAGGTAGAAGAAGAGGGAGACCAAAAAAGAGGTGGGAGGACAACATTCGAGAATGACTGGTTTGACAATGAGCGAAACAATCAGGGTTTCTGAGGGTAGGGAAAGATGGATTACGCTGGTTAAACGATCATCTGTGGTGCCCCTACGACCTCCGAGTTAGGGGATATGATAGGATAGGTATTAATGTATGTATTATTATTACTGTGATTATTTGAGAAGGGAGATGTAGCAGATCTTGACTTGGAACTGTATGTGTGTGTTTTATTAGTATTCCATGTGCGTCATGGTGTTTATTTTACGTCATTGTAGGAAGTGTGACGTAGGAAGATAGAAATCGAAGAAAAATAAAAAAAAAACGAATCAGCTAGCAACTGCCGTCTTCACGGTCTTTTACAGTTTGAATGCATATCTTCCACAGTCCCAAGAACATGTTTCATTTTATTTTTTTTTAAAAACATTGTTACGTATTTATAATGACAGTTGTCCATAGATTAATCTTAAATGTATTTGTTCAATCAGCATGCCCGTTATAAAAATATATTTATATATATAGTGAATAACAGTCGCATAACCGTTTTTTGACGACATTATGTCACAGACAGGGTGTTGTGGCAACCTGTTTGTTTCTCAAATTTCTCGAGATGTAATATATATATAATTAATATTGACCCATATTTATAATCACAGATGTGCATTTAACAGTCTGACATCAAATTTGACTTTATATGACCAGTAGAAATAGGTGTTGCCAAAAAACGGTGCCAGAACACATGTCGCGGTAAACCATGTATTATGCGTATATATATATATATATATATATATATATATATATATATATATATATATATATATATATATATATATATATATATATATATATATATATATATACAGTGAACTTCGGATATAGTAAAGTGCCCTGGGACCAAATAAATCTTTAGTATAACCGAATATTTAATATAACCGAAAATCCGTTTACAGTAAAGTTTTTAAAGTTTACTTTACTATAACCGAAACTTCGTTTATAATACAGTTTTAGAGGTTTACTTGACTATAACCGACTTCGTTTATAATAACGATTTTAGAGGGTTAATTTAGCATAACCGAAACTTTGTTTTTGTTTTAATTAAACGTTTACTAATCCGACACTCTCATTATAAAGAGACAGAAAACGCTGGTCTAAAGTGTATGTGGGTGCACAGGGCCGGATCAATCCATTTTCGAGGGAGGGGGTGGGGTGGGGTGCTAGTCTAGTTCTTTTTAAAATGTATGGTACAGAGTAGAGTGGTGAAACACTACAAGTAAAACTCGTGGCGCAGTGGATAAGTCGCCGGTTTCCTATGCCGAAGGTCGCGGGTTCGATTGCCGCAAGGGGCGAACGTATGTGACTTAGGTACGAGACTATTGAGGTCATCGAGGGTTTTCTCCGGGCACTCCGGTTTCCTCCCTCCCTTCAATAATGGTACAGGATGCAGTCAATATAAAAATTTCAAAAATAAAAATTCGATTTTCTTCCGTCTTCTAATAGCGATCTCCATGCCTGTACACCACCTGTTTGAGTGATGTATGTGTATTTGGTGTGTGTGAGGGTAAAATGAGACAGGTGAGCGTGTATGTTGGTATAGATCGCCGCGCTTTTAGCCTTGGGGAAAGGCGCGTACATAGCATAGCATCCTGTCCTGTCCTGTAACTAACTGCCTTACATAACGTATTTCTAGTTGAACAAAAACTTCCATCTTCTACTTTCTTTATTTTATTTATTTATTTTTTTTGTTGTTGCCAAGGTGTGGGGGTGGGGGATGCTGCAGTACTCCTAGCACCCCCTCCCCTACCCCCTGGATCCGGCCCTGGTGCAAGTAAAGAAGAAGAAAAGCAAAACAAATCAGTGAACAAAATAATGACTTCTCGAATTTCCATCTTTTACCAGGATTTCTGCAGACTGTAATCGTCTGTGTGTCTATTTGTCTGTGTGTTAACGTAACTCAACATCGTTCTAAATTGAGCTGACATTTGGCGCGTTATATACATGTACATTGGAATTGGATCCCATTAATTTATTAGATTCACATAGTTGAACAGTTAAAATAAGACAGTGCAAATCGAACGAATCGCTTTCGTTATTACATATTTTAATTTAGATTAATATTTCTGTGTTGGTTTGTTGTCCCTTGCTGAATTCCACACGAAAACTATGTTTTCCCATTTTAGAAAACACCCCCACCCTCCCCAGCTCCAGCCCTTCACCCCCGGACAGCCGTTTATAAGTCGTCATGGAGACGTTTGTCTTACCAGAGTTGCCAAGAACAAAATTCAAAGTATTTATTTGAGTGGTTGGACAAGCAAGCTCTCTCTCTCTCTCTCTCTCTCTCTCTCTCTCTCTCTCTCTCTCTCTCTCTCTCTTTGTCAAACATGGCCTTTTCAAAATTTAGATTTTCTTCTTCTTTGTGTTTCCCTTCCCACCCCCACATGGGTATTACCTATTGCTATCGTAATTACAGGTAAATAGCAATTACGTTACTTGAGTGAACATTATGAATATGCACTCATCGTCAAGATCTTTTGTTTCTGGACACAGCCACATGATAACAAGTGATAGTTCACGAAAGTGAAAAGGTCCTTTTAGCCTTTCGTATGAAGCCACCAGAAATCCACGGGAAATAGCTGAAAAAGATACTTTTTTTAATGAACACTTGCAGTAGGTCCATTGTCCCTTATTGGATTCCATTACGCTCACATATGTTGATTGATCATTTTTGTTTATTAACTCGGGTATTATAAACTCTTCAAGAATACCTCTCTTATAACCCAGTTTGTGTATATTGTTTGAAATGTTACAGTATTATTTGTTTATGTCCGTGTGTGTAAGTTCACGTGTGTGTGAGTGTGTGTGTGAGAGATAGATAGATAGAGAGAGAGAGAGAGAGAGAGAGAGAGAGAGAGAGAGAGAGAGAGTCCATTACCGATAAGAGATAACATGTGAGCTTTTGTGTCCTAATTATTTCAAACCAACCCTTTAATCGGAAGGATAAATCATAAAAGTAGATCATGAATTGTACATGTTCTACTATCGTCATTGTGGAAAAACAAAACGCTCACAAAATTAAAGCAAACAAAGACATGAACAAAACCTAAACAATATGGTGGATTTAAAAAAAAAATGGTTTGTCTTGCAAAGCCATGCAACAGCTTAGGAATAAATCTCTTCTTTACTTCTCATTTGAAAGTGCAGTCCAGTCAAAACGTTGGTTTCCCAGTTCTCCATTGATTCGGATTCATCTCAGTACAAAAGGTATAATTATAATGTGTTCAACTTATAACACCCTTATTTAGTCATAAACGCATTTCATCATGTATAGCGAAAGTGAAGTCTAATTTGCTTTGTAAGTTTCTAAGCTAGGTACTCTTTTTCTGCCAAACAGTTAAATCTCTCCTTCAGTTTTTCACTCTCCTTCATAATCACTGTTACTGTTGATGCGGAAATTCCAAATTGTTCAGCAATTTCTTTTTTTTTTTCTTTTTTTTTTTCATCTTTTCATCTTCAAGTGCGTGAATTAGATCTATTTTAGGCTTCAGGGTAAGCGTGACGTGACGATGTTGCGTCATTATGAACGTCAGTAACTCTCATGAAACTTTAATACAGTAATCTCCCTTGAAACTTTATTATAAGCGGCAGCAAAACTCGCCAGGGGCCTTAGAAAACACTTTATTATAAGCGGACTTTACTATATTTTTTTATTATATCCGATTTTTAAAAACAGAGACAAAGAAGAGTTTTGGTCGGGACCAAGACTGGACTTTACTAAAACCGAATATTTACTTTATCCGGCCTTTATTATATCCGGAGTTCACTGTATATATATATATATATATATATATATATATATATATATATATATATATATATATATATATATATATATATATATATATATATATATATATATATATATTATATATATCTAGGTGCACTAATTCTAGTCTTCGCTATTTAGCTAGTCATGTTGTTTTGCAATGTCAAATGTGACCGCTCTATTGACAGACCTGCAGTGATTCGGGAGGAGATTAAGGAAGAGAGATTCGGGAAGAGATTATGATTCGATCGTTAGTTTAGATTCCCTCTTCTCTGGGGGAGCAGTTTTCTTTAAAGAAAATCAAGTCGAAGAATGTCTTAATTGGTTTTCTTTGACGAAAACGGGGTTTACCTTAACATTCGCAGTATTAGTAAGCTTACATTAAACAATGATATACAATGGTCTTTCACTGCACAAACCAACAGCTAAAGCCTGAATTTTCTTTTTCTGGTCTGACACAGAGATTTTCCTTGTTTAACGGTACACCAATACGCTCTGCGATCTAATAGATCTTTTAAAACGCTTTATTCTCCCTTTTCATCGGGAAATTCCGGGTTCCTCCCCTGGGGAAGGCGTAGTCGCAGCCTGTGGCGCGCCCAAACCCAACCTACCTAATATTAGTTTGTTGTTTTTCTTTTTGCTGGGGAAGCAAACCGGAGTACTCGGATAAAACCTCCGAGACGTTGGCCGAGTCGAAAGTAAATAATATTCGGAGAAACATAAGGCTGGATCGATCGCACACCTGTCAGGCGCCATTGGTTTCTGGCCTGTGGACAAGGCAAGTTAGTCCCGCCTTAGCCCCTTTGGCCACAACGCTCGCATGTTGTGAGATAATATTGTTAGCGCTTCAGCGGTAGCTACTGTATAAATGGACACAAAACTAATGAATTTATTGATTTCAAAATAAATATACTTATTCTACAGAGTTAATGTTTTTTTAATGAAACTATGTGTTTTCAATGGGGCAACATTTACCGTGAATGTTAAACGGATATGACCTGTCAAGAGGACGAAGTCAAAGCGGGTCACTTTAAATGAATACCATATATCTAAAGCTTTAACTGTAAGCAAGGTTTCAATATTAAAGTGAGTTTGATGTTGTTTTTTTCTCTCACAATCGTAAACTAGATAGTATGACCATAGAAGACTTTTTATTTTATTTTTATTAAACTGTATTATTGAGATCAAATCTCTACCACAAGCATAATACACAACTACAAAAAGGCAAGGGGATCCCAGAGAGTTTCATGGGACGTCGCTTTAATTAAGACCCCAAGCTAACAGTTATCGCCCCTCCTTTAACCAGAGCAAAGCCGAGAACCTTATGCTGTCAGTAAACATGTGCACTCTACGCTGAGAATATTTCTGAGCGCAGCACCCGTTCCAATAAAAATGAGGTACTCCAAAGTGCATTCATGCAGTCACGTACTGATTATAGTCAACATGCGTATTAGGACGCTCGGACTTGGCGGTTAGATTCCAAATACGCACATATGAGATACACAGAAAATATTAATATAATTATTAGCAATAAGTATTCTCTTATCGTCAATTAGACATTTTATAACTTCTTTTTTTTTAAATTTAAGTAGTTTCGACACAGGTCTTATCGACACTTTAAATAAGAATGGATGGGTGAGCATAGTTATGGAGTCTTTTATTTTTTAAACTAATAAAATCCGCCATGGGCTAGTTTGACCATTGGAAAATCTTAGTTAAAACCCGTTTTTTTGGAATTCCCTACATCAGTACAACTTATGTTAATCTGCTGAATAAAAATTGATATAACAACAACAGCCAAAAAAATCCCTGTTGACAATGGCAAACATTTAAGTGTGAAAGAATATCACAAATTGTTTCACGTTCTCCGTGTTTACTTAAGACCGTTGGACTATGAAGGGGAAGACTACAGAAGCTTACTTAGCACACGAACTAATGTGTTGACATTTGAAAGCACGAAGCAACGAAAGAAACAAAGACGAAGAAGAGGTAATATATTCTCTCTCGTTTGGTAGATGCTCTTGTTTGGTTTAATTGTTTTTAAAACTGTCTATTTAAATCCGTTAATTTTTTTAAAGAAAAAAAAAAGAACGAAACAAGATGGCAAGCCATTAAAATGTATTTAATAATAATAATAATAATAATAATAATAATAATAATAATAATAATAATAATAATAATAATAATTTTATTTATAAAGCGCATTATTAAACAATAGTCTGCTCAAGGCGCATCAAACACAGTCACACGCACAGTACAATAGATAGAATACAATCAATATATAAAATTAAAAACAAAAATTCATTAAAATTTTAAGTTTGATTGATTGATTGATTGTTGCTTTAGCTCCAGCGGACTCTTCCGAGCCAAATCAGGACCGTAAAATTTTATGTAAGAAGTCGGAAGTAAACATCAAGCACACAATAGTCGCATTAAAACAATGTACTAATCGCTAAATAAGACTGACAAAATAATAAAGTAATTAAAATAAATAAATAAATAAATAAAATGATGGGAGATGTAAAAACTGAAAATATTATTAGAAATGCAATCACATCTTTTAAACTCTGGACAGTAAATAAGTAAATATCAAATTCCAAATAAAAATTAAGAATCAGTAATATAAGATACGAAGAATGATTATTAAAAGATCATGACCATGATATTTCCAGACACTCAGGCACACACACCCACCTCCCCCTTCCCCCCCCCCCCCCCCCCCCCACACACACCCAGCGGAAAAATAGACGTTTTCAAAAGTGTTAATTTTCTAGGCAGTGTTGAGACCCGGTGTAACAGGCCGAAATATACCCCTGGCTACTTTATACCGTGGGTATAATGTAGCCTAGGCGGGTTTAAACCCCTGGGTGTAGATCAGCCTAAGCCAGGTCATACCCCTCGCGCCCGGAATATACCCCCACCTAAAGAGATTTCACTCATGGGTTTGTTGTGTACATGACCGTTTGCGTGACCAACTCTCAGGTAACAGCCTTTAGCTTGCGTGTAAAAAAAAAAACAAAAACAAAAAAACAAAACTGAATGAACTCAGCTAACAGCCTTTATCTTGCGTGTAAAAAAAACAAAACAAAAAAAACAACACTAAAAAACCCTAACCCTAACCCTAACCGTATCTATCTATCTATCTATCTATCTATCTATCTATCTATCTATCTATCTATCTATCTATCTATCTATCTATCTATCTATCTATCTATCTATCTATCTATCTATCTATCTATCTATCTATCTATCTATCTATCTATCTATCTATCTATCTATCTATCTATCTTTCTATCTATCTATCTATCTATCTATCTATCTATCTATCTATCTGAGTGCATCAGAACAATTACAACACATAAATTAAAGAGTAACGTGAAGGATAAGGTCTTCCGTAGTGGGGGGGGGGGGGGGGGGGTTATAATGGGCAGGAGAGGGTTAAACGAGCCTAGGCCAGATAATACCCAGGGGTATAGTCTGGGCTAGGCCAGTTTATACGGGGGCATAGTCTGGGCTAGGCCAGTTTATACCCTGGGTATACTTGAGGCGGAGTATAATCTGGCCTGCTACACCGGCTTTATCCTGACGAAGCTTATCGAAAGACAAGCAAAAGGAAATTGTGGAATGATAGACCACTATGTGAACGATCTGCAAGCAAAAGCGTATTCAAATCGACTTCGCCAAAGTTTAGATACAACGCAAAAACGTTTTTTGTTTTTATTATTTATTTAGAAAATGGTGGAGCGCCTAGGCCTTGGCCTTTTGAGATAGTACACATATGAGTGATCTAACCTGCTTAGCAGTAGTTACAAGTATCCGCACAGTAAATTTATAAAGTTCGGTACAGTTATTCTTGAGATATGGTCAAACGTGTGTTTTGAACAAAAAGTTAAACTCGGAGCGACAGGCTGATCGACAACCGAATTGCTTCTGAAGGATGACCCGTGAATGGAAGTACTAAGTAGGCTATACCAAAACTCAACAAAATTGTTAAGCCCTTTTAGAGATATTGATCAAAGTGTGTTTAGCAACGAATATACTCCAGTGACCTTGACTTGGCTGTAGAACAAATACGATGGTATGGGAAGCAAGCCCTTAACCTAGGTAATGTTCCTATGAAGTGTGGTCGAAATCCGTTCAGCGGTTGTTAAGATATTGTTTCCAACGGACCGAGACACCGACCGACATTTAACTCGTTCCGATCCCCCCCCCTCCCTCCCCACACCCGGTTATTTCAAACAATTCTATATATGTCTGGATATATAAAAAATAAAGAAAGCAAATGAAAGAAAAACGAAGAAGAAAATTCTCTCTCGTCGGTAAATGCTCTTGCAAGGCCTATTTTCAGTTCTTTAAACGTCTATTTACGTTTCATTCTAATGTCAATCCTGTGTCGGGGAACAATCGCGTTTGCTTGCCCTGTCAGTCCAAACACTCAAGGGAGAGAATTCCGTAGTAAGGGGTCTTGTCGTTCTATGTAAACACTTCCTCGGTATTAGAGATACTCATAACTGTCCCCATAAAGTGCATACTAATGAAAAAGTACTTTTTTTTCTGTAAGAAATGAAGCCACTCCTCCAATCTGGGGAAGTAGCTTTTGAATGGGATGATGATGAGGAGGAGGAGGAGGATGAGGATGAGGATGATGGTGGTGGTAGTGGCGGTTGAGGTGGTGGTGGTGGTGGTGAAGGTGATGGCGTAGTATAGCCCAGGTATCCAAGGGTAAAGTTCATGCTCATTGCCATAGAGAGAAGAAACGAGAGAGTGGCCAGTTTGGAGGGTCAAACGCGTTTGGAAACAGATTTATGAGAATGAAGGGAGTGGGGGTGGGGGAAGAGGGTGATACAAGGTTATGCGCGCATGGATGTGCGTGGGTGTGTATATGTATCACCTCTACCTCATCCGTTGGCCCCAATTACAGACCCTGGTTCTCTGCCTCGGCACCGAAAAGTCTATTTGTAACATAACAGCTCACAGTGGTGAAAAAACGTAAACTCCGATGGCATGGCCACGTCAGCAGATCATCAGGTCTTGCTAAGACCATCCTGCAAGGCACAGTGCAAGGAGGTAGAAGAAGAGGGAGACCGAAAAAGAGGTGGGAGGACAACATTCGAGAATGGACTGGTTTGACACTGAGCGAAACAATCAGGGTTGCTGAGGACAGGGAAAGATGGAGTGGTTAAACGATCATCTGTGGTGCCCCTACGACCTCCGAGTTATGGGATAGGATAGGATAGCATAGGATAGGAACATAACAGCAATAACTGTAAAACGTTTGCCATTTCAAACCAACAAGAAGACACATGCCAGGCGACATTCTTACTGGAGGGAGATCTGTATTTCCGTTAAGCAAATTGACCAGCCTACCGCAACAGGTGGGTAGCACGTTGACGCAGCAAAGGTCAGAAGACCTATGTTGTTTTCCTTGGCGTCATTCCACGACCATACATCATCCTTACGTCATGCAGTGAGGACCTCGTCACAGTTGTAGCAGACGTGTTGGGTGATAGTCTGGATTGCACGTGTCGGTGTAGAGTAGATAGTGTATGTTTGTATTTGACATAGTTTTAATTAACGGCAGACCGCGAAACGTTTGCTGACACTCAAGGCCAATTAAAAGTACGGATTCAGTCCACTCTGCGCCGCGCCTCTATAGACCAGGCTTGCGTCCTCGGCGAATCTTAGCTAATCTCTGTGGGCTCAATCCACCTGCTGAACCGTGGTTGCTTCATATTAGGGACTCTGAGCCACAGATGGCGAGAGCGTCTCTATAGAGAGCTATGCCACTTTCTCTGCATTTTAGTATTCATATAGCATATCAATTCTACCCACAGGCGCCCGTACCTGGATACGACCAAAGAATGTACAGTTTCAGTGTGAAGCTGTACATTCTTTGATACGACACCGTCTTTGAAGATAGCGTCAATTTCTCTGCATGGCAGTATTCATATAAAGCACAACCTATAGGCTTACTTGTGTGATGGACTAATATGTTGAAGTTGTGATTTCCGCCCCTTGATTTGGGCATATAGTTTAGGTTTTAATTTTTTTAAATGTATAAAATAGCACAATCTCTCTCTCTCTCTCTCTCTCTCTCTCTCTCTCTCTCTCTCTCTCTCTCTCTCTCTCTCCCTCTCTCTCTCTCTCTCTCTCTCTCTCTCCATCCATCCATTTTGAATTTTTCATTATCGCGCACTGAGCATTTAACAATGGATGAAGACATGCGCGTTGCAATTGGACATTTTCTTCCTCATCACCATCGTCCTCATAATCATCATCATCGCCGACGTCGTCGACGTAGTCATTATCACCATTACCATCAACGGTCTTTTTTGTGGTCTATATATTTATTTATTTAAGCAAACTTAAATATGTTACCTTCCACCTTTCCACCCCAAATCAAAAATAATGACTACGATTCCGCCATCCTCCACGGCATCTTATGAGAGGTGTGTCCAAAAGGAACGTGCTGGCTTGCTGCGCAGTCATCGAGTAATATAATCACAGCGGCATGGCTACAAACATTGAAGGGTGCGTCTGAAAACGTGTGATGATTGGTTGCACTAAAAGCAGATTCCTGGGTAATGTTTTTTTTACCCGCAGATGTATTTTTATATTATCATTATTATCATTATTATCATTATTATTTATCATTACTATCATTATTCTTATTATTATCAATATTTATCCGCCTAATTTTGACTTAGCTCTAGGCGCTTACAAGAGAACAGAACAATTGTAACTATAAAACAAATCGAGAAAAACTCATGAACTGTTAACAGTTAACTTATATCTAAAAACTAATAACTCTCTTAACACACACACACACACACACACACACACACGCACATATACACGCGACACTAGCTATGACTTTGCAGTTTTTGTTTCCTTCATTTCAATCGATGGAAGGAAAATAATGAATGTTAAGGAAGAATTTAAATGACTGAATTGAAGATGAATTTCTAAGAGAAACAGGCAGTTTGTTCCACATAATAGGGCCCTGATAAGAGAAAGCACTTTCACCATAATGGTTTAGTAGGCACAGATGAGACTGCAAACAGAGTGATGTACCGCTGCTATAGATGTAATGTTCCCCGTTATTTTCAGGTCCACCAGTGGGAGCATAAAGGGATAGAAAAGAGAGGAAGAAAGAAAGAAAAGAAGAAGAAAGGTTGTTGTTGTTTTTTTAAATAAAAATCTCATATTATGTCTATGCAATGGTTTAACTGGAAACTTCAACATATTTTCCGATCCCAACATTTACATTTCCCTTTTTCTGTGACAGGAGATGACGTGTCAATACTAAGTGTGGAGAATAAACGAAACGAAAGGCAGCGACCATTGTAGCGGTCTCTTACCAAAGCTGACACTGCAAATGCAATACGATAAATGTGTTTGCGTTTGTTTAACTTCCAGAATACAATTAGGCCTACAGAAGATTTTAAACTTCAATCCTACCTCATCAAAAAATAATAATGATTTTTTTTTGCTCTAGACTGAATAGTGAATACGGTCCAGCGCGCATAGTAAGCCAACACCATCTCCAAGCAGGTTAATAAAACTACAAGATAATAGTACTATATTGCGAGCTACTCACTGTTGTGCGCATTGACCTGTTTAAATCACGTAGGCCTATTAACTAATAATGATGGTATGTTTGCTCTGCAAATAGAACAGCGTGCATCTCTCTCCCAATCCCCCACCCCCTCACCCCCTTATTCTCTCAACACACATGCTCTTACTACGCGTAGGCCTATCTACACGTTCATTCTTTACATTATCCAATCCGATCCTTTTCCGTAACTCCCAAGTCGTTGGGGCACCCACAGATGATCGTTTAACCAACGTCCTCCATCTTTCTCTGTCCTCAGCAGTCCTCATGGCTTCACTCGTGTCAGCCAGTCCATTCTCGAATGTTGTCTTCCTATCTCCTTTTCTCTCTTCCTCTTCTTCTGACCCCTTGCACCGTGCCTTGCAGGATGGTCTTTGCGAGGCCTGATGCTCTGGTAATGTGGCCACACCATCGGAGTTTTCGTTTCTTCACCACTGCGAGCAAGTCATCGTGTTGTCCAATAGCTTGTGTGATGGTCTGTTGGATTTCGTCGTTGGTGATGTTCTGGATATAGAAAATGCCCAGAAGTCTTCTGTAGCACCTCATCTCCATGCTTTGTATTCTGCGTTGTGGATTGCAGTGAGGGTCCACGTTTCGCAAGCATATAGTAAGATGGAAATGACAAGGGAACGCTGCAGCTATATCTTGGAATGTCTTTCCAAATGGGCTTCAACCTTGTCAGGACAGTAGTTGTTTGTGCTATACTGGAGAGAACTTCCTGTTGGGACCCATTGTCTGTTACAATTATTCCTAAATATTTGAAGCTGTGCACCGTTCTGAGAGACTGGCTTTGGACTTTGATGTCCATGTTGATGTCATTGGTGTCGTTGGCCATCAATTTAGTCTTCTCTGCGCTTACTTCCATTCCAAAAGCTCTGGAGATGGTGTCAAGTCTCTGTACCAGCTGTTCAAGTTCTTGTTCTTCTCCAGCCAATTCATCAATGTCATTCGCAAAACGGTGGTTGGAGATTGCTCTGCCCCCTATGCTGACTGTGCCTTCATGATATGCAAGGGCATCTGACACGATGCGCTCTAGAAAGATGTTGAAGAGTGTTGGAAAGAGCAGGCGTCCTTGACGCACACCGATGCTTGCTCTGAACCAGTTTTTGATGGCACTGTTGTGGAGTACTGCACTGGTAGCCTTGCCACAAAGGCTTTTGATGACTTTAATAATGTTGGGGCTGGTGTTGTATACTCTCACGGGTGCTTACATTATGTCCATTATGTCCTCCTATCTCTTTCTTATCCAACAAAAATCCGCCTACCCCGCTTGTTGAAGTTTAGTGTGAATATGAATAAGTGTGTGCCAACCCTTGCAATTGAAAAGACGGGACCACTATTTTGTAAGGCGGTCGAGGTTGAGCAAATGTTGACCTGTTGCGTTGAAACAGAAAGAAGATATCTTCTTTATAGCCTAATTGAAAATGGCGTGTGTTCAACTTTTTACTCTCTCTCTCTCTCTCTCTCTCTCTCTCTGTCTCTCTCTCTCTCTCTCTCTCTCTCTCTCTCTCTCTCTCTCTCTCTCTCAGTCTTACAGGCTCTATTTCTGAATCTGGTAAGGGCTGCTCTACGTCAGGTCCATCCCATGTTTGGTTTGCTAAAAAAAACTGGGTCAAATTTCACATGATTAAATTAGTTTTGAACTCAAACTCGGAGAAGAGAATATATAATGGTTATGTCGAAATACCTTTTTTATATAACGAAAATAATGTATAACGGTCTTGTCGTAAAGCAAGTTTTTTTTTTAATTTTATTTTATCCTTTCTTTTTTTTTTCCTGTCTGCCTTTTCAACTTATTTTCCCTTTCTGCTTTTTAAGCATAAGTGAATGCGCAGATAGCATACGTCTCTCCACTCCACTACTCACACGAAGAATTTTTTTTTTTAGCAAGACATTATTCAGTTAGCCTTTGTATTTAAGAAAAAAAGGAAACCTCCGTCGTGTCTTTTTAATTGAAAACGGCTTACATCATATACGTTAAGTGCATATTTACATAACCCGTTTGCGTTAGCCTTTTTATCTTTTATTTTAAATTGCAAACGCGTTGGTATCCTTGACCCATTGGACATGAATTAAAACTTATATAACGCATATGAGTGTTCGTCTGGCACACCAATGGCCCAGGTTCGAATTCGTGGTTGGCAAGACAAAAAGTAGCCATTTTCACTGTCCATTTTTAGTAGTGTGATTGCTCTAGTGGTTCAATGTTGCTTTAAGTCCATATCTCCTCTTACCTGGGATGGTTATCCCCGTCTGCCATATCGCCAATGGTGGGTGTAGACGTTAAACGTTAATGTTCGTTCATTCGACGCAGATGGCTCATTTGGGTTTGCTGCTTGGGACACTGGATTTTTGAATTCATATCTGTACAAATTTTACTAGGTCTATACTATCCTATCCTATCCTATACCCGTAACTCGAAGGTCGTCGGGGCACCACAGATGATCGTTTATCCAGCGTACTCCAACTTTCTCTATCCTCAGCAACCCTCATGGCTTCGCTCAGTGTCAAGCCAGTCCATTCTCGAATGTTGTCCTCCCATCTTTTTTTCTGTCTCTCTCTTCTTCAGCCTCCTTGCACCGTGCCTAGCAGGATAGTCTTTGCAAGGCCTGATGCTCTGGTGACGTGGCTCTACCATTGAATTTCAATTTCTTCACCATTCATGATTGTAAGCATGTCATAGTGTTGTCCAATGGCTGGAGTGATGATCTGTCAGACTTCGTTGTTGGTGAGGTGCTGAATGTAATGAGGTGCTGGGTATAGGAAATGCCCAGAAGTCTTCTGTAGTACCTCATCTCCATGCTTTGTATTCTTCGTTGCAGATCTGCTGTGAGAGTCCATGTTTCGTAAGCGTATAGCAAGATGGAGATGACAAGGGAGCGAAGCAGCCTTATCTTTGAATATAGATTGATGGTCCTGTCTTTGCAAATGGGCTTCGATCTTGTCAGGGCAGCAGTTGTTAGTGCGATCCTGGAGAGGACTTCTGGACCCCTTGTCTGATACAATGGCTCCTAAATACTTGAAGCTATGCACCGTGTTGAGGGATTGGCCTTTGGACTTTGGTGTCCGTGTTGATGCCATTGGTGTCGTTGGTCATTATTTTGGTCTTCTCTACAATTGTTTTCATTCCATAGGGTCTGGAGGTCAAGCCTCTGTACAGCTGTTCAAGTACCGTTTCCTCTCCAACCAATCAATGTCATCCGCAAAACAACTGAGGTCGGAGATTGCTCTACTCCCTGCAAGGGCATCTGACATGATGCTGGGCTCTAGGAAGATGTTAAAGAGTGTTGGAGAGAGTAGGTATCCTTGACGCACACCGATTGTTGTTCTGAACCAGTTTCCAATGGCGGTGTTGGGGAGCACTGCACTGATAGCCTTGTCATGCAGGCTTTTGATGATTTCAATAAATTTAGGGCTGAAGTTGTACAATCTCATGGTTGCCCAGATAGCTGCATGCCAGACTCGACAAAAAACGTTCTCTAGAAGTCTACAAACACATGATATAGATGTTGTTGGTGCTGTTGGTATTTATCGCATATTATCCTGAGGTAGAAAATTTGTTCAATGGTACTTCGCTCTGTCCTGAATCCTGCTTGTTCTTAGCTATGATTTGGTCAGCTTGGGGTTTCAACCTGTTGAGTATTATTTTCAGGAGATTCAAGAGAAAACGATACTCATCAGGTTGCTAGGGTTATCTGTCGCCTAACACAAGGCACCTACAGCTAGGTCTATCTGTCGCCTGACACAAGGCACCTACAGCTAGGTCTATCTGTCGCCTAACACAAGGTACCTACAGCTAGGTCTATCTGTCACCTAACACAAGGCACCTACAGCTAGGTCTATCTGTCGCCTAACACAAGGCACCTACAGCTAGGTCTATCTTTCGCCTGACACAAGGCACCTACAGCTAGGTCTATCTGTCGCCTAACACAAGGCATCTACAGCTAGGTCTATCTGTCGCCTGACACAAGGCACCTACAGCTAGGTCTATCTGTCGCCTGACACAAGGCACATACAGCTAGGTCTATCTGTCGCCTAACACAAGGCACCTACAGCTATGTCTATCTGTCGCCTAACACAAGGCACCTACAGCTAGGTCTATCTGTCGCCTGACACAAGTCACCTACAGCTAGGTCTATCTGTCGCCTAACACAAGGCATCTACAGATAGGTCTATCTGTCGCCCTAACACAAGGCGCCTACAGTGGCAGAGGAAATAACGAAAGAATTATTTTCTCCTTGCTTTTTGGGACTCTTCTCCTCCCTCCTTCAAACCCTTCACTTCCACTCTCATCCCCTCCCCCACCACCACCAACAAACATCACCATGCAAAATAGGGGATGGGGGAACGGTGATGATGATGTTGATGATGATGATAC
This sequence comes from Oncomelania hupensis, assembly GCA_036898135.1. Classification (NCBI taxonomy): domain Eukaryota; kingdom Metazoa; phylum Mollusca; class Gastropoda; order Littorinimorpha; family Pomatiopsidae; genus Oncomelania; species Oncomelania hupensis. Next base: position 46,964,797 of record CM072523.1, read on the forward strand.
TGTTGATAACGACGACGATGATGATGATGACTACGACGATGATGGTGATGATGCAAGATTCTAGCCTTGTTTTCAATATTATAATATAATCTTAAACACGGAGAAACCATGATTACACAGCTTGTGTGTCAGGTTTTGCATAATATTGCAATCTCAAACTCCTCTCTCTCTCTCTCACTCACACACACACACACACACTCACACACACACACACACTCTCTCTGTCTGTCTGTCTGTCTGTCTCTCTCTCTCTCTCTCTCTCTATCTATTTATATATATATAATAAAGAAAGAGATTTCTCTTATATAGCGCACTTACAAGCTCAGAGAGCTTCTCAAGGCGCTGGCCCGTAATATCCAGCAATCACAAAGTAGTTTGCTGAAGTCAGGATTCGAACCCACGTCGCCCAAGACACACTCACACAAGTCGTGCGCTCTGACCACTGAGCTATCCCTGCCGCCATATATATTTCTACATACACATCACAACATGTGGTGGTGAATGACACAACACGTGAACGAGCAGCGTGCCTCGGATTTGTCTGTGTAACGTTTCTTTCTCTACATCTCAAAGGAGAACTGTTGTGAGATTTAGATGATTTAAACTTAAATGAATAGATCAATTTCTACAAAATGCCTGTACGCACTTATCTATTTCAAGATAACTGCTCAAGGCGCTGACAAATTTCAAAATTACTTTTTAAACCTTGAGCGGATGGTCTATGTGACAGATCTATCTATCTATCTATCTATCTATCTATCTATCTATCTATCTATCTATCTATCTATCTATCTATCTATCTATCTATCTATCTATCTATCTATCTATCTATCTACCTACCTACCTACCTACCTACCTACACCTACCTTATTGAGCCGGAATCCACAATCTGTTGAGATTCAGCCTGCCGTCAAGACTTAGGGTAAGGGTCCGGAAATAGCCCAGACTGCAGGCCAGGGTACCAACTTAAAGCTTCCCAAAAATTCTCTGTCTCTCTCTCTGCCTCCCTCTCTGTCTCTCTGTCTCTGTCTGTCTCTCTGTCTCTCTGTCTCTGTCTCTGTCTCTGTCTCTGTCTCTGTCTCTGTCTCTCTCTCTCTCTCTCTCTCTCTCTCTCTCTCTCTCCCTCTCTCTCTCTCTCTCTCTCTCTCTCTCTCTCTCTCTCTCTCTCTTATTGAGCCAGAATCCACAATCTGTTGAGATTCAAGCCCATGCCTGCCGGCAAGAGTTAAAGCAAGGGTCAGGCTATATAGCCCAGGCTAGAGATGCTTGAAATTCAAGCTCAGCCTGCTAGGCCAGGCTACCAGCTCTGTCTGTCTGTCTCTCTCTCCCTCTCTCACTCTCTTTGGCAGACAGATTAGATTAGGATAGGTAGATAGATAGATAGATAGATAGATAGATAGATAGATAGATAGATAGATAGATAGATAGATAGATAGATAGATAGACAGACAGACAGACAGACAGACAGACAGACGGACGGACGGACGGACGGACGGACGGACGGACGGACGGACGGACGGACGGACGGACGGACAGACAGACAGACAGACAGACAGACAGACAGACAGACAGACAGACAGACAGACAGACAGACAGACAGACAGACAGACAGATAGATAGATAGATAGATAGATAGATAGATAGATAGATAGATAGATAGATAGATAGATAGATAGATAGATAGATAGATAGATAGATAGATAGATAGATAGATAGATAGATAGATAGATAGATAGATAGATAGATAAACAATGCTTAAGCCTATATTGTCCAGCGGATAACTAATAACTAAGAGCAATTGACAAAAATAACTAGGTTAACTCGAGCGTCGTTGATACGACAGGGTCTAAAGAGTCATTGATTGAATAAAGTCGATGGCAGCAAGGAATATAAGGTTTAGAGATTGATGGAGGAGAAAAAAGGAGGGGTAGGAGGAGCCGGAGAGAGAGAAGAAGGAGGGAAAAAGTGGAATGTGACGGCGACTAAAGGTGTGTGTTTGGGGGCTGGTGGATAGGGGTTTGGGGGGGGTGGGGGAGTGGAGTGTGAGGGATGGGGATTGGAGGATGGGGGGGGGGGGTGATCATTTAGGTCAAGTAAGCTCATTGGAAATGAGCAAATGAGCGAAGTCACCGTCCGAAAATCTGTTCCTAGATATTTGACTCACGATTTTCTCGCACTCATCGTAGCTTAGATTCCATACTTCAGCGTTCAATAGGGGTCAGGTTGGCCAGAAAGAAAGATGGTTTGACGGGTACTCTCTACCCTCAGTTATATCTGGATTTGCAAAATGAGGTACGGGGGCATGGCACCTATTCTGGGTGGCTCTATGGTCGAGTGTGCCACCAACACAAAAAAACACAAGCGGGTGGACGGTATAAAAGAAGTTGCTCAAAACAAGGTTACTCATAGTCACCTACCCTTCTTCTTCTGACGTCCGTCGGTAAGTATTAATTTAATATAATTTAATTTAATTTAATTTAATTTAATTTAATTTAATTTAATTTAATTTAATTTAATTTAATTTAATTTAATTAATTTAATTTAATTTAATTTAATTTAATTTAATTTAATTTAAATTTAATTTAAATGTTTAGTTACTTTATTCCACTTAATTTAATGTAATTTTACAGATTTAATTTATTTCACAAATTTGTGGGGGGGGGGGGGGGGGGGGGGGGCGGGTAAGGCAAGAAGGGGCGGGCGGCATGAAATGTAACTTATTTTATTATTATTTTGTTTCATATAATTTAAGTACAATTTAATTTGTTTGTGTGGTTTTGTGGTTTAGATTATTTAGTGCTACTTTTTAGTAGTCTTCATTAATTTTCTTCTTTGAGATATGTTTGTTTGCTTATTTCAATTAAAGTCTATTTACCGAAATGATTTTAGACTAAACTTTGAGATATTTTCCATATTGTGTGCACACAAAATGGCGAATTGTATATCAGAATGGCAAAATAAATGAAAGATATATGCCAAACTCCTTTATTTATTTATTTATTTATTTATTTATTTATTTATTTATTTATTTATTTATTTATTTATTTATTTATTTATGTAGCTAGTTAGTTTGTTCATCGCTTTTATATAAGCGGTGTTGGAAGCTCAAGAGCATACAGGATTTAACCAAGTCTCCCGAGATGCCTACTTGTAGCCTTTGGGCGCCTGATCTGACGCCCAGACAACTGGGAGCAATCCTGGACGACCGGGAATGGGGGATAAAGGACCTTGTGCTTGATGGGTGTAATTTGTGTATCCGGCTCTCACCAATCTAGGACATGAGCTTCAGGATCTTTAAAGTCCGTGCGGTGGCGTGCGTGCGTGTGTCCACAGATTAAACCTCGGTTTATGCTCTCATCCGAAGGAGTAAACCACTTTAAATCGAGTTTGCACAATATTTGGGAATAGACACTTTGATAGCTGTTTTTGTTTCATGCTTTTAGTGTTAAAATCACTTCTTTCATACATTCTGTGGTTTTGAGTATAGGCGTAACCGGTTTGGTTTTCTATAAAGGTCGTGGTTTTAGATGTTTATGTGATAGCATATTTCACCAGACTTTCTATTAATGAATTTATTTATCTATTTTCTTGCATCTTGGTAATTTGGTCACAGTTCGGAACTTTAGAACTTTGTCCTTTTATTAAACAAACAATGAAACAACAAATATCAAATGAAGCTTTTAACCCAGGAGGAAGGGTGTGAGAGGGGTGGGAGGGGGAGAGGAGGGAGGTGAGAGTAAACCTAAATGCGTTTTATAATCAAATTGTAAATTATATTTCTAGAAACAACATCTAAAAGCTAAATCCGGAGCTTGGATGTAACATTTTTTTAAATTAATGAAAAATGGGCGCTTCGGGCGGCTTGAGATAGATTCTGAATCGGCCAGCGCCTTGAGCAGCTCTTGAGCTAGATAAAAGCGCTATATTAGGCCAAATAAATAATTATTAAAATAAATAATTAATTAATTAATTAATTAATTAATTAATTAATTAATTAATAAATAAAATACTGGAGAAAAAAACAAACCCACGTGGAAATATTTCAATGATTCAAATGTAACCACTGCCTGTTCCACACGATTTTAAAATCGACTTTGACATTTTGTGATTGCTTCCTTTACATGTTTGTACAGTATGTGTTGTATTGTAATCATCTTTGACGTCTTCATTTGCCTTTTTTTTTAAAAGATAATTTAAAATTGATTTTTTAAATTTCTAAAATTGTACATTGTGCATACTACGCCAACTGTGGTCTTTGTAAATAATTGTATAGTCTTTCTTGTTCCAAGTTCATTTATGGTTAGCAACAAGTTATTCTGTTTAGCTGGAACAAAGATTGTGTTGACTTGACTATCTCTCAAATTAAAATGCAAGTTCTACCGAGTCTATAAGCATAGGTTGATTTGTTAATGTTATACGTTCGTACGCTAAAATATAAATCTCTAAAGTTTTGTTTCCCCATAATATATAGCCACCGTACTGAACTTTAACGTGTGTGAATTATCATTGCTATTGTCTTTTATATGTGACCATTTCATGTGTGGGTGTGTGTGTGTGCATGAGGGTGTGTGTGTACGTGTATGCATGTGCGTGCATATGTGTGTATGAATGCATTTCTTATATGTTTAATATCTTTAGGAAGCATGAATGTTTGTATATTAATTTTCGATGTAAGCATTTGTATTTTTTTCTTGTAACGGGCTAGAGCCGTTGGATATAGAAAGAAAGAAAAAGAAAGAGATTTCTCGTATATAGCGCACTTACAAGCTCAGAGAGCTTCTCAAGGCGCTGGAAAAACATTTTATTATTATTATTATTATTATTATTATTATTATTATTATTATTATTATTATTATTATTATTATTATTATTAAATTAGTCTCTGTCTTGTCTTTCTCAAAATTAGTATTCCTTGATTTGTATGTACACATTAGTTTCTCATTCTTATATTATTGTTTTTGGGTGTTTGGTTTCAGCATATCATACAACATGACTCAGTTGTTGTGCCTCTGTTTCGCCGCTGTCATTGGAGCCTCTTTTGCCAAGCCGCCTTGGGCTGGTGTAAGTAACTTTAAGTTGAACATTTCTTGTAAAAGGGACCTAACTTTGAGCACCACCTATCGACAGGTCCTTTAAACATTCACGGTGACTGTTGCCTCACTGAAAGAACTAAGCTTACAAGAAAGAAAATATCGTTTTCGAAAGTATTGTTATTTTTTGAATGAATAAACTCCGTAGTTTTTGTGCAAACAGCCGTTGGAATAATTATTCTGGAGCTAAAAATAGCAGCTACCAAAGCCAGTAAGAGACAGAACCCGTAAACGCAATTGCTCGTAAGCGTTTTCGTTTTAGGTTAATAAAATAGATCTTATCCTACCCAAGACACCAAAGACGCACGCTTCAAACCGCGTGGTTCGCTCACAAATAGGCTCAAGGTTTACACGGCTGTACCGTTAAAAACAGCTGAAATAACTCCTTCAAAAATACAGCTCAAATAACTCCTTCAAAAATACAGCTCAAATAACTCCTTCAAGACTTCAAACTTTAGCGGTTGGATTGAGCCCGAAAGACTCCTGTATATCGTTGTTTTATGTAATAACAATGCAAATTTTAAAGTCAACCCGTTTTCGCCAAACGTAAACAAAGCCTTGGAATTGGGGACTTTTCAATATATATGTGCATACTTGGTTTTAGCACCAATTTATTATTTGTTTTGCCCACATGCAACCTTTGGGCGCATCATCTGAAGCCCACACAACTGAGCGCGTACCTTGGGCGACCTGGTGTAGGGGAGAAAGGACCTAGTGCTTGCTGGGGGCATTGACCCGTCTATAACATGAGCGTCAGGATCTTTACAGTTCCGTGCGATGGAATGGGTGTGTGCGCAGCCTGGACCGGGTATGAGGGAGTAGGGACCTAGTGCGTGCTGGGTGGATTTGTGTAGCTGCAGGCACTGACCCGTTTAGGACATGAGCGTCGGGATCTTTAAATTCAGGCGTGCACAGACTCTTAGATCTCGGTTTATGCATATAATCACGCTCACCATCTCAGAAATCAAGGTCACTCTTGGCTTTAGACAATCTATAGGGCATAATACGATTATATATATATATATATATATATATATATATATATATATATATATATATATATATATATATATATATATATATATATATATATATATATATATATATATATATATATATATATATATATATATATATATATATATATATATATATATATATATATATATATATATATATATATAAATTTTGTCTGTAAAATTTTACAACTGGGTCGACGTAACAAATACATCCAATACGCATCTCGCCAAAAGAAGGCCCATGAGTATTATACCTCTGAGAGCAGACATGACTGAGGTGTTTACAATCCTACACATTAAGTGTGAACTTCAAAACCACAAGGTCCCTATTATGTAGAGTCGAAACCTCTTGAACCCGAGTTTATAAATATAAATTAACAAAACAGACTTTTCATTTCATATTAGTTTATTCCAGCACCTTTTTACCAACAGAATTGCTAACAGATGGAACAGTCTGCCAAAGGACTGTTGTCACAGTTGGTACCGCAAATGCATTTAAAAAATGGTCTAGACATGTTTTCGTCTTATATTATGTACTCCACTGGTTTGGGTGGAGATTCCCTTATCCCATCTGCCTCTGGTAGGGAAATTTGATGACTATACTATACTATACTATACTATACTATACTATACTATACTATACTATACTATACTATACTATACTATACTATACTATACTATACTGTGCTGTGTTATGCTATACTATACTATACTATACTGTGCTGTGCTGTGTTATGCTATGCTATATTGTAGATTATAGTCACACGACACCGAAGCGTGTAGGCGACTACTGGTCACATTATTCTGACACCAGCGAACCAGTTGATGTTAAGGGGAAAATAATATGGTCACACATTGGCCAATCCGGGATTCGAACCAGGTACCTTTCGGTTACTAGTAAGACGCTCTACCAACTGAGCTACCCGGCCCCTCCAGGTATGCTATGCTATGCCATGCAATACTATATAGCACCGAGCTATGGGTGGTGGGTCAAATGTACACAGTGCAGCTGAGAACTGCCTGGCTGCGAGACAAACGTAAGCCTCTCCCAGTCTAAGCTACGCAGTGTGGGTGGATCAAGTCAAAGTGCTTTATGTGGCACAGCTGAACGAAATGATCTTTCTTCAAGTCTCCATTGCCTGTAGGGCCCCGTAGCTCAGTGGCAAAGCGTTCGCCTGTTACACCGATAACCTAGGTTCCGATCCCGTAGTGGGCAAAGATAATAACAGCGGCCATTTTGGCTGTCCGGTCATTGTGTGCAGTGCCATTGTTCTAGGGGTTCAGTGTTGTTTCAGTGTCCCTACCTCGTCTTCCCTGGGATGGGTATATCTCCGTCTGTCAATATAGCGCCAAGGGCAAAGATCAGTCTTTATGATGCCAATAACCCGTTTTACTTTATGTAGTTTATTAATGAAGTTTTAGAATTTCTTTCCAAGGTTCCAGATATGGTCTTTTTTTTTTAAAGCTCAGTTTATTGGGGAATCGGGCCTGATATAATTTGTATTGTTGTTATTGGTATTATTATTAGTAGTAGTAGTAGTAGTAGTAGTAGTAGTAGTAGTAGTAGTATTACATCTGCCTATTTGCCCACTGTTGCAGAAGGGCGAGAGAGGTCCAGGTGGCCCTGGCGGTGAAGAGGCTGAAATGATGAGCCCTGAGATGATCATGCTGAAGCTGAAGATGCTGACTGGTCTGGAGAGCCACATCAGAGAAAAGACGGAGCAGATGATCGCCGAGAAAGAAGACCTGGACGACGTCCACGAAGACTTCATTCGGTATGGCTTCCTAATCTAATCTAATCTAATCTAATGTAATCTACTTTAAGTTAAATCAATTTATTTAAAACTAGTGGTTTTGTACCCTGGCAAGCCAGGGTACACAGGTTGCTGTTTAAAATGTAGACAGAGAGACAACTGTTGTCTGCGAGTTAGCATTAAACATTAAAAATGCACTGAAATGATTGCAATAGTTTACTTGCAGAGGTCGAATGATGAAGCACTGCAAAACAGAGTAGATTAAAAGGTACATGTTGATGTTCGACTCGAGCAATGCATTGAACTATTTTAATTTAAAATGATAATTGCAATGTACTGCAGAACAGAGTATAGGTGCATGTTTGAGTAATGCACTAAAATATTTTATTGTAATTTAGTATTTATGTTAGGCAACGTATTTTTAAATGTCATACCTTTATTTAAAAATATTAGGCATGCAAGTAATCTCCCTTGGTACCATAATACTTCCGGTATATTTGTATTCGCGGTAGCGCATAGGTACTGCATAAACAGTGATTTAGTTAGAGGGAAGTAACCGTGCTACAACTCTACAAACATGGTTTTCGTCAGCACAGATCTTGTATGACACAGTTGCTTCAAGTAATTGAAGATTTTATGCAAATTGAATTTTTGTGCGCATATAAGTATGGATGAAAAAGAAAGTGAACAGGTAACCTTCAGCTGTAAGATTGGTGACATGAGTGCAAACGTGTTTTGAATGGAAATAAAACTAAATTTGCGGTATTACGGAACGGCAGTTCTTGACACAAGTTGAATCGGAAGCGCCGCGCGGAATGAGGCTATTGCAGTTTGTGGACATTTTGTTTATTTATTTATCTTAGAAACGGTTAAACGTTCGGTAAGGAAATTTGCTCTGTGGGTTCGGGCATTAAATAGAATAGACCCAACGTTTCCCGGCGTGTCGTAAGAGGCGACTAACAGGGGTGATGTTAGCACGGCATCACTGGGCGAAAGTCTTCTACACAGAAGTCACCGGCCAGGGCGGAGGAACCTCACGTTACTACAGGTTCAACGACCATGTGCTCAGGGCCAAGGCGAGCCACACTGTATTCGTGGATTTCGGCTGTGGCCAACAGCCTGGAGAGGATTGGGCACCACCAGGTCTTTTTTGCCCAAGACACACTACATGATGACACAATCCAATAATTCCATTCCGGATCGGTCGTCGCCCGGCACAAGGACCGCGCCTTCCGTTGGCCACCAGGACGGAGGTGTTAAGTATGCTACTGATGGACAATTTAGCAAGATCCGCACGAGAAACAACATCGTCATAGGAACCTGAAATGTCAGGACCCTAACTGCGGAAGGAAAATTAGAAGAACTGGCCCACGAGTTAGACCACTATCGATGGAACGTTCTAGGCATCAGCGAACTGCGCTGGAAAGGCCTAGGTGAAACAACGACCGACAAAGGCCACAAGCTCTATTTCAGCGGTAGAGATGACAGGCACGAACACGGCGTTGGATTCTTGGTCCACAAGAACATTCTAGCCACTGTCATGGGTTGCCGCCCAGTCTCCAGTAGACTCATTACCATCCGCCTGAGAGCAGCCCCTTTCAACATCACCATCATCCAGGCCTATGCCCCAACATCAGACTATGACGACAGCGAAGTGGAGGATTTTTATGAAAATCTACAGGCGGTCCTTGACCAAGTGCCGAAGAAGGACATAGTCATAGTGCAAGGCGACTGGAATGCCAAGGTTGGCCAAGATGCGCACCACAACTGGGGAGACACATGTGGACCCCACTGCAACAACGAGACAAATGACAGGGGTCTGAGACTCTTGGAGTTTGCCAGATACAACAATCTGGTACTGGCAAACACGCTTGGTCTCCACAAAAACTCCAGACGATGGACATGGCACAGTCCTGGCGGGGAGCATCACAACCAAATATACTACATTATGGTCAAGAAACGCTTCAGATTGGCAGGACACGCACTTTTCCAGGAGCAGACATCGGAAGTGACCACGATCTCGTGATGATGTCTTTCCGGCTCCATTTGAAGAGAGTAAATACAGCAAAGTGCACTAGACTGAAGTTCGACCTGGACAAACTGCAAGACCCGGAGGTGGCAGAACTATTTCAGGCCACAATTGGAGGGAAATTTGCACCACTGCTCATTTTGGGGGCTGGTAAAGTAGATGTCAACACCATGACCACCACCTTCAACTCAGCTGTGACAGATGCCGCCACTGAGATCCTTGGCAAGCACCGACCAAAGAAGAAGCCGTGGATCACACCTGAACTTTTGGATCTGTGTGATGAACGAAGAGAGGTGAAAAAGAAAAAGAACAACTCACAGGGAGCTGATGTCTACCGAAAAATCAACAATGACATCCGAAAAGGCATGCGCACAGCAAAGGAGAACTGGATAGAAGATCAATGCCAGGAAATAGAGAACAGTCTGAACAAGAACAACAGCAAGAAGGCCTACCAGACAGTGAAGCGGCTGACAAGTGTCAAACAGCCCAAAGTCTCCACGATCCAAAGCAAGTCTGGCATATGCCTTACAGAAGAACAAGAAGTCTTGGACAGATGGACAGAGTATTGCTCTGACCTTTACAACCATACACCAAATGGAGACCCATCAGTTCTAGCATGTCCCGAGAACAGAGAAGAAGAAGAAATCCTCCCAATTCTCCGGGAAGAAGTTGAGGCAGCAGTGCAAGCGCTAAAGAAAGGGAAGTCAGCGGGAGTGGACAACATACCCGCGGAGCTGCTACAAGCAGGAGGAGAAGCGATGATTGATGCCCTCACCATTATCTGTAACAAGATCTGGCAGAGTGGGGAGTGGCCTATACCATGGACCCAGTCGCTTGTCATCACTCTTCCCAAAAAAAGGTAACCTTCAGGAGTGTGAAAATTACCGGACCATCGGCCTCATCAGCCATCCCAGCAAGGTCCTCCTGAAAATAATACTCAACAGGTTGAAACCCCAAGCTGAACAGATCATAGCTGAAGAACAAGCAGGATTCATGGCAGGGCGAAGTACCACTGAGCAGATTTTCAACCTCAGAATAATCTGTGAGAAATACCTACAGCACCAACAACATCTATATCATGTGTTCATAGACTTCAAGAAGGCGTTTGACCGAGTCTGGCATGCAGCTCTATGGGCAACAATGAAAGTGTACAACATCAGCCCTAAAATTATTGAAGTCATCAAAAGCCTGTATGACAAGGCTACCAGTGCAGTCCTCCACAACAGCGCCATCGGGAACTGGTTCAGAACAACAATCGGTGTGCGTCAAGGATGCCTACTCTCTCCAACACTCTTCAACATCTTCCTAGAGCGCATCATGTCAGATGCTCTTGCAGACCATAAAGGCAGTCAGCATAGGGGGTAGAGCAATCTCCAATCTTCGTTTTGCAGATGACATTGATGGATTGGCTGGAGAGAAACAAGAACTTGAACAGCTGGTACAGAGGCTTGACACCACCTCCAGAGCCTATGGAATGGAAATAAGTGCAGAGAAGACCAAAATGATGACCAACAACACCAACGGCATCAATACGGACATCAAAGTCCAAGGCCAATCCCTCAACACAGTGCATAGCTTCAAATATTTAGGAGCCATTGTATCAGACAATGGGTCCCGACAGGAAGTCCTCTCTAGGATCGCACAAACAACTGCTGCCCTGACAAGGTTGAAGCCCATTTGGAAAGACAGGACCATCAGTCTACATTCCAAAGTAAGACTGCTGCGTTCCCTTGTCATCTCCATCTTCCTATATGCTTGCGAAGCATGGACCCTCACAGCAGATCTCCAACGAAGAATACAAAGCATGGAGATGAGGTGCTACAGAAGACTTCTGGGCATTTCCTATACCCAACACATCACCAACGACGAAGTCCGACAAACCATCACACAAGCCATTGGACAACACGATGACCTGCTAACAGTGGTGAAGAAACGGAAACTCCGATGGTATGGCCACGTCACCAGATCATCAGGCCTTGCAAAGACTATTCTGCAAGGCACAGTGCAAAGAGGTAGAAGAAGAGGGAGACCGAAAAAGAGGTGGGAGGACAACATTCGAGAATGGACTGGTTTGACACTGAGCGAAGCCATCAGGGCTGCTGAGGACAGAGAAAGGTGGAGTATGCTGGTTAAACGATCATCTGTGGTGCCCCTACGACCTTCGGGTTACGGGACAGGATAGGATAGGATAAGGAAATGTCGGCTATAACGATTTCGCGGGTTTTGAGCGCACAAGCAGGCCGATCCGCAGCGCCCAGCACCTGCCCAGATCAGCGTCCATACCGGACAAACTTTACAGTAGAGGCAAAGAAGGACTTCCGGCTAAGCAATTTATATATATATATATATATATATATATATATATATATATATATATATATATATATATATATATATATATATATATATATATATATATATATATATATATATATATATATATATATATATATATATATATATATATATATATATATATATATATATATATATATATATATATATATATATATATATATATATATATATATATATATATATATATATATATAGATAACTGTTTTCTTATTTGTGCCAACAGCTACCTTCACTTCCGCAAACAGTTTGAAATGGCCCAAGCAATGAAGGACAAGGGTGACCTGCTCAAGATGGCCTTCCAACACTTCATGGACAAGATGAGCGAGTTGAAGGGAGGAGAGAAAGAAGCGGCCGACACGGGATTTGGCGGCCACAAGAGGCCTAGCGGACCTGGCGGCGAGATGGGCTTCGGAGGTCCTGGCGGCCAAAGAAGACCCGGAGGCGAGATGGGCATCAGAGGACCTGAGCGCATGGGCGGCGACAAGTGGGGTGGAGGTTGGAAATTCTTTAAATTGTCTTCTTCTCTTGTAGAAATGTGTTTAGTTCTTATTTACATTATCAAATTATAGTATTAGGATTCCAGACTAATGAGCCAAAAAACTCCACCTTCGGGGAAGACAATCCGATAGAGTGCGCCTAGGGTAGCGTACTTCCGGTAGTAAATAGGCCTACGTGATCGAGCCCCTTGTAATAACTGTACACCGTGTTGCGTCACGCCATGTGGGGCCGGGTAGCTCAGTTGGTAAGAGCGTCTTGCTAGTAACCGAAATGTCGCTGGTTCGAATCCCGGATTGGTCAACGTGTGATCATATTATTTTCCCCTTTACCAACAACTGGCCCGCTGGTGTCAGTATAAATCGGTCCAGTAGTCACCTATATGCGAAAGTATCGTGTGACTATAATCTACAAACAACAACAACGTCACGCCATCTGCTGGAGTACCGAACTCTATAATATATATTATATGACTAGACTATAAAAAAAAATATTATGTATGATCGAAATGACAACTTTGGCAAATGAGACATAGCAACACCGGAGTTCAAAATGGAGTTACCACCTATCACTAACTACAAAGACTTGCATATAGAAGTACATATACCTAACATCAGCACAGAGCAGGTTGCAGCCTTTTTGAATCCCATGAGCAAAGTTTTAGACAAAAAAGCTAAAGATTTGTACCAGAACAAATATGTCAATTATGTTAGAGCTTGCATCCAGTCATCAGTTACTTACATTCATACTGAAGTTCGGGCTGAAATGAAAACTGGTCTTATGTACAAAGTTGACATTTCTTTGACAGAAAAAGGAACAGTTTTGGAATGTCAGTGTGAATGCGCTGCAGGCACGGGGCCTTCTGCACACTGTAAGCATGTAAGATGTGTCTTGCTCGGCCTGACAGACTTTTCACAAAATAAATCGTTTGTAGTGCTGACAACATGTACATAATCACTCCAAACATTTCACCATGCAAAAAAACATTTGGGGTCGCCTATGAAAGCTGAAGATATATACCGACATCAAAAAAGACTTAAAACTGTAGATTTTGATCCACGACCTGAACATGGAAGTACGCGACTATTGGCGCACCTATCGGCTGAACATTTGCATATTCAAGGGAAATAATTTTAATATTTTGGCCCATTATACATTTAACGTAGATTAACCATCGAAGGTGTAATTTCTTTAATTATCATTTACATTATCAAATCATATTATATGACATCGACTAAAATGAACCACCACGTGATCGGGCCATCTTTGGACTTAGTGCGAAGCGGGTCATCAAAATGGGCGAAGAGGCAAAAGGTTACCCTCAGATAGCTAGCTGTTGATGGATTGCTCTTCTTCCAGGCCATTGTTGCCCTATTTTGAGCCGAATAGTTTAGTTCGGGCCATCCGGACTAGCCCGGTTCATCACCGGGGTTATATCGCTCGACCCTACTTGGTTAACTTTGCGCAGCCACTGGGTTAGCCTGGGACAATATATCACGAAAGTAAAACAATGCATTGACAGTCTTGTGCAACCCTTACGTTGGCTCAAGTCTCAAAAGTGCAAGTATTTCGTCGTGCATTTAAAAAAACAAAACACCAACAACATATCACTATACTACTTTAATTCTGTTTCAGAGTTACAGCTAACGATAAAGTGGCTTACAAGTTATAATAGTAAATATTGTTATCCGTCATTCGGAAGCGGATGATAAGAAATTTTCACATTATAAAGTTTAAAACAAACTTGAAAGATTTTTTTTTTATTGTTGTGAGCTCTCTCTATTTTGGAGTTTTTTCTATTTTTTTTTTCTGTTATTTTTTTCTTCTCATATTATTCTTTTGTTTTGTATTCAGACAGAGAAATAAGAAAATGAGAAGTTACAAAAGTCAAACACTCAACAACAACAACAACAACAAAAGTTTTAAAAGTATTTCGGTATCAAAAAAAAAATTCCTTAAGACAAATTTAATGACCAGATACCTTTGTATTCAGACAAAGAGATGGGCGGTCCTAAAGGTCAGAAAGGAGAAGATGACGAAATGGACATGGGAGAGAAGCTGAAGCTGATGGCTGTGTGGAAACTGTTTGTGGAGTTTGAAACAGCTTGGCTGCAGCAGAACAACATTGTCGCCCTTGGCTTGGACGAGAAAACCACTCGTGGACTTTTCTTTGAAACTTTTGGCCGGTGAGTCTTTGTTAACATTAGTCATGCTGAAAATGATTGAATGAAGTAATTTCTTTCTTTCTTTCTTTCTTTCTTTCTTTCTTTCTTTCTTTCTTTCTTTCTTTCTTTCTTTCTTTCTTTCTTTCTTTCTTTCTTTCTTTCTTTCTTTCTTTCTTTACTTATTTGTTTTGTTTATTCATCTAAGGTCTGTACACATAATGATCTTAGACCAACAACAACAAAGAATTTTCTTAAGGTTTGTTTGTTCATTTATTTATCGGTTTATTTGTATTTTACGTGTGTTTGTTTGTGTTGTCTTTCTTTCTATTGCTCTGTCTTCCTTTGAAACTGATACATCAGAAAGACAAGCAAAATGGTAGAAGAAGACAGTAAAACACAGCACAATCCCCTAGTAATTATATGGGATCGAATGTTCCCGGGCTGCTGACATAAAAAGTTGTTAATTTAAACAGACACACACACACACACATACATTCACATACAACAACATATGCACACATTGTGGTTGATCTCATTCAGTCGCTTTCTCCTTTGTTCTTTCTCATTCCTACTCTGTTCTATCAATCTACTATACTATCTTCTTCTTCGCTAGACCAGTCACCTACCATTTTTTTGAAAACTGTTCTGGAACAAAACTCCTCATTTGTGTGTGAGGTCTGTTGGATCAGCTTTGGACCATTGGACGCTTTCTTCCAGGTGGTGACCGGGGCTTCCTATGATGTTATTATTTAGCAATGTAGGCATTTGATATGTATGGGTTTTGTTGATATTTTATAATGATGTTTGTATTCTATTTTGTTTTTGTAAACGGGGGTTCGATAAATTAGAGTATAGCCTCAGCGTCCCCTGCGTGGGACTTTATTGTACACGTAAAGTGACCGGCTGGTGTTGTCCCTTCAGTGTTACCACTAGGGTTGTTTCGGCAGATCTTTTATGCGGATCAGGGGTGAGTCCTCTTTGAGCGAAGTTGTGGTCTTGATTTTGTGGTCTTGGTTCGTCTCTTTGCAGTCCGCTGGACCCTGTAAGCAATGAATAACTAACTAACTAACTAACTATCTCATTCAGTAGAAGGATCAAAGCAAAGTCTTACCAGACCAACAATAGTATTACAGGGTTGTCAGCCGTCATCCTTTCATGTTCGGTTGCTGTGAAGGCTGGGGGAGGTGGAGGGTGAGAGGCAGGGGAGGGAGGGGGGATAGACTTTGTGTGTGTAGACATTAGGATTTGAGTACAGCAAAAACAGGTGATGATCTAGAAGACTACAAGGCTATAATCTACAAGTAATACCCGTCTGAATCACATCAATACCTTCAATACAGAAATTAGAAAGGCATAGGTCATTTCAGTCCAGGTTGAAGGTACCCCTACCACTATCCTTTATTCGAGATCACCCTTTCCAACCACCCCAAAATAAGAGTTTTAGGCAGATTTCAACAAAATCACACTCATAGAGATCTACAATACTATGTGAAATACTCCACTTATAATAAGGTTTATTAAAGGTTTGTTTTATCAAGGGTGGTCTCGTGGCGCAGTGGATAAGTCGCCGGTTTCCTATGCCGAAGGTCGCGGGTTCGATTCCCGCGAGGGGCGAACGTATGTGACTTAGGTACGAGACTATTGAGGTCACCGAGGGTTTTCTCCGGGCACTCCGGTTTCCTCCCTCCCTTCAATAATGGTACAGGACGCAGTCAATATAAAAATTTCCAAAATAAATATTCGATTTTCTTCCGTCTTCTAGTGCCTTTACACCACCTGTTTGAGCGATGAATGTGTATTTGGTGTGTGTGAGGGTTGATGAGACAGGCGAGCGTGTATGTTGGTATAGATCGCCGCGCTTTGAGCCTGAGTGATTTGGGAAAAGCGTATATAGCATCCTGTATTATTATTATTATTATTATTATTATTATTATTATTATTATTATGAAACGTTTGGTAGTGGTTCGGTTAATTTGAGTTAATTTATCTCAAAACGGTTATTGTTGAACCACTTACAGCTCAGACATGATGAGTCATGGAACTGCTCGACTTGCTTTTCACAGAAACAAATGTGAGCGGCAGTATAGTAAGCTTAATAGTTATCATTCACTTTATTCACACGTTGTTGTTTTTGTTATTGTTGCTATTGTTTTTGTTGTTGTTAACGCTCAGTGATACTTCATTGTTATCGAGCGTGTCGTCTTCTTGTCCTGTTTCAGATTTATGAAGAACGCCATGATGATCAAAGAGAAGGCAGAGTCGGCGGAAAAGCTGCAGCAATTCATCCAAGAGTCACAAGAGAAGGCCAAAGAGAGCTCCATGACGAAGGAGAAATTCATGCAGTTCTTCCAGATGATGCAAAGCCGAAATAACGACTATTAGTCTAACCAGCAGCATTCAGTCAAAGTAGAATACCTAATAATATCCTGTTGCTCTAATATGGTTTGTTAAAAGTTCAAGAACAGCTTCTTTTAAAAGGATTCTTGAAAATTGTTCTTAGTCAAACGATCTAAAAAGGGTCTTTAATAGTAATATTATGTTTCTTGGGATGCAAGTGCACTGCAATTTTTGTATTTAGCCTAATAAATAAGACATTTCCTATCGATTAATTTTGTGTAAAATTTGTAGCCATTTATGATTACGATTTAAAAAAAACCCACAGTAATCGGATGGACATATTGTTACGCCTGTGGACATCTCAATAAAAATAAAATGTCACTTTATTTGCGTTACTTTCCTTTTACTTTGTTTTGCTTCTGTAAGTCTGTTTGTTCATCATCATCATCATCATCATCATCATCATCATCATCATCATCATCATCATCATCATCATCATCATCATCATCATTATCATCATCATTATATAATAATAATAATAATAATAATAATAATAATAATAATAATAATAATAATAATAATAATAATAATAATAATAATAATGTTCGTCATTTGTAAGGCGCCTTAGCCTAAGGATCAAGGCGCTAGCCGATACAGGATCTAACTCAAACCGCCCGAGACGCAGCCTTTGGGCGCATGGTCTGACGCCCGGACAACTGAGCACAATCCTGGGCAGCCAGGGATGGGGGAGAAGGACTAAGTGCATGATGGGTGTGTTCATTGTTACGGGCACTCACCCATCTAGGACATGAGCGTCAGGATCTTTAAAGTCCGTTATGATGGAATGTATGCGACATACAGACTAGACCTCGGTTTATACTCTCATCCGAAGGAGTAGGAAAACAGGAGTAAAGTGTCTTTCCCAGGGACACAACACAATGGCCCGGCCAGGGCTCGAACCCGGGACCTTCAGATCCGCAAGCCGAAGCACTACCATTAGACCACAGTGCCTCCCTATCATCATCATCATCGTCGTAATTATCACCACCGCCATAATAATAATAATAATAATAATAATAATAATAATAATAATAATAATAATAATAATAATAATAATAATAATAATAATAATAATAAACGTCATCATCATCATCATCATCATCATCATCATCATCTCCACGGAATGATAATCGTCATCGTTATCCGGTTGTTGCATGTCGTCTGCTCATTGTCGTACTCAGTGGTCGTCATCTGCAACCACACACCACAATATGACCAACACGACCATATTTGGTGATTGCATCCTCCACCACGTACGACCACCACTATACAGGGATCACCATAATTATTACCATGAACACCACGACCCTATAGTGACCACCATAATTAATACCACCACCATCAACAACTTCGACAACAATGCTATCATAACACTAATCACTATCACCAAGAAGTAATCTCACTCTGATGAAAACAAGAATTTCTGAGAGAAAAACATATAGACAGACTATGCAACAGTTGACAGATAAATTTTATTGTTAACGAATTAATGCCTTGAACGTCTGTCTGTCTGTTTGTCAGTCCGTCTGTCTCTCTCTCCACCTGTCTGCTTATCTCTCCCTCTTTGTTTGTTCCTGTCTCTGTCTCTCCAAGTCTGCCTGTCCCTTATCTGTCTGTCTCTCTCTCCCTGCCTCTGGCTCTCTATCCCTCCCACCTCTGTCTCTGTCTGTCTGTCTCTCTCTCTGTCTGTCTGTCTGTCTGTCTCTCTCTCTCTCTCTCTCTCTCTCTCTCTCTCTCTCTCTCTCTCTCTCTCTCTCTCTCTCTCTCTCTCTCTCTCTCCCTCTCTCTTATTATCAGATTCTAATAAGCAAAAGAAAACTATCTGCATGGAGACTGAATCCACTGACAGACATTAATTTAATTTCGCATTTCGTTTGAAACGTTTGTTACTTTTCATTTCTCTGGCAATGATGTTGCAGTTACTCGTTGAGTTGCCAAATGTAGTACTACTTTTTATGCTATTAAACGAAGAAATCATTGGACGAAAATCTAAATAAATAAAGGGACTTGTTTCAACGATTTGGGAACTCACTTGTCTTCAGACAATTTTTGATGTACATCATTGTTTATCCTCTTTAATTATTAATATAATTAATGTACCTCCTTCTTCATTCCCTCTCCTATTTTTGTGTATATGAGCCCATGGCCCAAATTCACGAATAAACTGTCAATCTCTTTCTTTCTTTCTTTCTTTCTTTCTTTCTTTCTTTCTTTCTTTCTTTCTTTCTTTCTTTCTTTCATTCTTTCTTTCTTTCTTTCTTTCATTCTTTCTTTCTTTCTTTCTTTCTTTCTTTCTTTCTTTTTCTTTCTCTCTCCCCAATTTGCAACAACTGATAGAGTTGATCCCTGTTCCCCCCCCCCTCTCCCTCGCTTCTCTTCCTGGTGGGGGTACCGGTTTTTTTTTAAAAATAGTATACCCACTTTCTGCAAATTTAATGCTTTAAATTCCCACTGTCGCTGTATTTCTCCTTTGTTCTTTCTCATTCCTACTCTGTTCTATCATCTACCATACTATCTTCTTCGCTAGACCAGTCACCTATTATTTTCTTGAAAATTCTTCCAATACTCCTCATTTATATATGAGGTCTGTTGGGTCAGCTTGGGAATATTGGGCCAAATGGTCACTAGGGTTTTCTATGATATTATTATTTAGCAATGTTGGCATTTTATATGTATGTGTTTTGTTGATATTTTAGAATGATGTTTACATTCTATTTTGTTTGCGTGGGATGCCTTTATTGTAAATTGACCGGCTGGTGGAGTGCCTTCAGTGTTGCCACTAGGGTTGTTTCAGCAGATCTTTTATACGGATCGGGGGTGAGCCCTCTTTCAACCATAATTGCGGTTTTGATTCGGCTCTTTGCAGTCCGCTGGACCCTGTAAGCAATGACTAACTAACTGATAGAGCTGATCACTATCATCGACGACGATGAAGTTAATGTTATGAATATTTTCATTTGTCTGTCTCTCCCTCTCTTCGTTTTCTCTCTCTCTCTCTCTCTCTCTCTCTCTCTCTCTCTCTCTCTCTCTCTCTCTCTCTCTCTCTCTCTCTCTCTCTCTCTCTCTCTCTTTCTCTCTCTCTCTGTCTCTCTCTCTTTCTCCGGTTACTTGTTACTATGTTTACGTCTGTTTGTCTGTCTGCCTGCCTGTCTGTGTCTCTCTTTCACTTTTTCTCTCTCACTATCACTCCAACTCTCTCTCCCACTCTTTCTCTCCCAATTAAACAAAACCCATCACCAACAACAACCACCAAGCTGTAATATGTAGCGGAAAGGGAGGCGACTGGTTGAGGCTTGGGAGAGAAATTGTCTACCCTGGGTTTTCTTGGTTAGACCAGAGACCAGACAGCTTCTACTATAATGAAGCTGTCTGGTTAGACTGGCCTTGGGTGGCTACTACTTTGCAGAATCCTTTGGGTACGCCATAGGAGTGTGTGGCACTAGTGGCCGGCAACTCGGTGCTACCGGCACACGCTCCACCGCCTTGCAAGGCAAATATTTTTATGTCCTTCTTTTGAGGGACTACATGAAAATGACAGCTCGGGTGGAGCAATGTTCCCAACGGTTGGTGGCCGAGAGACGGGAGTTAAAGTCTCCGCTCGGCTACAAATAGATTACACGTTCATGTTATAATAGATGGCATATTCTTTATTGACAAATGACACATAAACAGTAGACATCAGAAAATATAAGGCCGTGATGCGAAACCAGTTATAGCCTACTAGCTTTTACCATTATTTATTTATGTAGGCTATTTTTATTTAATAACTTTTATATAGCGCTTTTCCAGCTCAAGAGCTACTCAAGGCGCTGGCCGAAACAGGATCTAACTCAAGCCGCCCGAGGCGCCCACTTGCAACCTTTGAGCGCATAGTCTGACGCCCAGACGACTGAGCACAATCCTGGGCGGCCGGGGATGGGGTAAAGGGACCTAGTGCGTGCTGGCCTACTTGTGTAGCCGGCACTCATCCGTCTGGGACATGAGCGTCTGGATCTTTAAAGTGCGTACAATGGAATGCGTGCGCGCACAGACTAAAACTCGGGTTATACTTTTATCCGAAGGAGTAGGAGTGCAGTGTCTCAGGTGTTTTTTTTATATATATATATATTTATCACAGGCGGCGGAAGCGGGGGGGCAAGGGGGGCACTGGCCCCCCCCTAGAAAAATATTGGGGGGGCAAACCTATACATTTGCCCCCCCAATATTCAGCCCCTCAAAAAACATTATTTGGGGGTTAAAACCAATATTTTTCCCCTTTCTATGGACTGATGCAAGTTAACAATACCGGTGCTGAGACCATTTTCACAGCACTGAAGGACTGCTTGATCAGACTTGACTTGCCAGTGCAAAACTGTAGGGGCCAGGCCTACGACGGGGCGAGTAATTTTCAGGGTCATGTGTCAGGAGTTCCAAAAGATTCAAAGATGAGATCCTTGCTGTGACTGAAGAGCTGGCGACAGTTCTTCAAAGAAAACAAACGACTTGTGATGACTCAGTAAACGCTGCTGACATTTGTCTGAGAACACTGGAAATCATGCGGCATGAAGATTGTTATGAGACATTTTTTGCTGACTTCACAACGAAAGCTGCAAATTTGTGTGATGAACCTTGCGTTCCTTGACAGAAGCAGCCTCCACGAAGACTGGACGATGGCTCACAGGGTCACAGCTACTCTTGTCCATCTGCTTACTACAGACAGCAATACTGTGAGGCCATTGACAACATCAAAGAACATTTAAAGATCCGGTTTGATCAAATAGCTCTTGACTTACCAAGGAAAATTTAAGTTCTTCTAAGTGATGGAGCAGCAGGAAAGAGACCAGAAATTCCTCAAGAAATCAAAGATACGTATTCCGCTGACATCGACTTGGACAGACTCAAAACTCAGCTAGAGCTCCTCCCACATGCACTGGGTGACACCAGGAAGGCGGCTAACTCTAGGATCACCACCTTCCAAGCCATGCCGGTTGAACTGAAAGCTTCTGACACTGTGTGACGGCTGCTGAGTGAAGTGGATAAACATCTCAGACTGTACTTCACCATCCCAACCATAACTGCAACGGATGAACGCAGTTTTTCAGCCCTAAAGCGGGTAAAAACATACCTTCGGCCAACGATGACGCAGGAGCGTCTAAATAATTGTCTTATAATGCATGTGTTCAAAGACAAAGTAGATCAACTAGACCTAGTGCAAACTGCTTACGAATGTATCAATAGAAATGAACGCCGTCAGGCATACTTTGGAAAATTAACGGTGTAATTTCCCATGCAAAATTATATGCATGACTGCTGTTTTTGTTATTGTGATGGATCAACATTGTCAGGTCAGTTTCTCTCCCTTTCTCTCTACCTCCCCCCCCCCCCCTTCTCTCTCTCTCTCTCTCTCTCTCTTATATGCACAGTTGTAGAAATATATGATATATCTTTTTTTTCTCTCTCTCACATAGTGTCTATGAAAATTGTTCAAATTATTTGGAGTAAATGTCCAGGGCCGGACCCAGGGGGGGGGGGGGGGGGGGGTTACCTGGGTTCCGGAACCCCCCCCTCCAAATTAAAAAAAAATGAAATTTTTTAATGCAAAGAGTTTCAATTTTTTTAACATGTTTTTAAAACATTGCAGTTTTTAGTCACTTTTGGTCCAAAGTACAAAGAGTTATTTATAGTCAATTCAATGGAAATCCATTTCAAGGGATCCGTTAAAACGTCCAAAGCGTTTTCCCGTTGAAACGACCAAGTAACCCAACCCCTAAGCCTAAATTAGTAAATGCAGCCATATTTTCTTGTTCTGGCCGCAAGCCTCTTCCAGCACCTTCACCTAGATACTGCCATAGTCCACCAAAAACGACTTTTTAGACATATTAATTAAGATGCTAAGTTGATAATTATGACAATTCGTTATAACGAACACCCATTGAAACGACCATCGCTGAATCGTCCAAAAACATCGTTGAAATGGAAACCCTTGACAGTGAAGCTGCAGAAAAGGACAAAAGATGTCGATGCCTGCAGGGAAATCAACTGCATGTCTTCTATTAGAAGAGATGTCGACACAGTATTCGTTGCCTGATTTGGTGAAGTCAGCAAAATGGCAAATGCTTTGACAACTGGTGTTATTGTTCCTCGTCAAGCATACCGACAGACTCTCCGTGACAACCAACCTGCGGCCACTCCAGAAGAATATTTCAAGATTAGCACTGCCATTCTTTTCTTGGAACACCTGTCAACCGAATTGGACTCGAGGTTCAAAAATGCTGGGCGAGTAGTTGATGGTCTCTGTCTGGTGCCAAGCACTTTAATAGACAACCAGGATGGTTTCATGCAGGTTCCAGAAGGGGTGAAGACACTGGCAATGTTGTGGGAGTCTGACCTACCAGACAACGCTACCCTTGATGCAGAATACCAACGGTGGGTTTGTAAATGGCGAAGTACTGCTGAGAATGCGACAGTATCATCCCATCCACAGCATCAGAAGCACTGAAACATTGTGAAAGGGATTTTTATCCCAACCTGTTCATCATGCTAAAGAACCTTTGCACCCTGCCTGTCACTACTGCCGAGTGTGAGCGTTCAAACAGTCAGTTGCGCAACCTGAAAAACTACCCGCACTCTACAATGGGGCAACAGAGACTCAATGGACTTGCTTTACTGAAAGTGCACAGGGATTGCACAGGGACTTCAAAGAGGCAGTGAACTGTTTTGCCAGAAGATACAATTCACAAATGGTAATAATGCCGAGGAACCTATTGCAGCAAGACAGAATTAAGTGAAAGCAGGGCGATGATGTTCATAAACTACAAGGTAAAGCTTTAAACCGTTAACGATCAACAAAAAGTAGTTAATAATAATAGTATACAAAACATCTCTGCTGATAAATAAATGTTTGTGTGTGTGAGTGTTGTTGTTTTTTTAAGGGAGGGGCAGAGGATAATTTTTGTACCCCAGAGTTTTTCAGTTCAATTGTACAAAAAGCTCAATGTCCCAGACCATCACAATTGGCTTTTTCAAGGTTCAGATTGCACCATTTTGTATCCTTGAAAAAAAAAATTCGGGGGAGCATGCCCCCGGACCCCCCTAGAAGGCTCGGCGCTTCGCGCCTTCGCTGAATCTGTAACCCCCGCCACCTCCCTCCCCCCTCGACTTTTCCAAGGTCCGGCCCTCATGTCAGTGAATAAAATGTGTGTGTGCCCCCCCAATCCTGAGCAGCTTCCGCCGCCTGTGTTTATTTGTGTTGTTTTTGTGTGTGTAGGCCTATGCTGGTTTTTTAAAACTCCAGGGCGATAACGGGTTTTCAACCACTGCCTGTACCTGTGCTGTCGTCAAGTCTCCTCTTATAGTGTTCTAAATTTCAGGGTCGGGAGATTGAGTTTTTCAGCAATAATCTTTATAAGATTTAGGTTTCAAGAACCTAATCAGCTTGGTCGCTCTTTGCGCTGTCCTTTTCCCAATGCTGATGACTGTCTTTTTAAATAAGCTTAGGCTACCACATCACACGCATATTCTAGGTGTATGAGGTCTACCAGTGTTTTGTACAAGCTTGTTAAAGTGTTTTTGTCAAGATAAAATAAGGAACTTAAATCGGATGATTGCAATTAAGCGGTTTTTGTTTCTTTTGCTTTTGCAATTGCAGCATTTATATACTTATAAAATGTCAATGCATCATAAAATACCACCCCAATTCAGCTCCTACTCTTCAATACACTGTCCGTCTGTCTCCGTCTGTTGTCATATTATATTCATTGCAAGTGTTCTTATTACCCGCATATAATAGGCCTACCTTGCACTTGGAGGAATTAAAGTGAAATTAAGACTTATCCGACCACTTAACTAGGTAGTCAATGTCCGTTTGTAATTGGACACTTTTGCAAGTCAAATTATACAGTTTTGTGTCGTCTGCAACAATTTTATAGAGGTTGGACACTTCATCGGGCAAGTCATTTATGAAAATGGTAAACAAAATATGCCCTAAAATGCTAACTTGAAATATTCTACTTAATAATTAGTTAGTTGTTGTTTAATACTTTTAAAATATGGAGTCTCATTTAGCTGGTGTTGTTGTTTGTAGATTATAGTCACACGACACTTTCGCATATAGGTGACTACTGGACCGATTTATACTGACACCAGCGGGCCAGTTGTTGGTAAAGGGGGAAAATAATATGATCACACGTTGACCAATCCGGGATTCGAACCAGCGACCTTTCGGTTACTAGCAAGACGCTCTTACCAACTGAGCTACCCGGCCCCTCAAGCTGGTGTTTAAAAGAATTAATGTTATATACATCTTCTGCAAACAAATAAATAAATTTTTAAAAAAATATATGGAGTCTCTTTTAACTTAACAAGCTGGTGTTTAAAAGAATTAATGTTATATACATCTTCTGCCAACAAATAAATAAATTAAAAAAAATATATGGAGTCTCTTTTAACTGGTGTTTTTAATGTTATATACATCTTCTGCCAACAAATAAATAAATTTAAAAAAAATCAATTATAGTACTATCAATCAGAAATCACAGTCAGTTCGATTCAAAATGTGCATGTGTAAAAGTTTTAGGTTTGTAGACTTACTACGCGATAAAGGGAAGTTACTTTGTCCTTGCTTTGTTTGACGCTAGAGGGCGATTACTGACGCCATTATTTTTCCGGTTTCCACGCGTTTGGGTATCATACGGTATATTGTACTGGCCATTTTTCTGGAGAAAATAAGCAATCAGTGTTTCTTGCAACTAAATCTATAGCAGGTAAGTTATACTTTGCGCATTTGATCTCGGGAGACATTCGTTTTATGCCATATAATGCATGCATAGTGCTGCCCTTGGCTTGGCTTGTTGTTTCCTTGTTTTTGCCAGTCTCGCCTCTCGGAATGATACCGCCATGTCTTGTCTTTCCGTAGGCGCCCACAACCATACTTGTTGATTACACTTGCACTGTGTCTTCTTCTTTGGTGTGGACAGCCCATTTCAATTTATTGAAGAAACTGTGTGATACACTTCGGTGAAGTTTCAGTCCTATCCTATCCCGTAACCCGGAGGTCGTAGGGGCACCACTGGATGATCGTTTAACTAACCAGCATACTCCATCTTTCTCTGTCCTCAGCAGCCCTGATGGCTTCGCTCAGTGTCAAACCAGTCCATTCTCGAATGTTGTCCTCCCACCTCTTTTTCGGTCTCCCTCTTCAGTCTTCTACCTCCTTGCACTGTTAATGGTAGTGCTTCGGCTTGTGGATCTGAAAGTCCCGGCTTCGAGCCCTGGCCGGGCCATTGTGTTGTGTCCCTGGGAAAGACACTTTACTCCTGTTTTCCTACTCCTTCGGATGAGAGTATAAACCGAGGTCTAGTCTGTGTCGCATACATTCCATCATAACGGACTTTAAAGATCCTGACGCTCATGTCCTAGACGGGTGAGTGCCGGTAACAAGAAAACACCCAGCATGCACCTTGGTAAAAAGTGCCATAATAATCAAAATTGATTGTGGGCATATACGGAAGAAGAAGAGAGTGTTCCTTGCAGAATAGTCTTTGCAAGGCCTGATGATCTGGTGACGTGGCCATACCATCGGACTTTCCGTTTCTTTACCACTGTGAGCAGGTCATCGTGTTGTCCAATGGCTTGTGTGATGGTCTGTCGGACTTCGTCGTTTGTTGATGTGTTGCCTGTTGGGTATAGGAAATGCCCAGAAGACTTCTGTAGCTCACCTTGTGATGCTCATGTCCATGCTTTGTATTCTTCGTTGGAGATCTGCTGTGAGGGTCCATGCTTCGCAAGAATATGACTGAGTGCCAAAAGGTGCACATGGAATGGGTTGGTTGAAAGTTTTGTCAAAGTTTTGTGAATAAAATTGCTGATGGTGGATTTCGTGAATTGTGTGAATGGAAGAATGGTTGGAGAGATAACTGAGATAAATTCAGACTCAAACTGCCAATGGAGGTCTCCCGTTTGCGTATTCGTGTGTACCACGTGACTACATACGTACCTCCCTTGGAGGGCAAAACAAACAATGGCGACTAAGGAATCTGCACTCGTTTCTGCAAATGTTTCTCAAAATTATGTTGATACCCTATGTGAGACGGAAAGAAATAGGTACATAGGTAAGATAGCAGCAGTAAAGGGTACTGATCCTTACAAGTCGAACCAACATCGTGGACTACAGAGGCAAAAAGTCTTCCGACTTTGCACAATGAAGACATTGTTGATTACCTCGTGCACAGAACGAGTTTTTACACGATGAAGGCATTTAAAGCAAGAAAACAGCTGCTGCTCACAACCCAATCAGGCCTACCGATTAAATCATACAATTTGTTCCATGCGGTTTAACCTCAGGACTGATCACACGAAGCAACCGGTCTCACGCTAAAATTAATTCTATACAACAGAAGCGGAAGTTAGTTTTCGCTGCGGCTCGCTCATAGGCCTCTTTCCTTGTTCCTGTACATGCTATTTGTTTGTTTGATCTCATTTTTGATATGATGATGATGGTCATTGTTGTCAGGGTGGCGACGTGGTGATCGTCCTTAACGCTCATGCAATAGGACGTTAAGCATCGTTTTTCGTTCGTTCGTTCTATTTGTTTTCCGTCCGCTAACAAAAAATCTTGCAGCTCTTCAAATGATATAAAATAATATACCCAAAAGCAAACAAAAATAATTAAAATATTGGTAACTAATCATCTTAATGAATCAATGAATGTTGAATTTAAAGGTGTTCTCAAATGTAGCCTAAAGGCTAGCCTACTTAGTAGGCCTAACATGATGACAGATGATGATGATCGTTGAATATCATGCATCTTGTTGATCATGGAACCGAGTGAAAGGACAACTGTTACGAGAAATAGTAGCCTACAAATGTGCTTGCATAATCAAGGACAGACAGGAAAATAGACTCTACAATTTAAAACAATAATCACAAACTCGCCTTTGTGAAGATCGCAGTCAACCAACCGGCGCTTTTCACTAAGTTCTCTCATTTTTGTACCTTTGTGAGAAACAACCTTTGGAATTCTATGAAAAGAGGTTCCATCTTTCGACGAGCTTCTGCTGGTACAAACTTTAACACAACAACAGTTTACCATTCTAAATTTAAAAAGTAAAATTTTATCAAATAGGTCGCACACGGATGTAGGGCGGAAGCGATGTTTTGCCCTACCAAGGAGGATACGCATGAAATTATGACGTCAATCGGGAGACCTCGATAGTTTGAGCGCTGTCTGTCTTTGATGACAATCTGGTCGTAAAACCAGCCCTCAAAAACGGACAAGTCGACCCCATGTTCAGCAAACTTGACAGCACAGAACACTTTTACTATAAAATGTTTAATAATTAATCCTCTAACACGCGGAGCGACCGATATTTTTGCTATGTGCATACTCGCGGAGCGACCGGTAGCGGCCGGTAATGACGTGGTCTGATCAGAGCCTGCCATGTGGAAATCTATTTATAGCAAACGTGCGAGATTCTCGCACGCGTATCGTGACTTCCTGCTGTTTCCGGCGGTGTTTTCACGGCATTTTTAGAGTGTGTAGAACGCACACAGTGAATTTTTAAAGTTTGATTGAAGTTTGAGAGGCGGGGAATTATGGCGTCAGATTCTTGCAGAATCTGATGAAGAAAATGACCCATTTGAAGGATTTTAGGAGGCCGATTTGGTACAGGTTAATGATGGAGAGGATAGTGATTTGGACTTTCACTTTGGCGATCTTTTTCTGTCGGATTTGAATAACAAAAACGATGAACAATCAGTGCTTTATTATTTGAGTCAGTGATCGTATTGCTGCATGTTGTGCAGTATGCAATGTTGACATTCAGATTTTTTTTCCAGTTGCAAAACATTGTAAAAATGTATGTGTAACATTTCATTTTGAAGAAAAATATGTGGTTGATTTATTAATAATGATAAGTGGAACATAATTTTGGGTGGTGCATTTTTAATTTTTCAGGGGTGGGAATTGTCCGCCATTTGGCGGATTTCCGCCATTAAAAAAATCCCATCCGCCAAAAACAATAATGCTTCCGCCAAAAAATTTAAAAACATTTTTTTTTAACCCTATTGCGGTGTTTAGACACAGCGCAACAGAAGTCTCACCGGAAGTGAGAGGTCGAGGTCGTTGTACTTAATCACCGCCATCATGTCTTTAAAGGCTATGATTGTACAGCGTGGTGAAACTTTTCAAGAAGGTTTTGGCGTCAAAAACAAATGGAGGTGGGATTGGTTGGAGTACGAAGTCAATGATGATCGGCTCAGCCTATTTATTCGCAAGCTGAAGAAGCCAGGCATTATTTCAATCGTCCCCTATACGCTTATGTGTCCGGGGACGTTAATCTATTTTAACTAACTAACTAACTAGCCAGGCACTAAGATGGGCCGGGTAGCTCAGTTGGTAAGAGCGTCTTGCTAGTAACCGAAAGGTCGCTGGTTCGAATCCCGGATTGGTCAACGTGTGATCATATTATTTTCCCCTTTACCAACAACTGGCCCGCTGGTGTCAGTATAAATCGGTCCAGTAGTCACCTATATGCGAAAGTGTCGTGTGACTATAATCTACAAACAAACAGCCAGGCACAGCATACTGCAGTTTGTGCGAGTGTGATATCAACTACAGTGCACGTGGGAGGTCAGCTCTCGAAATTCACTTCCAGTCTCTCCTCTCTCTCTCTCTCTCTCTCTCTCTCTCTCTCTCTCTCTCTCACTCTCTCTCTCTCTCTCTCTCTCTCTCTCTCTCTCTCTCTCTCTCTCTCTCTCTCTCTCTCTCATAATCACTGTACATGTATACAGTTATATGAGTCATTCTTTGCTAGTCGTAAATGTTGGGGTACATTTTGTTCAAGGCCCATAAAAAAAATGTAAGCTAGTTTTGAAACAAAATAAAATTAAATTTGTGCTTTAATAAGGTAAATGCAACTGGAAGAACGGCACCATGGCAGATAGTTAATTATTAGTATGGTAAATATTGATTTAAATGCAATTTTTTGGGCTAAAAATGGCGTCTGACAAGAGCCCTTCACACCCCTTGCGTTTTAAACTCCCCATAAAAAAACGGTAAAGATTACTATATCTAACTGATTAATGAAATGTGATTGTCCATGGTTTGAAGAAAGTAGCAGCACGGTCAGTTGCTTAAATTTGCTTGATTTTAGCCGTAAATTTGGGGTTTAAAAAAGAGGGTTACTTGCGTACTCATGACGTCACAAAAATCAGAATCTCAAAGCAAGGTGAAGCAGACGACACAAGAATTGAATTATCAAAATCTAATAGGAATTAAACAAACAAGCGAAAAACACGCACATTGGTATGAAAAATAACGCAGAAGACATGTCAGGAAATTTGTAGTAATTTTTTTAAATGATGGTGTTACATTCGTCATGCAAGTAACCAAAGTTTGTTTTTAAAGTTTTTTTTTTTTTAAGCTTCTACTTCGCGGAGTGTAAATGGCCTGGTAAGCTGCATTTTCAAACTCTACACACAACTCAATGACGTTTTATGGAAAATAATCACGTGATGTTCATTTCTACATCAAATTCTATGACGTGTCACACGGAACGAAAGAGAAATGCGCAAGAAACCGCTAAATTTGTTTGGCTTGGTACACGCAAATCAAGTGTTGTTTCGTTTGCACTACGTTTTTTAGCGTCGATAGTTAAGTTTAAAAGTGTTTCTAATGCTTTATTTTATTCAACAAAAGACTCGGTTATTATCGAGCAACAGTATTTTAAGAATGTTAATCAGTTTAACAGTGACTGCACTCCGATTGCCTGAAGATAGTGTCATGTATGATGCAAGAAACCGATAAATACAGTGATCAGCTTTGTTCTGGTAGAAAATGTGTTGTTTCCTCACGTATTGTATTTGTTTCGTAGGTTAAATTAAAAGTTTCAAAGGTAAAGAGCAGTTATTTTAAATAAAGAACAACCAAATTATTCTGTTTTTATTTGCTTTTCGTTTATTGCATAAATCTTGCAGTCTTTTTTACTACTTAACATGCGATGGTGTCGCGCATCATGCAAGTTACAATTTTCATTTTCTTCTTCTCTTGTCATCAAAGAATAAGTTTAATTAGGTTTTGATTGAGTTATTGTGTTTGTCTGGATGTTGAAAAAATGTGACTAGAGTATGATTTTGACAACATAGAAATTCAGTCTATGGTAGAAAAAAATAAGTGGCTTGGTTACTTGCATATGGTGTCACACAATTCCTTGCGTCACATTCCTTGCTAGTTTCCCTCATTAATTAAAAAAATCATTCAGATTGAAAGAATAAGAAGTACTCCTATCATATAAAAAGATAATTTGTCAAATAAAGTAATTTCAAGTGGTACATTTAATGTTTTAGTGTCACAACATCATGCAAGTAACCGGCGTGGTGACCCCTAACAAGAATCAATTTTTTGTCAAAGAGGGTATAGCTGCTGTTTTAGTGTTTACATATTCAGATAATTGAAAGATTTCCCTACAAAATGGCACTGGTTGATTGATTCTATTAGCAAGTTTTATTTTTGGGGTACTAAAAGGCCCATTTTGTTTACGATTAGCAAAGAATGACTCATATACAAAAATCCTTTTTGAATTTATGTTATTTTCTTTATGCAACGTGTCTGTTAGTTGTACATTGTTTATCAGCACTACATCACAGCATTATATTCTTTGGTCATTCAAACAAAAAGCACAAGAAAAAAAGACAAAAAAAGAATGTTTTTCATACTTCAAAACTACTTACATTTTGCAATCAGAATACGCCAGATTGCACAGATTTTGTTCTTGATTTTGAAAATTTTCCGGGGGAGCATGCCCCCGGACCCCCCTAGTTTCCTTTATTTTTCACTTCAGCAATTCCCACCCCTGATTTTTGTATGTGCATGGTGTAGCATTTTGACGGAGTTACTTGCCTTGACCTAGGAAATAGAAGCAGATAAGGCTTAGACTCCTGTGGGGCTTAGTTAGAGAGTTAAGTACTGCCAATATGCAGTAAAAACACTAGTGCACACGTCATATCAACCTCAAAAGCCACACTTCATAATTTAATGAAAACTGGACAGGTCAATTCCGATGTGTTGCTCGTTGTTTGTGTCATAAGAGAAACGACAAAACTTTTCATCTGCTTCACTCTTATTCTATTTTACACGAGACGTGAAACTGCGAGATTTGCTTAGTCTCAAACCCAGTTTGAACACGGTAATATTAAATTGTAACGGTCGAGCCGATTTACTGAATAATATAAGTTGAACATCACAGTCAGAAATTGGCGTAAGATCTTACGAGCGACTAAATCTACCATATTTTCGGTTTAAAATTAAAATTGAATATTTTCACTTCTAAATCTTGTTAAGTGCATCACGTGACTGTTACACTCAGTTCGATGATGGTGTTTTCTATCAGTATCTGATTCAGCTCCGATGCTTGAATTCCTGATAGTTGTGTAACTCAGATTCGTTTATTCACGCAACCCGTCCAAACAGCATACAAGTCACAAAGTCGACGTATGAAGTTTTCCACTTTTATTCAGCACACACCAACAACTGCATACAATTCTCAACTCAACTCAACAACTTTCACAGCAACTCTCCAAATCACTATCAACAACTTTACTCTCTCAACAGCAACTCGGCACACGATTAAATAACCTCTCTCTTTTCTGGAACAATT
Organism: Oncomelania hupensis; assembly: GCA_036898135.1. Taxonomy (NCBI): domain Eukaryota; kingdom Metazoa; phylum Mollusca; class Gastropoda; order Littorinimorpha; family Pomatiopsidae; genus Oncomelania; species Oncomelania hupensis. The sequence continues at coordinate 46,997,736 of CM072523.1, forward strand.
TGGTACATGGTAGAAATGACGTACTGCCACCAATCGAACTAAAGATCGTCATCACTGACTTACGTCATTACACATTTCTTCTCCTTCCGGATCGTTCCTTCAAATTTCTACAATTATCCCGAATCTTCGATCGATAGTAAACAAGCCGATCCAGAAGATTCTACAACAATATCGACTAACGAAAATTATCAACGTTATACAAAGCCTTTCCTAACAACAATGCAAACTCAAATCAAAGGTAAATAAACTCTATTATTGAATACTTTGCAAATCGAAACGATTAGATCTATCGTACACGCTTCCGACATACTTTCGTTCGCGTTTCAACGTAACATAACCCCCCACTCAAGAAGAAATTTACTTAATTTTTTCCAACAACGTTGAAACGTAATGCACAAACAAAGTTCAGAATTAAAACTTATTTCAGACTGTCTGAACACTGTCAATGTTCTCAGCTCATTCACACAGAGTCAATGGTTTTCATCTTGAAATCTGTCTGGATATTGTCAATGTTCACAGTTTATCTACACGGTCAATGTTTTTTTACTCACACACTCTGCTGAGGAAGTCCGCACCAACATTGTCTGATCCTTTGATAGATTCTACTCGCATGTTAAAGTTCTGCAAGTACATAGCCCATCTCATGATGCGACTGTTCACAAACTTGGCAGAGTTCAAGTAAGTTAACGGCTTATGATCAGTCTGCAGCACGAACTTCACTCCTTGAAGGTACAGTTCGAACTTCCGGATTCCCCATATGATGGCAAGGCACTCTTTCTCCATGGTCGAGTAATTTTTCTCAGCCCTGGACAGCTTCTTGCTGGCGTAACTGACCGGAAATAGTTTCCCTTCGTGTTCTTGCATCAGTATGGCGCCGATGCCTTCGTCCGCTGCGTCTGTCCTTAAGACGAATTCCTTGGAAGTATCGGGCAGTCGTAGCACCGGATCCTTCGAAAGGAGGTCGCGCACAGTCTGGTATGCCTTCTCCTGAGACGGTCCCCACTGCACTTGGTTTGGACAGCCTTTCCGCACCAGGTCCGACAAGGGTGCTGTGATGGCGGAGTAGTTTGGTACAAACTCCCTGTAATATCCAGCCAACCCCAGGAAAGATCGCACCTGCTTCTTGGTTTGGGGACGTGGAGCGTTCAGAATCTTGGTGACGTTTTCTAGTAGAAGCCCCTTTTGTCCTTCTTTCAGCGAATGGCCGATAAAGTCTACGTTGTCAGTCCCCAGAATGCACTTACTGGGTCTCACGGTCAGGTTGGCTTCTGTGAGACGGTGAAACAGCTCCCTCAAGATCTGCAGATGCTCTTCCCAGGTGCGAGTGTGGACCAGCAGGTCGTCCCAGTAACACACGACATTGTCCATCCCATTGAGCATCTTCCTCATTCCTCTCTTTAGGGTAGCTCCGCTGTTGACCATGCCAAAGGGCATCCTTAGGCACTCGTACGTCCCATCAGGGGTTATAAAAGCAGTCTTTGGTATGTCCTGTTGACGCACGGGGACTTGCCAATAACCTTTGCTGAGGTCAATCTTTGAGAAGATTCTACTCCCCGATAATTGGCGGAAGAGGTCTGCTGCGGTAGGCATCGGCTCAGGGTCGAAGACGGTGATCTTATTAACCTTCCTGTAGTCGATGCATACTCTGTTGCTCCCGTCCTTCTTTTTCACGACCACGACAGGGGACGCGTAGGGGGAACTGGACTCCCTGATGATGCCCATCTTCAGCATCTCATCGATGTCTTTCTTCAAGGATTCACGGGCCTTGAAAGGGATCGGGAAGGGCTTGGATCGAACAGGGATATTCGAAGTGAGGTGGACTTCGTGTTCGACCAAAGTTGTAGAGCCAGGGACATCGCTGAAGTTGTGGGGACACTCGCCCATAAGGTCCTTGAGCTCCATCTTTTGACCTTCCGTCAAGCTTGGTCCTAGCTTAACATCATCGATGCCTTCTTTGCTGTGGAAGTCTCCCAGTTCCAACAGTTCTTCGCTGTCAAAGCTGTCGTCGGTCACAGCTGCTGTGGCTGCGTGCACAGTCTCTGATGGCCTTTCCACGTACAGCTTAAGGAGGTTGGCGTGGTATATCTTGGAATGCTGGCCGACCTTCACCTTATAGTCGTTGATCCCCACCACGGTCTCCACTTCGTACGGGCCTTTCCACTGCATCAGCAACTTATTATGATCAGTAGGTAGCAGCACCAGCACTTTGTTGCCAGGTTTAAACTTCCTGCTCACAGCCCTACGATCATAGTAGTGCTTTCCACAGTCTTGGGACTTCTTCAGGTTTTCTCTGGCTATCTCGAGAGACTGCTCCAGCTTCTCCCGTAGCTCAAATACGTACTGGTAGCTGTTCTTCACCTCTGGGGTGTCTACTTCTTTCGTCCACAGTTCTTTTAGGATGTGCATCGGCCCTCGGATGGTTCTTCCGTACAGCAGCTCGAACGGAGAAAAGCCGGTGGACTCCTGCGGTACTTCTCTGTAGGCGAAAAGTAGGGCGTTGACGTAGCGATGCCATTGTCTGGGCTGCTCGCTGCACAGTTTCTTCAGGGTGGACTTCAGCGTAGCATTGAACTTTTCGACAAGCCCGTTGCACATCGGATGGTAGGGTGTCGTAGTCAAATGCCGGATGCTCAGCAGTCTGTTGACCTCCCTCATGCAGTCAGAGACGAACTGTGTCCCGAGGTCTGTCAAAATCTCTTCAGGCACTCCAAGTCTACTGAACATGTCCACTAGCGCCTCTGCGACAGTTTCAGTGTCAATCTTCTTCAGAGGCACTGCTTCTGGGTACCGAGTCGCATAGTCCACTAAAGTCAGTACCCACCGATGACCTTCTTCACTCGGAGGTCTTATTTCGCCGATTAAGTCTAAGGCCACCCTCTTGAAAGGTCGGTCGATCAGAGGCATCCTCTGCATAGGCACTTTCGGGACCCTTCCTCGAGGTATGGTCTTCTGGCAAATGTCACATGATCGGCAGAAACGGCTGACGTCCGCATGAAGTCCTGGCCAGTAGAACACCGCCTGGATTCTGTCCGACGTCTTCTTGATGCCTAGGTGACCTCCCATGATTGAGTCATGCGCTACTTCCATCACCTGGCGCCTTAGGGGTAATGGTACCAATACTTGACGTAGTGGTTTCCCTCCGTTGACCCTCGGGTGCTGGAAGATTCGATACAGGATCTTGGCCTTTACTCCAAAATAGACCGTGCCACTGCCCTTTGTCACGTGGTCTTGGCGGTTCCTGTACTTGTTTAAAGTACTGTCAGCTTCCTGGAGCTGGATCAGCTTATCTCTGTCCACGAAGGCAGCTTTAGAGTTGTCGGCGACCTTCAGTGGCGTAGACGTCTTGTCTCTCTTGGCCTGGGCCCTGGTAGTAACAGCACCGACGATCTCTGGTCGGCAGGGCTGAGCCGGAGTAACCACATTGTCCCGTAGCAGCTCTGTAAGGTCTCCATCGGGAAATGGCAATGGATCCTCCTCCACAACTTCGACGCGTTGGGTTGAGGCAGGACTCCATTCTGGATCGGGGTTGTCGGGTCGTCTCGCGCCGTCGATATTCCCGATCATCAAATCATACAGCGGCTTCTTCAGGCAAACCGCTTCGACTTCGCCTATGTAGAAAGGGGTGTTGACATGAATCTTCGCAACTGGCGCTCTCACACATTTGCTGTCGGCCATAAGTGTCCATTTTGAATCGCCAGTGAACTGTTCTTTAGCGATTAGGTCTTCTCTGACGATGACCCCACTGCAGCCAGAGTCTCTTAAAACAGTCACTTCATGATTTCCGACGCGTCCCTCGGAAACAGGCATGTTCTGTACGGTCACAGCTGCGCTGGCGACGACGGGGATGGATTTCCCGTTGGCAAGGAGGAGTTGGCCATCAGTCATGCACTCTTGCACGTCCGCAGGGGTAGCTGCGCGCTCGGTCTCACTCGGAAGAATGACGCTCCCGCCGCACACTTGATGGTCAGATCTACTGGTTTGCCGTTGATTGGAGAAACGTCTCTGTCGGTTGCCCGCCGCTGCGTTGTCCGTACTGCTCCGCTGTCCGCTACTTTTGTTTTGAGGACAGTTAGCCGCCCTGTGGTCTGTAGCGTTGCAGGTGAAACAGCCTCTTGAATGCCCTTCCCTGGGAGGTGGCGTGGAGTCAGTCTGTCTCTGGCTCGTCTGGCTCCCTTGGATCTGGTTCCCATGGTTTCCAGTCTTCTGAAAATGTTTCGTCGCGCTGGGTGGCCCCAGGGTTTTCCCATGAGCGATAAAATATCTTTCCGCAGCCTCAGTCACATCTTTAAGCGTCTGCAGCTTTTGTTCTTCTAAGTGGGTCGCTAGGTCCTTGTGACAGGCATTGAGAAATTGTTCCTTCACGATCAGGTCATGGAGACTGTCGTAAGACTTCGTTTCGCCTGATAACTCCACCCACTTGTGTAGATATGACGACAGGCGCTCCACAAACTGCTTTGGCGTCTCGTCTGACTTAGGCCGGCATTCACGGAAGCGTTTACGGTAGCCCTTCTCTGTAAAGTTGTAGCACTGCAACAGGGCCTCTTTCAAGACGTCGTAGTTTTTGGCGTCATCGTTCGACAGTCTGGTGTAAACTTCGAGAGCTTGCCCTGTCAGAAGTGCACTCAGTCGAATTGCCCAGTCTTGAGGTTGCCAGTTAGAGCTTTCAGCGAACCTTTCGAATCTCGCCAGATAACAGTCGATCTGGTCCTTCCCGTCGACGAAAGCTGGCAATTTTGGAGCCGTATGGTCGTTGGTGACTTGTGGCGCATGCTGATTGTTCTGGATACGCGCCAACTCTAGCTGGTACTGACGATCAGCTTCTAATCGTCTTTCTTCCATCTCGTCACGCCGTCGCTGCTCTTCTCTTTCTTCTCGGCGTCGCTGCTCTTCTGCTTATCTTTCTTGACGCCGCTCTTCTCTTTCTTCGCGGTGACGCTGCTCTTCTTTTTCTAGACGCTTCTCTTTTAATTCTCTTTCTCTTTCTTCACGCCATATTCTCTCTTGAGACTTGACGTACTCCGTCAGCTGTTTGCCTTTTAGATTTAGTTCAACCCCTTTCTGCCAGAAGTCAGCCATCTTGATGCTTCTGGAAAGTTCTTTTCTGGAATGTTCTTTTCTGGAAAGTTCTTTTTCTGGAAAGTTCTTGACTGCGCTGTACCTTTCTAGACTGTTCTAGAACAGCACGCTTTCTGCAGTAGCGCTGATGCTTGTCACTAGTCGCCTTCGCTGAAGCAGGCCCCGCTGTCCTCGTCGTATGCGACGCTGCACCACGCTGGTGTTGATGTATACGCTCCTGTGCTGAAGTAGACGCGACGTCCGCTCGCCGCTCTCTGTAACACTGGCGATGTAGCTCCGAGACTGTCCCTCGACGTAGTCTTACGGCAGCAACGTAGTCCCGATCTGTTGTTCGCTCACGAAGCAACTCTTCGGCGACTACACGCCCTTGCAGTCAACCCGAATCTATCGGATGTAGTCCCAGTATGTTGGCCCCTCTCGACGCAACTCGTTGGCGGCTACCCTCGATGACTGCCTCTCGTAACGTTGACTCGCTTGTTGTAGCAGTTGAACCCTTGGCTATGGCGTGAATCGCGGCTTGGCCCCCAAAATGTTACACTCAGTTCGATGATGGTGTTTTCTATCAGTATCTGATTCAGCCCCGATGCTTGAATTCCTGATAGTTGTGTAACTCAGATTCGTTTATTCACGCAACCCGTCCAAACAGCATACAAGTCACAAAGTCGACGTATGAAGTTTTCCACTTTTATTCAGCACACACCAACAACTGCATACAATTCTCAACTCAACTCAACAACTTTCACAGCAACTCTCCAAATCACTATCAACAACTTTACTCTCTCAACAGCAACTCGGCACACGATTAAATAACCTCTCTCTTTTCTGGAACAATTTGGTACATGGTAGAAATGACGTACTGCCACCAATCGAACTAAAGATCGTCATCACTGACTTACGTCATTACACATTTCTTCTCCTTCCGGATCGTTCCTTCAAATTTCTACAATTATCCCGAATCTTCGATCGATAGTAAACAAGCCGATCCAGAAGATTCTACAACAATATCGACTAACGAAAATTATCAACGTTATACAAAGCCTTTCCTAACAACAATGCAAACTCAAATCAAAGGTAAATAAACTCTATTATTGAATACTTTGCAAATCGAAACGATTAGATCTATCGTACACGCTTCCGACATACTTTCGTTCGCGTTTCAACGTAACAGTGACACGTTCTTCCTGTTCAATCGCCATTGTTTTACCACGGGGTTCAGTGCACGAAGACACAAAAGTTATGTCGTCACTTTTTTTCATTTTCTTACGAGAGACACAACCAATATATTTGAATCTGACAAGGGACGCAAACTTATGACATGTTTGTGTAATTTAATACAATAAAGAAGGCTCGTTTATCGTTTTCTTTTGAGAAACAGATGATTAAAAGTGTAATACAGTGAGTAGGGGGCCACTGTCACTGAAGATTAAAAGTCAACAACGGGACTGAGAAAAGTTTGAAAGAAGGTTTTCATCTCCACATGACTTTGTAGCAATGTTACGAGCGACATTGAGGGCAAACTTTTGCGGCTTTTATGGGTACTATTCCAAGTTATTTCGTCTGTTGATCGAGCAATACATAGCCTGAAAGGAAAAACATTCGTTTTCAATAAGGTGTAAAGACTAAAGGACAGTGGTGAGATCTTCTTCAATACTGGTGATTGAAAGGGGTAAAATAGGCTGAAATATAAAAGTACAGTAAATATAATTTCAAGCATAAATTTTTATAGTTAAAATATTAATGAAATTGATAATTAAAAAAGAAAATGGATTTGTTAACTTGCTGAGCTAGCAGAGGTACTTGACGTAGGGGGTGTATGCAAGCATTTCGGATGTATCATTGGGACACCACACATGCTTTTTTTAAATTAAAAAAGTATAATAATCATTGAAATTACATGTCACATGTAAAAGGCATATGAGTTTTAATGTTTATGAAAGAAATAGCTATTTTAACTCATTTTAAAAACTAATAATGAGCTTTGAAATTTAGGGACACCGTAGCATCCGAAATGCTGTTGGTAAGAAGTTTTATTTAATTGATTATTTTATTTGCTTGATGATTGTGTTTATTTTTTTGCTTTATGTTAGTCAAATATGATGTTGTAAGATGGTTGGCATTACATTTTATGTGTATTGTTAGAGTCCATTTAATGATCTTTGAAATAATGGGACACTGCAGCATCCGAAATGCTGTCAGCAGAAAGTTATACAAATTAATATTTTATTTGCTTGATGTATAGTTTATTTCTTAAAAAATAATATATAAATCAATTATGATGTAGTATGGCTGGCATTAATTTTAAGATGTATTGTACCTTAATTAATTTGTTGTAAAAACAATGGGACAAAATTTCGCTGCACACTAAACGTACACAAAAATAAATAAAAATAATTTAATTCTTTTTTTAAAAGTCAGCAACATTCTTTTACAGACAAAAATTTATTGTTACATATAATTATTTATGAATACAAAGATACATATAGAGAAATTAGAGAAAAATATTACTGGAAAAAAGTAAGTTTAATGGCAAAGAAAATCAAGTCATCTTCAAAACACTGCTTCGAAAGCACATGGCATTTCGGACGGACACGTTACCGGAAATCGGGACACGTCACTGTAAATTGCGTTTTTCTATGCACAGGAATTCCCTATTTCCTGTGTATACGTCATCATTTTGTGAAGAATATCCTTGCGAATGAATGTATAGGCCTACGATAGTTTGAAGAAGTGAATTTGAATGAAAAAATGTTTGCGATGATTTCGCATTTCGGATGCTACATTTGGGACTTCCTATCCTATCCTATCCTATCCTATCCTATCCTATCCTATCCTATCCTATCCTGTCCCATAACCCGAAGGTCGTAGGGGCACCACAGATGATCGCTTAACCAGCATACTCCATCTTTCTCTGTCCTCAGCAGCCCTCATGGCTTCGCTCAGTGTCAAACCAGTCCATTCTCGAATGTTGTCCTCCCACCGTCTCCCCCTTCTTCTACCTCCTTGCACTGTGCCTTGCAGAATGGTCTTTGCAAGGCCTGATGATCTGGTGACGTGGCCATACCATCGGAGTTTCCGTTTCTTCACCACTGTGAGCAGGTCATCGTGTTGTCCAATGGCTTGTGTGATGGTCTGTCGGACTTCAACGTTGGTGATGTGTTGGGTATAGGAAATGCCCAGAAGTCTTCTGTAGCACCTCATCTCCATGCTTTGTATTCTTCGTTGGAGATCTGCTGTGAGGGTCCATGCTTCGCAAGCATATAGGATATATTGCCCTTATGCTGACTGTGCCTTCGTGATCTGCAAGGGCATCTGACATGATGCGCTCTAGGAAGATATTGAAGAGTGTTGGAGAGAGTAGGCATCCTTGACGCACACCGATTGTTGTTCTGAACCAGTTTCCGATGGCGCTTTTGTGGAGGACTGCACTGGTAGCCTTGTCATACAGGCTTTTGATGACTTCAATAATTTTAGGGCTGATGTTGTACACTTTCATTGTTGCCAATAGAGTTGCATGCCAGACTCAGTCAAACGCCGTTTTGAAATCTATGAACACATGATATAGATGTTGTTGGTGCTGTAGGTATTTCTCACAGATTATTCTGAGGTTGAAAATCTGTTCAGTGGTACTTCGCCCTGCCCTGAATCCTGCTTGTTCTTCAGCTATGATTTGTTCAGCTTGGGGTTTCAACCTGTTGAGTATTATTTTCAGGAGGACCTTGCTGGAATGGCTGATGAGGCTGATGGTCATGGTGCGGTAATTTTCACACTCCTGAAGGTTACCTTTTTTGGGAAGAGTGATGACAAGTGACGGGGTCCATGGCATGGTATAGGCCACTCCTTACTCTGCCAGATCTTGTTACAGATAATGGTGAGGGCATCAATCATTGCTTCTCCTCCTGCTTGTAGCAGTTCCGCGGGTATGTTGTCCACTCCCGCTGACTTCCCTTTCTTTAGCGATTGCACTGCTGCCTCAACTTCTTTCTGGAGAATTGGGAGGATTTCTTCTCTGTTTTCGGGACATGCTAGAACTGATGGGTCTCCATTTGGTGTATGGTTGTAAAGGTCAGAGCAGGTTGACCTTTTGAGACAGCATCATATATAAACTGTGATAGCAATAATTGCACTTAAAATTTAGTATTTTTCACAATCAAGGCGCTGAGGCACTCTTGCCTTTGACCTGTTGAGAAAATGGAAACAAGGCATTGACGTGCCTGATGAAAAAGTTAACTATGTGTTTTAATCAATAAATACAAAGACCATAAAATATCAAATGTGTCAATAAGTAGTTCAGACAACTGCTGATTTAATTGTGGAGCTGGATGTTCAACTTTTAATACGATATCTGTTGCAAAAGTTTCATTATTTTTATAAACAAATCTCCAAGGGAGGTAATCTGCCCGATAAACAGTACAGTGGTGTGGGAAACCCCTATTACAGACTGAAAATGTTATTACACTGAATGCAAATCAGCAAAAGTGAAGTTTACATTCTTGTTTACTCTTCTTACCCCAAAATAATGCATTTGACTGAGTGCTAAAAGGTGCGCATGGAATGGGTTGGTTGAAAGTTTTGTGAATAAAATTGCTGATGGTGGATTTCGTGAATTGTGTGAATGGAAGAATGGTTGGAGAGATAACTGAGATAAATTCAGACTCAAACTGCCAATAGTTTGAGCGCTGTCGGTCTTTGATGACGAAATCTGGTCGTAAAACCAGCCCTCAAAAACGGACAAGTCGACCCCATGGTCAGCAAACTTGACAGCACAGAACACTGTCACTATAAAACGTTCAATAATTACTGCCAATATGCAGTAAAAACACTAGTGCACACGTCATATCAACCTCAAAAGCCACACTTCATAATTTAATGAAAACTGAACAGGTCAATTCCGATGTGTTGCTCGTTGTTTGTGTCGTAAGAGAAACGACAAAACTTTTCGTCTTCTTCACTTTTATTGTATTTTACGCCGAGACGTGAAACTGCGAGATTAGCTTAGTCTCAAACCCAGTTTGAACACGGTAATATTAAATTGTAACCGTCGAGCCGATTTACTGAATAATATAGGCTGAACTTCACAGTCAGAAATTGGCGTAAGATCTTACGAGCGACCAAATCTATCATATTTTCGGTTTAAAATTAAAATTGAATATTTTCACTTCTTAATTCTCGTTAAGTGCATCACGTGACACGTTCTTCCTGTTCAATCGCCATTGTTTTACCACGGGGTTCGGTGCGCGAAGAAACGAAAGTTATGCCGTCACTTTTTTTATTGTCTTACGAGAGACACAACCAATATTTGAATCTGACGAGGGACGCAAACTTATGACATGTTTGTATAATTTAATACAATAAAGAAGGCTCGTTTATCGTTTTCTTTTGAGAAACAGATTATTAAAGTGTAAGACAGTAGGGGGGCCACTGTCACTGAAGATTAAAAGTCAAAAACGGGGCTGAGAAAAGTTTGAAAGAAGGTTGTAGCAATATTACGAGCGACATTGAGGGCACACTTTTGCGGCTTTTCTGGGTACTATTCCACGTTATTTCATCTGTTGATCGAGCAATACATGGCCCAAAAGGAAAAACATTCGTTTTCAATAAGGTGTAAAGGACAGTGGTGTGAAATTTCAGTACACAATCCACATCATTAGCGTCTTCCACTAGATTTATCACAGGTACATTGTGTAATTCTTATGCGCGACACTTATAACATTGTCTGTTGTATAATGTAAATAAAATTAAAAAATCCTAATATAATGATAATAATAAATAAATATTTGTTTTCTGTGCATTCCCTGTGTATGGTTGAGTCATTCAGCATCATAAAACTCTGTCCTGCTTCAGTTGTGAATTTACAGCAAAATCTGAAAAGTTTTGTTTGTGTCGCTCATCTTCAAATATTTAGGAGCCATTGTGTCAGACAATGGGTCTCGACAGGAAGTCCTCTCCAGGATCGCACAAACAACTGCTGCCCTGACAAGGTTGAAACCCATTTGGAAAGACAGAACCATCAGTCTACATTCCAAAGTAAGACTGCTGCGCTCTCTGGTCATCTCCATCTTCCTATATGCTTGCGAAGCATGGACCCTCACAGCAGATCTCCAACGAAGAATACAAAGCATGGAGATGAGGTGCTACAGAAGACTTCTGTGCATTTCCTATACCCAACACATCACCAACGACGAAGTCCGACAGACCATCACACAAGCCATTGGACAACACGATGACCTGCTCACAGTGGTGAAGAAACGGAAACTCCGATGGTATGGCCACGTCACCAGATCATCAGGCCTTGCAAAGACCATTCTGCAAGGCACAGTGCAAGGAGGTAGAAGAAGGGGGAGACCGAAAAAGAGGTGGGAGGACAACATTCGAGAATGGACTGGTTTGACACTGAGCGAAGCCATGAGGGCTGCTGAGGACAGAGAAAGATGGAGTATGCTGGTTAAACGATCATCTGTGGTGCCCCTACGAACTTCGGGTTATGGGACAGGATAGGATAGGCTCATCAGGTATTACAACACAAAGCACTGCTCACTGCATTGGAAAACAATATTTGAAAGAAATAAATTCTATGGTACAAAGAGGTGGTCTAGACACACATTTGTCATAGTAGTAATCAGTCCTAGTCATTTGATTTATATAGCAAATTCCTTGTTCATGTCGTAATACCTGATAAGCGACATACCGCACATTTTCATGTTCAAAGCCTATTTTCTCAATAATTAGTTTTGTTATTATATTTTAATTTGGCACACACATGACAGACACTGAAAGCAATCTGACAGCACAAAAAGAATGGACAAAATACATGATTGATTTTTAAGGCCTACTGTCCACTTTCTGAGCTCACCTTTTGGCACACAGTCATTTAGAAATGTTAGTCGTGTTATTATAAATGTACACAGCCAAGAAAAAGGCCCATATGAATAATATGATCTTCAAAACTGCCAATAATAATAATAATAATAATTAGCATTTGTAAGGCGCCTACCCTATGGATCTAGGGCTTGAAACTAATGCAAAGAAGCTCCTGTACTTTGTTGCCTAAAGAAAAACTTGCTGAATAAACCAGTCAAGGTTGGAAAGGTGTCATTTACAAATAATATTGTGTGTGTGGAGGGGGGGGGGGGGGGGGGGGGGCAAATGTTATTTATATAGGAATGTTGTCATGCTGCATTTCATTTTAAAAGTCTATAATTATAAAAAAAAACACACACAGAACACTTTGAATTTTGAAAATCGAACAATAATGTTACATTCTACGGCTATTTGAAGTTGACACACATAATTTTGCTCTTACGGCCGCTAAAATTTGCAGAAACTGCAACTTTTAGGTCATGCCAGTGGTCAGGCTTATGGGTTTGATAGCCTCAAAAAAAAAAAAGGGTTAATGTACATAAACAATGCAACAAATTTTATTAATTTGAACATGTTTTATGGAAATGGTGGCTTCTTACAGCTTCTCAAAATCAGCTTGTCGTGAAATTTGACAAAAAACAGCCAAAAACGGCTGAATATGTACCGTATTTAAAGGTCTGTATCTCTGGTTCTAGTAGAGATAGAAAGAAATTTAGTTTTTTGTGTTTGTATTTTTGCCCTCTTTCATAATTTTATCATTTTAATTAACTTTCCTGAAATTTAAATTTGACCTGCCTGTACATAAATTTGGACAAGGTTGTCTGCAAAATTTAACCTGACAATCTGTTCTGTTAAAACTCTTCCTTGTTATTAATAGGGTTTTTCCTCCTCTTTCTCACAGATTCCAGAGAACAATAGAACACTCATACATGTCTCGAAACATGTTGGAAAAAGACAGACCAGGAAAGCTCTTTGTGGGCGGACTTTCTGAAGACATTGATGAGAAAGTGTTGGAGAGAGAATTCGGGAAATTTGGGAGAATCACAGAAGGTAAGACTTTTTTTGGTTTGTTTCTGTTTTGTATTGTATGTTAAGAAATGCCTACACTCATTTATGATTTACCCCTTGGGGTCATGAGCAATCTTGCCACTGTAGATTGTTCAAACCTATAAAGGGAAAAGTGAAAGCCCCAGTTGAAAACCTGTCTTTCCTTTGTAGGCAAGACAGATTCACTGCGGCAACAGTACCCCCGTTGGAGTGCCGGGGTTGTCAGTATAAATAGTATCCCCACTTTATGGAAATTTAGTGCTTTAAATTCCCACTGTCGCTGTCTTCCTCATTTACTCTTTCCCATTCCTGCTCTGTCCTATCACTCTGCTATACTATCTTCTTCTTCGCTAGATCAATGACCTACCTTTTTTCTTGAAAACTCTTCCTGGACAAGACTCCTTGTTTGTGTATGAGGTCTGTTGGATCAGCTTGGGAGTGTTGGACGCTTTCTGCCGGGTGGTCACTAGGGCTTCCTATGATTGTATTATTTAGCAATGTAGGCATTTTATATGTATGTGTTTTGTTGGTAGTTTATAATGATGTTTGTATTCTATTTTGTTTTTGTAACCGGGGGTTCGAGTAGTTGGGGTAAAGCCTCAGCCGTCCCCTGCGTGGGATGTCTTTATTGTAAAGTGACTGGCCGGTGGAGGGCGTTCAATTTTCCCACTAGGGTTGTTTCAGCAGATCTTTTATGCGGATCGGGGGTTGTCCGGTCCTGATTTGGCTCGGAAGAGTCCGCTGGACCTAAAGCAACAATCAATCAATCAATCAATCAATTTATGATTGATAATGACTAATGTAGAAATTATAGTGAAAATTAATTGTATGCATAACATTAACTGGTCTGTGTGCATATTATGTTGTGACAGGAATTTTTATCATTATGGTTATGACATTTGATTATTTCTCTTGACAGAAACGTTGTTCTTCGTCTCTCCATTGTTTTTATTTCTATAAATACATATACACCCGGGCTACTCTAAACTCTGCCTGGAGACAATATTGTGTGAAAACAAAGAAATATACTGTGTGTCAAAACGTGTATAAACGTGAGGTACAAGTACAGTAAAAATTAAATTTTGTTGCTGTTGATCATTTGTTTTTTATGATACTACTATACATATGTGCTTCATCTTTCTTTGTTTTTTATGATACTACTGTATGTGTTTGACTGTTTCATCTTAGTGTAAAAGGACAAGATAATATATTAAGTCATTTTGGAGGAAATATGACATTAAAATGTCAGAAGGAGCAAAGGTGTCAGTTGTGAATGCTTACATCAAACCACTGTAATAATTGCTAAAATATATTATTGAATTTACTTACAATAATATTAACTTACTTTAATCATTACTTCTACATCATAGTTAGTGAGTAACACTAAAGCTAGGTACTTCAAAGTGATTTTTGATTTTCTTTAACTCAGTTTGGACACTAAAGTATTTACATAGATCTTTTTGTTCTGAACACAGTGGCATATTTTTTTTCCCCATTGGACAAATAGGTAAAAAGTTATTAATGTTTGAAAATGGCGAATGTTGGTGTTTTTTTGGCAACCTTTTGGAATTGAAGAAATTGACAACTTTGGAGTCTCAAACAGTCAAAGTGAAGCCAATATTGATATCAGAAAGCTGATTTTTGACAGATAACTCCTTCATATGTTATACTCCAAGCCCAATTTTCTTCAGGCCTATCCCATGTAATGACTGTTCAGCTGTTTTGGTGCTTCAAAGTTGGGAAATCATCAAATGCGCAGTGCGTGCTGGCAAATTATAGGCCTACTAGTGTACTACTACGCTCAGCACTCGTTTCGCTGAATAGGCCTACAAGCTCGCCATGGGCGCAAGATAACCCGAACACCGTTTGTGTACACTTTTCTATGGCAAAGCGCACCGCGATAGAGTAATGCACAAATTAATAAATACCCTAGTTTTATAAAGGAAAGTCTGCTCTTTATTTCTTGCTAATTTTTAAAATTCTAGTTAAAATCAAACTTACATCAAAATCGCTTTAACCACTTTGTTCGGCTCGTAACAACTCTTTCACACATCAGAGCCCGCCATATTTGATATGTGAATGAAGCTAAGTATCTGAACTTCTCATTGTCATTGGTTCTTATTTTTAGGCCATCCAATGAAATATCTTAAAGCACTTAGAGTTTGAAACGAGCCACCTCGCAGCAGACGCTGCTGACATTTTGTTTCGCAGCGGCATTCAGCGCTCGTATAGGGGCGTATTCAAAAGCTGTTTTCTCGGAATCTTTCGCATAAACATGCATTAAAAACAACACAGATGTAAAGATAAAGCTTTCAATTTTTATTTGAATACAGCCACTGTTCGTTTTGATGCAGTTTTACATTAATAATAAGTGTTGAAAGTGAAGTCAAAACTGAGTCAAAACTGCCGAGCGGACAAGAGCCAATGTAGGCTTTGGAGTATCTACTAAAGCATAAGGACTAAACCATTTAAAAAGGGTAGAAAAATAACAGAAAATGTTGTAAGCATTCACAACCGACATCGATATTTTGAGTATCAACATTGACTGGTCAAATAACAAATTTAGAATTGAAAAAAAAACAACTAAAACACACCACCACTACAAACCTACAAACAAAAAGATACATTCTTATTTTTAAAGATGAATTTTATTAAAAATTTATATTTAAACACTTTTTCAGCTTTGTTGTAAGCATTCACAACTGATACCAACTTTTAAAGTTTCACGATTAGCTGGTCAATATATTTTCCTAATGAGTATTTATACAAAGACACTTCACCACTGTTTTAAAAAACAACAGACACACTTTTAAAGATGGATTTTTATTTTATTCATAAATATATAAACACTTCAGAGGTTTATTTGTTAGACTTAAAATTCACAACAGACTTTGATGTGCACGATAAAAAGAAACTTTTAATAGGAAATCTCATCTATATACTTTTACTGGGATAAAAAAACAACAAAAACCCAATTCAAATCAAAACAAAAATAGTCAACTTAAGTATTCTTAAGTACACAAAAACGTCGATTTCAAGGTGTCAGTCAAGAGTAACTAATGAAAAAAGAGTCGCATGTAAAAATCTCAAACAATCTTACGACATGCAATCTTTACAACACATAGCAATTTTACGTGCCTATTGTTGAATAATACCGGTTTGTTCCGGTAAAATTCGCTAAAAATAACTATTTCCGGCCTTTTAAACTGAAGTTTTTTTTCTATTTTTTAAGTAAAAAGTGTCAGTCATGAATTCTTACATTTTCTGACCAATCTTATAAGCCAGTTTTAAGCATAGTAAAACTGAATATTCGATTAACTTATTGGTTTTATTCGAAACAGAATGTGAGAGATTAACGGAAGTCCGCCATTTTGTAATCTCTAACCCTTTATTTTAATAGTTCTGTAAAAGTGAAAGTAGTTCGCGGTGCTTACGACGGAGATTGACGACCGACACCAAAGCTTTAAGAATAATTTTCTGAACAAACTTTTTTTCTTTAAAATGTTTTGGTGTGGGTCGTATAAAACAAAACTTTTTCGTTATATTTGCATTGATTTTGTTACACATATGTGTAAGATTATCGTACCCATTTTTTCCTAATGAACCACAACAATGTCCCTCTCAAAACCGGTTGTTTTTATTGACGATTAGGATGAAAAATTCATGATTCAAATTAAATAAATTTAAAAAATAATGCTTACATCATTATTTTTTTCAATCAATCTTTTTTTCTCTCAATGCAGCACTTCAAATTGAACATAGTTTTGTTTAACCCTCTAATCCCCACAGGAGCTAAGCCTTACCTGCTTCTATTTCCTAGGTCAAGGCAAGTAACAAATGCTACACCATGCACATACAAAAATTAATTTAAAATGCACCACCCAAAATTATGTTCCACTTATCATTATTAATAAATCAACCACATATTTTTCTTCAAAATGAAATGTTACACATACATTTTTACAATGTGTTGCAACTGGAAAAAAATCTGAATGTCAACATTGCATACTGCACAACATGCAGCAATACGATCACTGCCACAAATAATAAACCACCGATTGTTCATCGTTTCTGTTATTCAAATCCGACAGAAAAAGATCGTCAAATTGAAAGTCCACATCACTTTCCTCTCCATAATTAGCCTGTAGCAAATCAGCCTTTTAAAATTCTTCAAATGGGTCATTTTCTTCATCAGATTCTGCAAGAATCTGACGCCATAATTCTACGCCTCTCAAACTTCAAACTTTAATCCTATCCTATCCTGTCTCGTAACCCGGAGGTCGTAGGGGCACCACAGATGGTCGCTTAACCAGCACACTCCATGCCTCTCTGTCCTCAGCAGCCCTGATGGCTTCGCTCAGTGTCAAACCAGTCCATTCTCGAATGGTGTCCTCCCACCTCTTTTTCAGTCTCCCTCTTCTTCTACCTCCTTGCACTGTGCCTTGCAGAATGGTCTTTGCAAGACCTGATGATCTGGTGACGTGGCCATACCATCGGAGTTTCCGTTTCTTCACCACTGTGAGCAAGTCATCGTGTTGTCCAATGGCTTGTGTGATGGTCTGTCGGACTTCGTCGTTGGTGATGTGTTGGGTATAGGAAATGCCCAGAAGTCTGATGGTCCTGTCTTTCCAAATGGGCTTCAATCTTGTCTGGGCAGCAGTTGTTTGTGCGATCCTGGAGAGGACTTCCTGTCGGGACCCATTGTCTGATACAATGGCTCCTAAATATTTGAAGCTATGCACTGTGTTGAGGGATTGGCCTTGGACTTTGATGTCCATGTTGATGCCATTGGTGTTGTTGGTCATCATTTTGGTCTTCTCTGCACTTATTTCCATTCCATAAGCTCTGGAGGTGGTGTCAAGCCTCTGTACCAGCTGTTCAAGTTCTTGTTCCTCTCCAGCCAATCCATCAATG
The DNA here is from genome assembly GCA_036898135.1 of Oncomelania hupensis. NCBI lineage: Eukaryota > Metazoa > Mollusca > Gastropoda > Littorinimorpha > Pomatiopsidae > Oncomelania > Oncomelania hupensis. Next base: position 47,015,631 of record CM072523.1, read on the forward strand.
TCATCCGCAAAACGAAGATTGGAGATTGCTCTACCCCCTATGCTGACTGTGCCTTCGTGATCTGCAAGAGCATCTGACATGATGCGCTCTAGAAAGATGTTGAAGAGTGTTGGAGAGAGTAGGCATCCTTGACGCACACCGATTGTTGTTCTGAACCAGTTCCCGATGACGCTGTTATGGAGGACTGCACTGGTAGCCTTGTCATACAGACTTTTGATGACTTCAATAATTTTAGGGCTGATGTTTTACACTTTCATTGTTGCCCATAGAGCTGCATGCCAGACTCGGTCAAACGCCTTCTTGAAGTCTATGAACACATGATATGTTGTTGGTGCTGTAGGTATTTCTCACAGATTATTCTGAGGTTGAAAATCTGTTCAGTGGTACTTCGCCCTGCCCTGAATCCTGCTTGTTCTTCAGCTATGATTTGTTCAGCTTGGGGTTTCAACCTGTTGAGTATTATTTTCAGGAGGACCTTGCTGGGATGGCTGATGAGGCTGGTGGTGCGGTAATTTTCACACTCCTGAAGGTTACCTTTTTTTGGGAAGAGTGATGACAAGCTACTGGGTACATGGTGTAGGCAACTCCCCACCCTGCCAGATCTTGTTACAGATAATGGTTAGGGCATCAATCATCGCTTCTCCTCCTGCTTGTAGCAGTTCCGCGGGTATGTTGTCCACTCCTGCTGACTTCCCTTTTTTCAGCGATTGCACTGCTGCCTCAACTTCTTCGCGGAGAATTGGGAGGATTTCTTCTTCTTCTGTGTTCTCGGGACATGCTAGAAGTAGAACTGATGGGTCTCCATTTGGTGTATGGTTGTAAAGGTCAGAGCAGTACTCTGTCCATCTGTCCAAGACTTCTTGTTCTTCTGTAAGGCATACAGTGTTCCGGTTTACGCACAGTAGTGCGTCAATTACGCACAAAATATGAAAAATGACGCAGAAAAATTTGCAAATGTGCGTCCTGTGGACGCACACATTTTTTACGAATCGCTGAAGTCAAAAATACGACCAACGAGTGGCGAACTAATTCACGGCATAATCAGAATCAGAACCCAACTGAGACTGCCATTGCAGACGATTAAAGATTGTGTCGGGAGTTGCCGTCCTTAAAAATCACATGAGTGCGCATTGTAAACTTCCTCCAAGCAATCCATTCACTGAACAGAAGAAATCTTTGTGAATCCATTCTTTGATTCTATCTAGGCTTAAATAAGCATTTAATACAAGTTTTAATTTTTTGGTTTTATATGTTTATGATAACTAATGTGACGCTTTAACAGAGTTAAAAAAAAACAACAGAAAAAAAGTGAGGCTTGGACTTGCTTTTACTTTTTTTTCCGATTTGGAGACTCTCAAAATTTGCACAAGGACTCTTAAAATTTTATACCTGGAAGTCCCAAGGACTCTCATTTTTCGTTTGTTGAGGGAACACTGGGCATATGCCAGTCTTGCTTTGGATCGTGGATACTTTGAGCTGTTTAACACTTCACTTGTCAGCCGCTTCAGTCTGGTAGGCCTTCTTGCTGTTGTTCTGGTTCAGACTGTTCTCCATTTCCTGGCATTGATCTTCTATCCAGTTGTCCTTTGCTGTGCACATGCCTTTTCGGACGTCATTGTTGATTTTTCGGTAGACATCAGCTCCCTGTGAGGTGTTCTTTTTGGTTTTTTATCTCTTTTCGTTTATCACACAGATCCACAAATTCAGGTATGATCCACGGCTTCTTCTTTGGTCGTTGCTTGCCAAGGATCTCAGTGGCGGCATCTGTCACAGCTGAGTTGAAGGTGGTGGTCATGGTGTTGCCATCTACTTCACCAGCCCCCAAAATGAGCAGCGGTGCAAATTTCCCTTCAATTGTGGCCTGAAATAGTTCTGCCACCTCCGGGTCTTGCAGTTTGTCCAGGTCGAACTTCTGTCTAGTGCACTTTGCTGTATTTACTCTTGTCAAGTGGAGCCGAAAAGACATCATCACGAGATCGTGGTCACTTCCGATGTCTGCTCCTGGAAAAGTGCGTGTCCTGCCAATGTTGATGCTTGATCTGAAGCGTTTCTTGACCATGATGTAGTCTATCTGGTTGTGATGCTCCCCGCCGGGACTGTGCCATGTCCATCGTCTGGAGTTTTTGTGGAGACCAAGCGTGTTTGCCAGTACCAGATTGTTGTATCTGGCGAACTCCAAGAGTCTCAGACCCCAGTCATTTGTCTCGTTGTTGCAGTGGGGTCCACATGTGTCTCCCCAGTTGTGGTGCACATCTTGGCCAACCTTGGCATTCCATTCGCCTTGCACTATGACTATGTCCTTCTTCGGCACTTGGTCAAGGACTGCCTGTAGATTTTCATAAAAATCCTCCACTTCGCTGTCGTCATAGTCTGATGTTGGGGCATAGGCCTGGATGATGGTGATGTTGAAAGGGGCTGCTCTCAGACGGATGGTAATGAGTCTACTGGAGACTGGGCGGCAACCCATGAAAGTGGCTAGAATGTTCTTGTGGACCAAGAATCCAACGCCGTGTTCGTTCCTGTCATCTCTACCGCTGAAATAGAGATTGTGGCCTTTGTCGGTCATTGTGGGTTTGGGCATTAAATAGAATAGACCCAATGTTTCCCGGCATATCGGAAGAGGCGACTAACAGGGGTGATGTTAGCACGGCATCACTGGGCGAAAGTCTTCTACACAGAAGTCACCGGCCAGGGCGTAGGAACCTCACGTTACTACAGGTTCAACGACCACGTGCTCAGGGCCAAGGCGAGCCACACTGTATTCGTGGATTTCGGCTGTGGCCAACAGCACGGAGAGGATTGGGCACCACCAGGTCTTTTTTGCCCAAAACACACTACATGATGAAACTATCCACTAATTCCATGCCGGATCGGTCGTCGCCCAACTACACAAGGACCGCGCCTTCTGTTGGCCACCAGGACTGAGGTGATAAGTATGCTACTGATGGACAATTTAGCAAGATCCACACGAGAAACAACATCGTAATAGGAACCTGGAATGTGAGGACTCTAACTGCGGAAGGAAAATTAGAAGAACTGGCCCACGAGCTGGACCACAATATCGATGGAACGTTCTAGGTATCAGCAAACTGCGCTGGAAAGGCCTAGGTGAAAACTTGAATAAAACTTTGAAAATTCACTGTGTGCATTCTACACACTCTTAAAATGCAGTTAAAACTCCGCTGAAAACAGCAGGAAATCACGATCACGTGTGCGAGAATCTCGCTTGTTTGCTATACATAGATTTCCACATGGCAGCCTCTGATCAGACCATGTCATTACCGGTCGCTCCGCGAGCATGCACATAGCAAAAATATTGGTCGTTCTATGTCGCTCTGCATGTTAAAGGGTTAACAGTTTTTATTTACATTCTTAGTGATCAACCTTCACAAGCACACATTCTGACACTTAGTCATAAAGATTATAGAGCATTTTTCCATTTAAAAAAGAAAAAAAGCTAATACTTAATGTTTGCCTTGTTTTGAAAAAAAGAAAGAAAAGATTCATCTGAACAGTTCATCTTATCAGCTGTGGGTGTAGTCATATGGCTGCCTATTATTTAAGACACGTTTTATGATGTATTTTGGTTTGGATACATGTTCATGTTGCAAGATTGGAGCAAATTCAGGGTTATAAATTAACTTTTTTACAAGGGTGCCTTTTGGGTGCCTTACTTGAAACTTTTGGGTGACTCCCCCTCCCTCCAATATTTTTGAGTGCCCAAAGGCAATAACTTGAAATAAACGAGTGACCTTCTAATGGATTCCTTACAGTTAAAGCTAACAAAACAAGTTGCAAAATGACAACAAAAAAACAAACAAAAAAAAACAACCAATTATGTGTTTGGGGTAAAAAAAAAAATTATTTATGACACTTGAAACAGAAGAAAGTGTACACAAAATATCAGAGTAACAATACAAACAATAACAAATGCTCAATGCTCAGTATATGAGAAGAACTCAAATTTTGGTTGAAAGAACGTTTTTTGAAGATGTCAAACACTTTACCCAACATGCTTGTTTCAGAGCAACTTCATGTTTTGTTTTGCATGCGCGAGATTGCAACTGCCTACCTGATTGGTCTTTTTAGAAATGACTGGCCCATCACAACCCAACAGCTAATAGAGAAAATGAGAATGAGATATGCAACGAAATATTTCTGTTGCTGTCACTCTGAAGTTTTCCTCCTATCTTTAATTACAATGTTGACTATTCAAAGAAAGCTTTGATGAGTTAACTTTCTTTTAGGATTTTACATGTGTCTGAGTGCCCAAACAGGAATTAAGGTTCCTCAGGGGCTGGACACATGCCAAAATCTAACACTGAAGTTATAGCCATTCACATGTGTCTATGGACAATTTGCTTGGTTTATTCAGAATAAAGAGAAACAAAATAGAAAAAATATGATTTTTGAATGAATTTTGAGTTTGTGAGAAGCATTTTTGTGATAGAGGTCATCATGAACGAAACTGACGCCATTTACTTCTTCACTGATGGCATTATTGAATTTTACTAATGAACTTGGTCCACCTCTAAATTATAGCAATCACAAGAAGAGATATACAGTATTATATTTTCAAGTTTTTTCTCTTCCCCCCCCCCCCCCCCCTTCTCAAATTAAAAAATTAAAACAAGTTTTGCACATCTGTGCAAGATGAGTTCTAAATAGTCCAAAATTGATATCGGGAAAAAAAAGTCTGTCCGTCCGCTGTCTGTGTGAAAACTTTACAGTGGCTAAGTACTCGGAGCCTATTTGAATTTCAACTATCACAGCCAACCTTGGTAAGATGGTGTATACCCATGAGACCTCGAAAATGATCAGTGAATGAATTACTCCACTTCAAGGTCACAAGATCATCCAATGTTAGTTTAAAAAAAAAGACAATTTCACAACATTTCACTTTTTTCCTAGGTTATTAATATTGAACTTATCATTCTCTGATGCATAATAGATATCAATGAGACTCACATACTTGGCAAATTTGGTCAACCTCACATCAGGTCACTTGAGCTGTCCAAAGTCAGTTTTATAGGTACTTTGAAGTGACCTTGACCCTAAACTATGAAAGATATAAAGTTCAAACTTGTTGTATTTAGAGATGATAGATGAATTTTTCATATATGTTCCGTTTTTGCGTTGATCTTGAAGGTCAAGGTCATTTGAGACCTTGCAAAAACATACCCCAAAAAATAATTGTACAGTTAGAATGGCTGTTTATTTAACCCATAGTATGCAACAACATTGGGTTATTTGATGGACATGCATGAGAGGTCACATGAAGGTCAAGGTCATCCCAATGTCACCATTTTGTTGGCATAATACAACTTTGGCTGTGGTTTTTTTGATGGTACATGTATATTTAGAGCTGGAGATGAAGGTCATCTCATGGTCAAGTGCATAGAAAGATCAAAGTCAGTATTTGCATTTTAATCTACTTTCATTTTGTTTTCTCTGGGCACTCATTTTCATGTTAAATATTCAGAGTTCCAAAAGGAGCATGAGAGTCGTAGGGGTCTTTCCCCTTCTTGTTTATTGTTAAATTGCTAATAAACATACTTAACATTTACAGCCATGGTGATCAGAGACAAGCTGCGTGGAGTGTCACGAGGTTTTGGCTTTGTAACGTACGAAAACCCAATTGACGCAGAAGAGGCGATCAAAATCATGGACACAAAGGTGAGATTTATTAACAGTCAGTAGGGGTTGGAGCATGTGGGAAAGATGCAGGCATGTGGTGCAGTGATAATAATTAAAACCTCTGCAATAATCAGAGGTTGGGCCAATTCCAGAATTTTACATTTTTAATTAGCACAGCCAAGCTTCAGTATCAGTATCACATAGTTTTATAGTTCAATATTTGTATGCAAAGTGTTGCCCCCTACACATTTTGAAATAAGTGTCATTACAGTTAGAATTGAGTTCAGAGCACGTTTCCAGATGCATGATCTTGCTTACTATGTTAACAGTTGCTGATGTTGAGTGCTGTACAAATATTATTTGGTGAGTGTGAAGAAAGGAAGTGGTGTTCAGCTTACTTCTTATTTTCTATTCATTGAATATGTCTCCTTATTTTTGTGTTTTCTTTTTTGTTTTTGTTTGCTAGATCTTTGCTTAAAGGCAGGCAAATATTTTAGTAATATTTATCACCAGCTTCATGGTAAAGAGTTCTTTTGCAGGAACTCTATGGTAAAAAGCTTCATGTGGAAGACGCAGTCAGAGGTGGCATTAACAAAGATGACTCCAGCAGATTCAACCGTGATTCTGGCAGTGGTGGGTTCAGAGACAGTGGGTTCCGAGGAAGGGGATCCAGGGGCGGCCCACCGTCTCGTGGCCGAGGGGGTCCTCCCAGGGGTCGGGGTGGTTTTCCGCCTCGTGATGGTCCACCACCCAGGAGTGATGGTCCTCCAAGAGGAGGAAGCCGAGGGGGCTACAGCGACCGAGGCAGCAGCTTTTCCAGAGGTGGCGGCCATGGTACAATGATGTCCAGATTTGACAGGTAGATTTCCCACTATCGTTACAAGCGTTTGCGTTAGCATGAGCACTGATATGAGTTAGTCAAACTTGGCAGCGTGTCGAAGGCCAAAGGCTAAACTGATATGTTGTGAAAGTTTCAAGAGTTTTGTTTTTGTTATATTTTGTAGATCAGTATTCGATAATTTGTAGGAAATATTATTGTGGGGAGAAATGTGTACACACTAATTTGAGTTGTAATTGTTGTGTGAACTGACAGATGATAGAGGAATGTGAGTGGTAGACTAAGGGAGGGTCAAACAAAGTAGGAGTGGAGATGGGGGTGGGCAGGGTAAGGAAGGAAAGTGAGGGATTTGAATGGGTTTTAGACTACCAAACTGGCAGGGTTCGTACGGTCTTTAAAGGTCTTGGAAAGTTTGGGAATAATAAAATACATTTTCCAGGCCCTGGAAAGTCTTTGAAAACTAAGTTTGTGTCTAAAGTTTGGGAAATTTGCAAAAGAACACAAAAATAAATAAGAGTGTTGATTTAAAATGTACGTAGATTGGATTTTTATTTATTATTTTTTTCACCGTAATAAACGAAAGCGATCATGACGCGATTGTCGGAGTACAATCATACTTTTCGTTTTCTCACCAGTAAAGTTGAAATCGATAGTTGCTTCCCCTTGCTCAACATCCGGGAACCGCGTATTTCATCTTCCTGCGAGTTTGAGGTTGACAAAATGCCAAGCGTTTGTTCCTTCAACGAGCTATGGTTAGCAAAACCTGAATACAAATGTTGGCTGCAGAAATTGAACATCTCAAATCCAAGAAGAATCGCACTGTTGCTGATGCTGAAGCTCTGGAGAGGTCAGCCGATCTAAAAGCAGAAGAGGCTGAGAAAAAAGCTAAGCTCACACTCATTGCAGAGTCCAGTGCTTTCAGGAAGCGTTCACATGAAAAGCGCAAGCAGGCCCAAGAACTGGATATACTTATCCAAGAAAAGATCAGTGGACTCAAAAACAAGTAGAACTCTCTTCTGATCACCATCTCACAATCTTCAAAATTCATACAACAACAAAGGATAAATAATATTTGCAAATAAACTCAGCACTGTACTTATGATTCAACAATTTAAAGTGTTCTTTACACTCGAATTCAAAACAAAGTAATCAACAAATCAGACATTTTCGTTGAATTGAGAAGAATTGACACTGAACTGTAATATAATAAAGCTTGCAGAACACCTTTGGTAAATTTGTGTAGTTATACCATGTGGTCCATGCTCTTGAGGGAAAACTAAACTGTTTTGTCATTGAATATCAAATATTAATTAGGTAAGTTTGTATCTTACAAGTTACAGGTCTTTGAATTTCTGAAAATATGGTCGGGAAAAGTTTGGGAATTTTGAAATGCTTTTTGAGTAAGAACCCTGACTGGTGAAAAAAAAAAAGTAATGAGAATCAACTTGTCTCCCATGTACCTATATGAAAGTATTCTCTTTTTTTTTTTCTGCAGAAAGTAGTATCGTGTCTTTGTTTCTGTGTTGCAGTTCCAGGTCATCACCTCCCTCTATGCGCAGAGACGAGTCCCCTGGCAGGTCAGGCATCATGGGTAGAACTCCAAGCAGTCGGGGGCGCAACGGGTTCGACTCTGGGCATGGCAGACCTATTTCTAGCTTTGATGGTAAGTTTTTTTTTATGTTAGTAGTGGCAAAGCATAGAGAATACTAGTGGGGAGAAGATAGCACAAAGAAAATTTGTAGAATTAACATTTTGAATTGTAAAGAATTGGAATATGTTTTTACCGTTGCTTGGATGGTGAGAGAAAACATGTTTCGCTAGTGTTTTCTTGCTAGAGTGAATAAACAGTATTTTTTAACCTCTTGAACCCGAAAGACCGATATATCGGTCTAGCCCTTAAACAGCTGTGCCCCGAAAGACCGATAAATCGGTCTCGTAACCTTACCGTTAATCTTGCGGTCCGTACACAGCTTACTGTTCTTTCTAGTACTTGCTGTTTGGAATAGGGTTATTGAGGGTTATTGGGAATAAGGTAAAGCAAAATGTCAGCGCTCTAGTGCAGCACAGTGCGTGTTTTTGTGACGGTTTTTTCTCAATTTTGCGTCATGAAACGAAGGTCTACAAATCAAGGAAGCGTCGCTAAGCGACTGTACACAACTCAGGAAGTAATCGATCAATTGTGGGATGATAATGAAGATGAAGAGATGACATTTGAAGTACTTTGGGTTGTCTAACACTTTGGTTATGTTTTCGTTGTTTTACTAAAAGCATGCTAAAAATGCCATTTTTCTCCGGGGAGCCCAGGGGATGGGGTTCAGAATTGGTGGGGCATCCAGGGTTCAAGGGGTTAATTGCATATATTTTAACATTTTCATGTAAGAGCAGGATGGTTCTAAATGTAGTGGTGGATAAGGTCAATATAGTTGATGTCTCAGTGTATGTGATCTATTTTTTGTTGATTGTTTTATTTAGCGCATTGACAAACTTGTAAAACTTGTAATATTTATTGCCTGTTGCTGCTGGTCTAATTGCTCTGACCTTGCAATTTGACTTTGTATGTTTTGAAGGCCGTCGTGAAGACCGCTATGACAGTGGGTTCTCAGACCGAGGCCCTCCCCCTCGTTCTAGAGAACCCTATGGCTCATCACCACCTAGAGACACTGGTCGCAGTGCAGGCGTTCTTGACAAGTAAGTCATAGTTTACAAAGTTTAGTTTTAGGTTGTTTTACAGTTTATGCAAAAGTAGTTTTGTCATGGCTTGCGCAAACTTATTTATTATTCGCATTGTCACGCCATCGTTCAGATAGTAGAATTTCATATTTAAAATGGCACCTGTTGCTGATTAGCCAGATCAACAAGAACATTTAAAAGAATCGTTGAATCCCTACATATTTAAAGTATTAACTCTTTTGATGAATGATGATGTGATCCAAGAATTTATTTTCTTTTGTCAGACAAACATTTACTGACAAGCTTGTGAATGGTTGAACAGTGTTTCGATTGGCAATAAGCAGTTTTTTTCACTTGTTCTGGACGGGTACTTCCTGTGATGGTTTTAGTATTTGTTCCTGTGGCTCATTTTTACACAAAGTTATACCTTCATATTGTCTGGCTTTATTGCAGAAGTTCCAGGTTTGTGTCACGGGTAACAATTTCAGATGAATTGAAATAAATTGTGAAATTACATTTTCCTACAAGTCCACTTGACTTTTGAGTTGTGTTCATCTTTAGATTGAAGTTGGCATTTTGAGAATTTTTGTTGTTTTCTACAGACTTGTGCATGCAATTTATACTGAACGTTTTTATTATGATTCACATACTTACAAGTTCAGCAAGAGATTGTACTGCATAGGTATAACCAGAACAGCAGAAAATTGTATTTACAATTATGTTGAGAAGACACATTAAACACAAACACTTACAAATTTTGTAACAATCCCTTTCTTGTGCTTGATGATTTGCATGTCTGCGTTTACCCGTCAAGTTTCGGATTGGTTTGACTTTCATTTTATATACTTTATTTTGTTACGTTGATGCATTCACTTGAATGCTGTCTGTCCTTTTGCGCTTCTGGATTTTAAGCATCATGCTGAGACAAATTGCAATCCTGGTATAGCTTACAGACATTTGACTAACACCCTGTTTTAACCTATGGAATGAGTCCTTTGGAGGTTTTGACACCCGGAACTTTTTGTCATTATTTCATGTTGATTTTTGTGTTTACTTGCCTGGGTTATTTGACACATGGAAATATGAAAATGTTGTAGGTAAGTATTGCAAATGGAGATATGAAAATGTAGGTAAGTATTGCAAATGGAGATATGAAAATGTAGGTAAGTATTGCTTCATAGCGGCGAACAAGCGGTACTCCGTTCAACTTACAACACATAACATCATAGTGAACATCTGACCATTTTAAGTCTGCTTAGGTTTAAATACTGCATATATTATAAGGCCTTGTTTGCATTTGTTGAAATAAAAATACAACAGTTGGCTATTTTCAAAGACCGGGAGTTTTTATTCAAACTGAACTTTATTTCCAATCTTCACTGTAAGATGAAATTTATGAATGGTGGCGAGAGGGAAAAACGCATTGTTTTCATAATGCTCTTCTGACCTGAGTGCATTTTGAAGGATCGACCCTAGGCTTACTGATCCCTCATCATTTGTGGTGTGCTTTCAGTCGTTTGGGGCCCGCTAGGTCCGGGGACTATCCTCCCAGCTCCCGCGATTTCCCACCCAGCACTCGTGACTACCCACCTAGTCGCGACTACCAGACTCAGAGAGAGTACAGCCCTGAGCCTAGAGGGGACAGGTAGGCCCTCCATTATTTTTTGCTAGCGTTCTGTCTGCTAAAGAAAAAGTGAGGTTTGACTTTTTTTTCTGTCCTCCCAGTCTCACTAATTTTGAATGGTTTTGACTTGATTAAGGCCTTGCGTTTAGCTTGTATACAGATGTTCTATCTTGTCCTATCCACATTTGATCTAAAATAAGTTTGATATGACAGGTGGGGAGGAGGGGTAGATTACTTTATTGCGTGTAGTATTCTAGAAGGGTTCAATGAGTCTGTTTAGGTGACTGGCATTATAGATCAATAGCGATTTCACATCATTAAAAAAATGTTTTCTTGCCCGTCTCATTTCAGGAGGTGGTGGAGGAAAAAGAAAGTCCTTGTGTTCGTTGAATGTTTGTTTGGCAATGTTTTTTCCATGGTTCATTATTTTGTGTTCAATTACAAATGGCTTTTTTGTTTGCCTTTTATAAAATAAGTCGCTAGTATTGTTCTTATTCAGCTTCCTTAATTATAATGCAAACGAAAAATGTAAATTTTGACTTTCAGCATGGAAAGATAGTTTATAGGCAGTTAAAATGGTTTTCTTTGTGTAACTGGTGCTCTTTGTAACCTGAGTGTGCCAGATTTTGAAGAGAATGATTTGATAATCTTCCAGAGGTGCCAACCAGTACGGATTGACCGTATTTAATTCCGGCGAAGTGAATTAAATACGGAAATACGGTAGCTTTTATTAAAATACGGAGTAGAAGTTGCCGATCGTTTATCTTTGCCAGCGGTGCTTCTGTACCGATTGCTGGTCTCATAATAGTACTCCTGCACTCACTGAACGTCGCTGTGTTCAACAAACTGATTTTTATGGTGATTTTAGAGTAAAACAAGTGTGGTGTTCAACAAACCGATTTTCATCGTGATTTTAGAGGACTTAAAATAGCCTGCTGTTTCAGAGGGAAGCCTGTTGTTACTTTATAGTGTCATAGGCTGGGTTTTGCGGGAAACAAATACTGACAAGTGTTAAAAAATACTGACAAACGGGTCCGGAAATACTGACAAGAAGATTAGGGGGTTGGCACATCTGATCTTCTGAGAATGGAACTTCTTCGTCCATAGAAAACTGTGACGCTATATCAGTGTTATTATTGTTATAATAAATGTGACAGGGTAGTGAAGGCACTTTCTTGTACTGTTTTCTTAGGTATTCATCCTCGTACAGAGACAGCTACCCCCCAGCACGGACGGATGATCGTGGGGATGGGTACAGTCGTACCGGTGCAAGCAGCAGAGACTACCTGGCACCACGCTCTGAAGTTCGTGATGCACCCAGAGATAGCTACGCTGGTCGTGGGGGTGACACCTACGCCTTGTCATCACGTGACTACTCCAGAGAAGCAATTGGTGGGCGTGGAGGTGACAGATTTGAACGGTATGTCCCATGTTTTATTTGTGTAATTACTGAAATACAATGCTGTGGTGATGATGTGATGTTCCAACTTGATTCAGTTACTGCTTGTTTTTCAATTGCTGTAGTGCCAGTCCTTATTTGCATTGACTGCACCTTTTGCAAAATCAATTAAATAAGAGTGATGTCTATAGAAACGCAGAATTTTGACAGATTTCTTTGTGGCTTCAGTGATTACGACAGTGGTACTCCAAGGTTTGCTCGTGAACCACTAGATAGCAGAGGACCCCCTCGTGGTGGTGACAGCTACATGTCTAGAGGTAAGAACAGTTGTTTGGCACTTGCGGTATTATTTTCTTGTTGACTTTCTGCAATATTTCCATAAAACCCATGTTTCAGAATTCATTTCACATTGGGGCTGGTGTGTGGGGCTGTTGGGCATAGCTTTCAGGTAAAGCTATTGAAATAAATAATGGTTTATAGAATTGTCATATCAAAATGGTTAAAGCTAGTTTGGTTTGCTTCATGGCAATTTTGCAGATTCTGGACCACCCAGCCGAGGCTATGGTCAGAGCAGCTTGAGTAGCAGTAAGTACAGTCGTATGCATCATTGTTTGTCCATCTATCTGTCTTATTGCCAGTTTGTAATTGTGTTTGCGTGTGTCGTCGTCAGTGTTGTCCATGTGCTTAGGCTGTCTGCACAATGTGTTGTGTTCTGTCCGTTTTTGGTGTTGGTCTTCCTATCACCAGATCTGTATGACACATATTTAGGATAATGACGAAGGACTGGAGGAACATTAGTTTTATTCTTTATGATTCTTATTCAGTGTTTGCTGGCAGCAAAGCTTCTGTGAGGTTTATCACTTCATTATTGTGTGTGGAATCTGTGCGCAAAGAAAGTCACATCTACCAAAAGTTGGAAATCAAAGTCACTATCAAGCATCACATAATTCTTTAAGAGAGGTTGAAAATAGGATGAATAATCAGTTCGGTTTGAAGAGGCAACAGAATGTGCTTTCTCTGTAATGAATATACGGATACAAACGCTACAGAGGTAAACGCGTAATTATGCATTTCAGAATTTATTTAAAACTAGACGTCTTTGAGTGTTGTCCCAGACCCCAGAAAAAAAGGTGCTCATGCCCAAAAAACTCTTTCCAAAATCCACGTATGCGAGATACCATGTCTGTTCGAATGGAGATGAATGTCGAAGACTTTAGGAATGAAGTTTTGAAAATTTTGGGTCTGGTTCTTGAAGGCTGTTCGAGATCAGAAAATATTTTTTTCCATTTGTACTATGTACAAGAGTTATACACATGTGCTGGAATGAATGTGTGCCAAACAGAACTGAAGATGCTTACACGGTGAAGAAGGAGGCTTATGATATATTGAGCTCTCGGGCCTTCTGTGGAGAATACGTGTTCAGAACTGGAATGCACACATTTTCGACTTTGTCTAATAGTTGAAAGGGCACTTAATCCTTAATTGGAATCACCAGGGCTGCAAATGAGGTATTGATTTGGAAATGGATTAGTAGACAAAAAATGAAAAGAAATAAAAACAACAAATGCAAGCTGAAAAGGACTTCAGCATGTTGCATCTGAGCTGATGTTTATGCATTTTAAATCTGTTCTGAAGATTCTGCGGAGGAGTTGTATATATGTACAAACAAATGCCATCATCAGAAATTGTTTTCTGAGACACTAAAAATATATGTAATGAGTAAAACTGAGAATCTGCACTTCCTGGCTTCATTCACTAGCCCATTCTTTTATTTATTTTTTTGTTTCCTCTGCAGTTCACCCTGGCAGTGTGAATGTAGTGCTCGTGTACTAGTAACTCTTGCAAATAAGGAATCAGTTGCCTTGGTTATATTTTGTGGGCATCAGTCAACATTATGCAGTATGCGCAAATTGATGGCGTTTCCAACATGCTTGAGACAATCTAATAAAGTACAATAAAATACAACACATCGAATGTACACAAGTGTTGACCATTTGACAGGAAAAGGAAAGTAAATTTTAAAGCCATATGTGTTAAATCGACAAAGCTTTACAATCACCCCTCGGTAATCTAACAGAAACATAAAAATTCAAATATTTCCAGTTATGAATATTTACTTTGACCGTGGAACTAATATTGATAAAACAGCCTTTATTCTGCACAGAACAGAATTTTCAAGGACTCGTTTGAATGAACAGCCTTCAGACTATCATTAGCTGATGACCTACAACACGCTTACCTGTGCTGACTCCTATTTGAGTATTACAGTGAAGATTTAGGAACGTCGACTGAAAAGTGAAACATATTTGTCCAAATACAATATTTCAGGTCAAGGTCAATGAATGACCATTTGCTGAAACATAAGCTATTGTATGATGAAATCTGAATCAACCAATTCAAGGCCTAAATGTATAGTGGCAAATTCCATGCAGAAATTACATGCTTGGAACACAGAAAACTTCATCCTATTATTTGCAGTAAAGTGCTTAGCAGAAACTTGTGCACATTTGATGCTCTATGTCTTTGATGAGAGTTCCATTTGCAAGAGAATATGCAGTGCAGTTGTAAGTTAACCAAACAATTTGCTCAGAAGAGGAACAAATCAGCAAGCTGGGTGGAGTCGGAGAACTATTTCAAATCAAACTGTTTGCTCAGGAAAAAATACCCGGGAAGCTGGACAGAGTAAGAATTTGAAGTCAGATTGAAGCTTAGGAAGCACAGCATTGTCTCACTTCCGTCAGAACACACAGTGAAAGAAAATTGTTGTGTATTGTTTTTGTTTGTCTGTGTCTGATTGTGATAATTGTTAAATATGTTTGGCGTGATGTCTTATCAAGTTCAGTTTGTATTTCAAGGAGTGCTTTCACTCCTCAGGGTTATTTAGAAATCCAACATTGTTGACAATTCAGGATTCAAAGTATGCTCTGAATGTTAAATGCATTGAAACTGCAAGCAATTGGCATCATGAAATGCTTTGGAGAACACTCAGCTATCCATGAAGGTGCATGAAGTACACACCTTTGTGCTGACCTCCCAGATCTAGAGGCTGAGAACATTTGCTGAAAAACGAATAGAGAATTCCTGCTGATTCTTGCATGACTGAATCATATAATCATAGAATGCATACAACAGAACATGGGCGTATCTTGTCATAGACTGAACATGGCAGAAGAGGACAAATGAATGATTGAATCCGTCCTTTGCCCAGCTGAAATTAAATTGAAGACAATCATCAGCGAAAGGTTAAACAGAGAGAGTGATGAATGGGGAAATAGTACCATGTCGTTATACTACAATGCGGTGTTATTGCACTGCAGCTCGAGTTGCATGGTTGTATGATGTTGCCTGAAGCAAAAGGTGAGAGAGTAAGCTCCTATCGTCAACAGGACTGAGCTAAAGGAAAAGTGTAGACTGCCTGGAACTATGTGCTTTCCTCAGTTTACCAAATGGTACCAGACTGAGAATGCCTTTGTCAGAGTTCGACCCAAAGAAAGAAAGTGCAGTTAGACTCTGCTATTTGAAAGAAAACTAATTCTTGTTGACTCATGATTGCATGTCCGCTTGCCACGTTCAACAGGTTCAAGAGGACCACCCCCATATGGGTCATCTCGTGGACCATACCCACCAGCAGAGCGCAGAAGCAGTGGAGACAGAGAGTTCAGTGCAGGAGCACGCAGACCTGCTGGCCCTCCTCCCTCGAGGGGTGGCCCACCACCTCCTAAACGCCCAAGGCCTGATGGTCCCCCTAGTCGTGGACCACCTCCCCCTTCATTCAGGCGTTAGAGCCTAATTTGTGGAACAGACTTGCATTTCATTGTATTAGCTGCTTTGATATACCACTCCTAAAATGTTTCATTATTGTTGGAAACCTGTCGAAATAAGAGTTTTGTTAAAACAAATCAATGAGTTCTCATCGTCTAACATAAGAAGCAGCAAGTTATTGTATTTTTTTGAGTTCCAAACACCAGTTTTAACATTAGTATGCATGAATGTTGCCTACTGTCCAAGGTTGTTTTAATTGTTTTGAGGGAACGCCTACTGCAGTTGAACTTGTGCGAAAAGTTTCATTTATGCTGCGTTTGATCAACACAGATGTTTTTTAATTGTTTTGGAAACAGCAGTGAACTACATGTTTCAAAGACAATTTTTGTTGTGGATGAATGGAAAGTGTTTTCATAGGACATAACCCCTGGTGTTTGATGTCCGCAAGATGTTTACAACTGTATACTATATTTGTAGCAATAGACAAGGGTCGGTCTTAGGAAACCATGTAGATATTTGATCCTGGTGTGTGTGTGTAAGCCGTCAACACAAAAATCTTATTTTTAATGTCCTTTCTGGAAACTGGATTCAATGTGAGTATTTACAACATGAAATTAAAAAAAAAAATTAAATGAAGAATGTGTATGTTGAATCTGCAAAGTTTTCACCAGGATGTTATTTTTGGTTAGGCAGCAAAAATATTATAAGCAGGATTGGTGCAAACTACTAATTTGATTATACATTGAGATTAGATTTCGGCTACAGAGGTTGAATTCTACAGTACGTTATGAGTGGTTTTTTTTCAAAGGGAATTGTGCACAATTTAGATCGACCTTTTGACTCGTATGTATGCAGCAATGTGAGTCTGTGCTCTGGACACCCCTCACCCAAAAATCTAAAGTTTTATAGAATCTTTTAGAAATTTTGATCTCACTAAGAGTCTTAGTTTCCAGATTATGTACATGGATTATTCACTTCTGATCTTTACTGAGAAGTCTGGTTTTTTGTTTATAGGTTATTACTCTACATGCACTCGACAAGGGTGCTGACAGCTATAAATGTCAGCTTGCCAACCGGCTAACAACTGGGGCAAATATGTTACTCACTCATACTCATAGCATTTGTTGTTAGTCATGAAACAACTTTCACAAAAGGTAACCAAACGCCATTCGCGATCCAGTGGAACTTGAAAGAATCATGGAAAAAAGAACAAAAGATTGACAGCCAGGTGAATCATCTACAAGGTTTAGGTGACCGAAGAAGAATTTGCTTGTATTTAACAACTGGGTGAGTGCTGTCAACATCCCTGAATCAAGAGATTCGCCTCGGATGTAGTATTTTATTTATTTACGTATGTATGTTTTAATTTTTTAAAAATTTAAGACAAAACTGAAGAGCACGGTTAGTTGTAATTGTCAGCATCATCACACAAGGATAAGTTTAATGTTTGGTGTTTTATTCATCTGTATGTTCAATGTAGTATCGGTGTTTGCCCATTAAAATCAAAAGAAATTAAAATGTCAGCCTTTTACATTTCTATGGAGAACAAGTTTTTCTCTTTGGATGTGAGATTTTGGTGCCGAAACTTTCGATACTAAGGCTGAAGTTACATGCGCAACGAAGGCAACAATTGAGAATCACCAATATTTTTATGTTTTGACTGCGTTTGACATGTGACCATGTCTGAAACATCTGAAGTGCAACTGTTTTAAAACTGTTCTGTGGTTTAGACCCTGCGATTAAAAAAAAATTGGTGTTGCAACAACACTGTTGTAGGCAATCAAGTGTCAACCCTTTGGGGTGTGTGCATGTTCAGATCTGTTTACCTTATGCATTGAGCGTTATAAAGTACACTTCTGAAAGTCCTGTTACGCTATTGCACCTCTTTCCTTTGGATTCCGCTTTCTCGTCTCAGATTACAGATTTTAAAAAACTGAATTTGCAAACCCAAAAAGCTGGTATTTAGGTTGAAGAGTACAGTGCATATAACAATGCACTGCAGAAAGAAAAGGAAGAAAGGGAACACTAGAATGGCAGTAGAGAAGTGTCAGTAATCATTATTGTACTGTGATGAGTGTGTTTAGCTATCTCTACAGTTACGAACATTTAGTGGCATTTTCGATATTAACTCTTAGCGTCCTATAGCGCGGTAATGCGCGCCTCGCCTGTAATCCTGATGCGCGGTAAGAGAAGGTTTAGTCAACTTCCGGAAAGGTTCCAGTGTGTTTTCCGCTATCGTTTTCACAAGTTTGACGTGGTTTTGTGTACTTTTTTAACGATTTTGTTTAAGGTTTGAGTTTGCGAAATTTTCGGCCATGATGGCAGGGGATTGCTCCGACAGTAATAGTGAGTTTGGTAACCTTATTGATGAGCTTATTGCTGAAAGAGCACAAGGACTTGGTGTAGACAACCAGAGTGAGTTTTCTTGTCTGTGTTGACTGTCTGTGCACACATTCACATGCAATCCACACTGTCTTGTTGTTTTATTAACATAGTCCATAAAATACCTGTAATTATCAGGGCTTCCAATCTTCCGCCGTTCGGCGAATTTCCGCCATTTAAAAAAAATTTCAGCCGAAAAATTTTAAAGTTCCGCCGTAGAAAACTGCCGAGGTAAAAATTTCATAGGGGCTCCAAAATATCCGTAACACAGTCTCAGTTTGGTTGATCTGTAATTGGCTGGTTTCGAAGACTGGAAACGGATCATCGTTCTGTTTGCGAATAGGCAAAAATGGCGGGTCGAATTTTTGTTCAACGCGGCCAAAAGTTTGACGATGTTTCTTGCAAAAACAAGTGGAGATGGGACTGGATAAAGGCGGAGGTAGAAGAAGAAAAATTGAGTCAACATATCCGAAAGATTCCACGTGTCGGACACTCTCACTAATAAAATTGTTTCTTTTATAGCAGACAGTGTTGTGACAGTGTTTGGGGTCGTGCGCTCGTGACCTCGTCACTCGGTCATTTTCCTCCTTTTTTATCTCAGACCATTGGAAGCCCTGAATTATGAATTAATTACAAGATTCCAACAGGTAAAAATAGTACTAAAGTTAAAATGGTTCTTTGGGTACATAGAATAACCATTTTGTAAACATATCCTAAAATATGAAGTTAATGTGACAATAAATAAATTTTTTGCAATTTTTTCAAATTCATAACCCAATTTATTGCAATAAACTTGAAATCCTTACAGGATATAGGCGCAAATGTACAGAAAACCTTATAGGACGCTAAGAGTTAAACAATATGGCTGATCGTTTTGGGCTGACCGGTTTTAACGTGTGGTTTTATTAGGTTTCTTTAGATGACACATTTCTACTGACAGAATTTTACATGGGTATGTTGAAAGGTAAACAGGTCTGCATGTTTTATCTAATCAGATCCTTGTACACTTGCAGTTGATGCACAGATCACACAATCGACGGTCTACAGTGTCCAACTCAATTCAGTTCTGACAAGGCAAAAGATGGACATAATTTACATTAAACCTAACACACTTCCATTACTCAATGTGGACAGTCAAGTACACACTAACTATTATCGCTTCGCCTGATGACTTTTGGGTCAGCAAGCCTAGAAAATGGCCACACACCACCGATGCTGGCAGTTAAAAGACTTAATTCCATTCTAAACTGTGTTGGTTCTTGAAGCTTATGTATTTTCCTTGTGACTGTTGCAGCACAATGAATTTGGAGGTTGTTTTTGAAACTTTGTTGCACAAAAGTTGCTCGTCTGACTTCCCCTTTAAATTTAGAACACTACTTCATCATCAACATGAGGGAAAAGTCCAAAACTTGTTATGAACAGTATTGTATTATGTAGCCATGATGGCCTCATGTGCTTACAGCCTTTTGCTATCTAGATCAAAGTGCTTTAGAAGAGCTTGCCACCCTGTCAACACTGTACACTGTTGGAAAGATTTTATCTGAGTAAGACCACGGAAAAGAAGATGAGTAGAACGCCCACAACAAGAAAGGCTACAAAAGATCCAAAGACTTTGTGTCGGATTTGAATTGTAAGTATTGTTTATAAACATACACAAGCAACTGTCATTGTTTCATGGAACTTTCTTGTTTTGGAAAGAAAACAAAACAATTACATTCACAAAAACTGATATGTATGAAACAAGAGCAAGTCCCAAGAACTGATTAAGCCTCAGTGTCTTCAGAACCTTGGGCCAGGCACACAAATGAAACCTCTGTGATCAAATACAGTAGTTATATTTATCAGTAAATTTCAGTACTGTATGTAGTTAGACAATTTTACTAAGAAAGAAAAAAAAAGAAAGGTGGGTGAACAGTCTTTTCAATAGCGAAACAACCAAAATACAAGTTCTGAGCATGTACACACTAGATCACAATAAATCTTTAATCTGCATATTGATACTAAAAACACCCACTCACGCACAGTAACACACATGCATTCTGCTGTACCATAGCTTACATTCGTTTTTGTTTATATTTGAAATAGACACCTTGAAACTGCATCAGATGATCACAGATGTGAATATTCATTAAAATAACTTTAAAAATTAAATAAATAAATCTGTAGGCAACCAAAACAACTTACTGGGAGTGTATACCAAGACAGAATGAAGGTGCTTGTTTCCAAGCTCAGGACTTCCACAAAGCGATGTCGCAAGAAACAAGAAGGAATAAAAGAACAAAGTTCCAACGAAAACAACAAAGAGAAGCCAGTGACTTTGGAGACAAAGGAGACGTGTGTTCTACTTCTTGGAGGCAAGGAAGCTATAAGTATTTACAGGTAGAAGGCAAGTATGAACCGTTTCTTAATTTGTTTTAATGTTCCAGTTTGCTGGAAAATTATTGTTAATGAACAACGGACGCAATCAGTCAAACGTTGAGACCCCGAAGGGGCATATAGAAAGACTTCTCGTCCTGTTTTGAAACCCAGACTACAATTACTACTACTTTTACTACCACTACTACTACTATGATCAGTACTAATGACTAATTAGAGCATAACCTGTTGAAACGGTCAGGTGGTTCTACAAGCAAATTCAACAAACTTCAGAGGCAAAAAAGACTAATAAGTGTTCATAGACCATGCACAAGGCAAGTATAAATCTAAAAAAATTATATTGTATGAAGCTTGTGTATTTTCCTTGTGACTGTTGCAACACAATGAATTCGGAGGTTGTTTTTGAAACTTTGTTGCACAAAAGTTGCTCGTCTGACTTCCCCTTTAAATTTAGAACACTATTTCAGCATCAACATGAGGGGAAAGTCCAAAACTTGTTATAAACAGTATTGTATTATGTAGTCATGATGGCCTCATGTGCTTACAACCTTTTGCTATCTAGATCAAAGTGCTTTAGAAGAGCTTGCCACCCTGTCAACACTGTACACTGTTGGAAAGATTTTATCTGAGTAAGACTAGGGAAAAGAAGATGAGTAGAACGCCCACAACAAGAAAGGCTACACAATATCCAAAGACTTTGTGTCGGATTTGAATTGTAAGTATTGTAGATCATTTATAAACATACACAGTCAACTGTCATTGTTTCATGGAACTTTCTTGTTTTGGAAAGAAAACGAAACAATTACATTCACAAACTGATATTTATGAAACAAGAGCAAGTCCCAAGAACTGATTAAGCCTCAGTGTCTTCAGAACCTTGGGCCAGGCACAAAAATGAAACCTCTGTGATCAAGTACAGTAGTTATATTTATCAGTAAATTTCAGTACCGTATGTAGTTAGACAATTTTACTAAGAAAAAAAAAGAAAAGAAAGGTGGGTGAACAGTCTTTTCAATAGCGAAACAACCAAACTACAAGTTCTGAGCATGTACACCCTAGATCACTATAAATCTTTAATCTGCATATTGATACCAAAAACACCCACTCACACACAGTAACACACATGCATTCTGCTGTACCACAGCTTACATTCGTTTTTGTTTATATTTGAAATAAACATCTTGAAACTGCATCAGATGATCACAGACGTGAATATTCATTAAAATAACTTAAAAAAAAATAAATCAGAAAATCTTTAGGCAACCAAAACAACTTACTGGGAGTGTATACCAAGACAGAATGAAGGTGCTTGTTTCCAAGCTCAGGACTTCCACAAAGTGATGTCGCAAGAAACAAGAAGGAATAAAAGAACAAAGTTCCAACCAAAACAACAAAGAGAAGCCAGTGACTTTGGAGACAAAGGAGACGTGTGTTCTACTTCTTGGAGGCAAGGGAGCTATAAGTATTTACAGGTAGAAGGCAAGTATGAACCGTTTCTTAATTTGTTTTAATGTTCCAGTTTGCTGGAAAATTATAGTTAATGAACAACAGACACAATCAGTCAAACGTTGAGTCCCCGAAGGGGCATATAGAAAGACTTCTCGTCCTGTTTTGAAACCCAGACTACAATTACTACTACTTTTACTACTACTACTACTACTACTATGATCAGTACTAATGACTAATTAGAGCATAGCCTGTTGAAACGGTCAGGTGGTTCTACAAGCAAATTCAACAAACTTCAGAGGCAAAAAAGACTAAGTGTTCATAGACCATGCACAAGGCAAGTATAAATCTACAAAAATTATATTGTATGGTGCACATTGGTCAGTACTAAATTGCCAAACTGGCAGATTCACAAGAACTTTGATTGAGAACGCCGACTCGACCGACATCCACAATGATGGCAAAAACAGTCATCTGCTGTGAAGACTAAGACTTCTTCAAGCAAAAAAGTATATATCAGACCCTGTTCTCTTTAGACAGAAGAGAAATAATTTTGTGATGATTTTAATGTCTGAACACTAGTCAAGTCCAACTGAGTCTGTCGTATGTTATTGAAACTTACAAAACTGTTGTATCTGACAGTACATCAGTTCTACTATTCTTCAGAATAGATACCAGTTGCTTGCCAAAAACGTCTTAAGAATGTCTTTTATTTCAATTTGAGAACTAATGCAAAGTTCTGTTCTAAAGTTACTCGTAACTTCTTCCAGGCCCAAGAGAAGCAGACGAGGAAATATACAAGTGGGAAATATATGGAAGTTATTCAAGAATATTTATCTTCCATGATCAGAAAAACTAGCTGGGATTGCAAGTATTTCTGACATCTTTGATTTTGAAATGGTATTTCAAGATGTGGTAGCGCTGACATGTGAACTGCCACGACTTGTAAAAGAGAGACCCAGGAGAATAGTAGAGTTAGATTTCATGTTTATAGCCCAGCTATCGTTCATAAGGACTAAATGAACTCACAGCTTGGTTGAATTGAAAATGCAAGATATACAGCGTAATAATGCCAACTCACAGTATGCAGCGTGATGCTAATAGACATTGAGGGCAATTGAAAATTGTGTGCACTAACAGTAGGCATTGATGTGATGCTATTGAAGTGTTACAGGGACAGCAAAGGAGACCGACCATATTTTTGCAACTTACAACAACACTGAAGTTGTGGCAGCAATATGTTGATCATGGTTTGCATCTAGGCTGTGGATTGGAGTTAAAACCGTTAACTGTGTGCTTCAACGTCAATTCCTGTCACCAAGCTATGCGGCTGCTGCATTCATTTGGTAATCATAAATCCAAGCGTCACCACAGCCCTAACCCCATTCTTGGACCCAACAGGTTCAAGACCAAGAAGTTGGAGGATAAAAAAGAAGACATTCATGAGGGTGAAAGCATTGATGATGATGTTGACTTGTAAGGTGCTGGAAATTCCATGTCACAAAGTCATGCTCAATGCGCACAAGTGTTTTGATAGTTTGATGTAAAGAAGGTACTATGTCTGGGACACAACATGAACTGTTAGCTCTCCAGTTGTATGTATTCAAGGGGAGAAAATTAATCAGTCAGACTGCACAAAACGTGCAGTCAGAAGAAGAGGTATATTTTATTTTTTTCGGCAACACCATGAAACAACATGAAGAGATCTCTTAGAAGTTGTCAAGATAATGATTGGTTAAGAGAACTTGTCACTGCTGAAAACACAGCAACTGATAGATAATCAATGTTCACAATATCCAGCGGACTGCCAAGAGCAGAATCAGGAGCCCACAACACTATTCAAAATCAGTCTAGAATGCTGACATTAAAAAGAAAAAGATAAAAGATGTAAATAAAACTAGCATTACTGATGAAATGTAACCAAGTACAAACAAGATAATATGACCTATATCCGATAAAATAAACTAACTTCACATAAAAATGTGAACAGGTTGTGACCATTGCAAATTTCAAAAATCTAATTAAAAGGTATCAAACCAAAATATTTTTCTCTGTCATCAGCCAAATCAGCACATTGAGACATAAAATGGCGGGCGGAAAAGGACTTATCACATGCAAAGCATCATAGTGGTTCTTCACCTTTTAAAAGGAATCTATGGGTGACATAAGTATGTCCAATATGGAGGCGCGTCAAAATAGTTTCATCTTTGCGCGTGGATGCAAAGTTAGGCAAAGAAGCAGACAGATCTGATCAAATTTGATATAACAGAGCTCTTTACAGTAAGAGCCAGTCATACAACGCATGTCAGAGTAAGGAACAAATTGAAAAACCTCTGTAGAGAAATCTTATGCAGCTTCTTCCACTGCAATATTGCCGCGGATGCCCATGTGACTAGGTACCCACATAAAACTATCTTTTTACCTTCAGACACAAGTTGTGTTGAAGTGCTAACAATGAATCGGTCATGATTAAAAATGAGGATCTTTTGGACTGATAAACCTGTTTCAGAGCTAAACGAATTGCCTTGAGCTCAGCTGTATAAACAGAACAAAAATCAGGTATACGCTGTTGCTAAGGCTGGTCGAGACAGAGACCGACTCTACAGCAACTGTGTCTCCTTTCTTCCACCCGTCCGTAAAATGTTTTTTGTATCCATTATACAGTGAACATTGTTCTAGATAAAGTTGCTTGTAAACAGCTTTGGAAGTGTCGTTCTTTTTGAAAAATGCGAGATTAAAGTTGATAATGGGATTGATCTGTTTCCAAGGTGGGAGCACAGTTTGCAATTATTCATCATTGACAGTCAATATCTATGTCGGCAGTATTAAAGTGAGGACGTATTCTGATACCAATAGGAGGAACTCCTGTCAGTTTGTTGAAGAAGTACAGTGTGACTCGCCTTGGCCCCGAGCACGTGGTCGTTGAACCTATAGTAACGCAAGTCCTCCGTCCTGGCCAGTGACTTCTGTGTAGAAGACTTTCGCTCAGTGATGCCGGGCTGACATCATCCCTGTTAGTCGCCTCTTACGACACGCTGGGAAACGTTGGGTCTATTCTATTCAGTGCTCGAACCCGAAGGGCATAGAGCAATGTGAGTCTATGTAAAAAAACTACAAACCCGAAACGTTTTCCAGATTTTTGCAAATCTGTGCGAGATGAATATCTCAGTAGTCCAAAAAATATTTATTTTTTTTTGTTTTTTGTCCTGCAACCATCTGCCATCCATTTATGCAAAACTTGCAAGAGGCTTAATATATCGGAACCTATTTCATTTTAACACTTGGTAAGGTAGTATATCCACGAGACCTTGAAAATGATCAGTGAATGAATGACTCAATTTCAAGGTCACATGGTGTACAAAATGTCAATCCAAAAAATGTAAATTTTTCACATTTATCCTTTTTTTCCGAAATTATCAACCCATGCCACTCGGCCAGTTTTGAGCTTCCTCTCATATGTATTTAGTTCTCATCACAGGGGAAAGGTCTCTGCCAAATGTTCACGCTTAGGCAAAAAACAATTTAAAAAAATATAAAGTGAGAATTTACACCTGTTTTAATGTGGTGAAAAATACTACCAGATGTTGAATGTTCCCACTTTGTGTTTAAAATGTGTGAGGTTGGTACAAAAAATGCACACCAAAACTTCAAAGACAACAGTTCAATGTTTTCACATATGTGTGGATTAGAACTTATTTTTTAAATTTAAATTTATTTTTGTTTCGCTATTGTTCAGCACAGAGTTTACAAAACAAACTGTTATTAAAAGCACAAGGTATACTGATCTTTAAGGAAATACAATGACCAAAATGGAAGAAAAAAATGAGGAAGAAACGGTGTAATACAAATTTAACTGAAGAAACTAGGTCACGTTTCTTTTGACTAGCAGTAGGCCTACCTGTCTTCTTCATTGCCAACTCCTGATCGGAATCACTCTCTACTGAACTCTCAGAACTGATCAACAGATCATCTGTCAGTCAGTTCTGTGAGTTCTGCTGATCGTTAAAGCGACCCACCTTTTCAGGCACTCGTTGTGATCATGAGGTTGTTGCAAGGAAAGATAATAATAATAAGAAGAAGAATAAGAAGAAGAAAATGCAATAAGGTAAAAAAACAACAACAACCAAACACAGTTTTAAATCACATGGAATCAGGGGCTCCGTAAATCAACGGTACATGTTTACAGTTACATAATTAAAACAACAGTTTAATATTTTGTGCCATTGTTGTTGTTGATGATGATGATGATGATGATGATGATGATGATGATGATGATGATGATGATGATGGTGGTGAAGCTGGCCTAGAGAAATTGGAGGTACCAAACGCTTCCCACCTCCACAACAACCTTTACCTTTACCTTTATTTGATTATTTTATTTTTACAATGTAAAAGCCGTTAAAACGATTGTGTGAAACAAAACATGAGCGACATTTTAAATAATATTAACAATTTTGATTTAGATTTTTGACACTTTATTGTCAAGTTTTATCGGAAAATTCCTTGGGGAAGGCGTAGTCGCAGCCTGTGGCGTGCCCAAACCCAACCTACCTAATATTAGTAGTGTTTCTTGACTTGATGGTCAACGTCGTTCCAAGGTCACTGTTTTTTAATGGTACATGAATTTATTTGGAGCCGAAAGTCAGCTTCGAAAGGTGAAAGTCTGTATTTGCATTTTAATGCCACCGTTTCTTTTCGTTTTCTTTCTTCTTCTGTGCACTTATTTGTTAGTTATTCATTGTTTATAGGGTCCAGGGACTGCAGAGAGCCAAGTCAGGGCCATAAAATCAGGACCACAACTTGGTTAAAAGAGGACCCGCCCACGATCGGTATAAAAGATCTGCTGAAACAACTCTAGACGGAACACTGAAGGCACTCCACTAGCCGGTCACTTTACAATAAAGGCATCCCACGCAGGGGACGCTGAGGCTATACTCTAATTTATCGAACCCCTGTTTACAAAAACAAAATAGAATACAAACATCATTATACAATATCAACAAAACACATAATAAAATTATAAAATGCCTACATTGCTAAATAAAAATAATATTATAGAAAGCCTTAGTGGCCATTTGGCAGAAAGCGTCTCATATTCCCAAGCTGACCCAACAGACCTCATACACAAATTAGGAGTTTTGAAAGAGTTGTCCAGAAAAAAGGTAGGTGACTGGTCTACTGAAGAAGAAGATAGTATAGTAGATTGATAGAACAGAGTAGGAATGAGAAAGAGCAAAGGAGAAAAACTGCGACTTTGGGAATTTAAAGCATTAATTGTCCTGAAAGTGGGGATACTATTTATACAGAAACCCCCGGCAACCTTACAGGGGAGGAAGGGGGAGAGAGGTGGGGGGTAGCACTCATTTTTATTTTCATATTAAATATTGCATGTTCTGTAAGGAGCATGCGAGTAATATGGGTTTTGCCCTTCTAGCTATGTTATTTTTCCCACACCAAGAAAATGGGGGAACTAGAACTCGGGAGGGATTTGTTACAAGTACTGAACAAGCAAATACACGTTTTTAATCGGACAAAATCAATACGGATTGTCACGTCCCCCGAGCGGGTTCAGTGACGTCAGCTCATAAAGCGAGTGAAAAGAATAAAACTCAAACAAAAAAAACTAACACAAAATGCCAGAGTACAAACACACACTCTTTTATTCAACAATCAACAAGCAAACACAGGACAAATGGGAACTAACCTCCCCTCAACCCCTAAACAGACCCCCGTCCCAATACTAACTAACAATTACCTCCCCTTGCAACAAACCCCAAATAGAACTAAACAACAACAGTTTCTTTACAAAGTGTATACAGGAAAATCAAAATCAACAAATCAATTCAAAATGCAAGTCTTCAAATAATAAGCAATGGCGTTGAATCATACACTATTAGCTAGGCAAAGCTGTGGCACAGAAGTAATGTCTCAATGTTCTTGTTAAGTAGCTCAGAGAGCTAACAGTCTCTTTCACAAAGTGGATGATTCTTCTAACTAAATGGATATGTTTTTAGGTGCGTGTAATGTGAGTCTGTGTGTGCATGAATTAGGTATGAAAACCTCCTGGAAATGTGTTGCCTCGATACATAGGCAAAACCTGCAGCAGTGTAAGAAATCACCACAACACTACTCTGTTGTAGAGGCAAAGGTACATCCCAGGTTGGCTAGGACCCAGTCAGCGGCAACAACATCAACATCAGTACAGCACAACAGGCACATCAAAGGCAACAGCGTGGAAATAATGCGAAGAAATAAACACGTAGAAGAAATAATCATCATCAGCCCACACCTGTTGACATATGCATAGTCTTAACAATATGCCACCAAACAATAAACGCTATATAATATAACATAACACGCCGTCCTCCGTCCGCCATCTTGACCTGTATAGTTATGAATATCATAATAATAATACAAGATACTATACACACATTTCAATAATATAAATCACCCTTTGATGCTAAATAATTCGCATCTTCTTTACACACTAATGTTTATATAAATATACATAATTATCGCAACCACACTACCATCTCACAGTCCTGATTCATTCCGCCCCCCTTCATCACCACCGTCACCCCCAACAATTATAGCACATGACGATTACCTCCCTTCATCCATACTGTAAACATGCTTCCTTCATAATCATCACCTCATCTTTCTTCAGTATACTACATTTCATCGCTCTCTCCATACATACACCCTCACTCTCTCTCTCTCCCTCTCTATATTCCCCATCGTCGCCTTTGACCCACTTCCATAACAACAACAGCAACGACATTTCCCCTATCACATATACAATAAGAAAATCATAAGAAAATCATATAAAATCAACGAAATTCATTACACATCCTAAAATACATCCCCTTCCCCACACTCATTACCACTCATACACGTACGCAGTTCTCGGAGCGCGCCACTAGAGAATCGAATGACAGGGTTTGCTTACCTTACAGGCCTCGGCTTGTGACGCCCTTTACCCCAACACCACAACACGACACAACACTGTCACAACACTGTCACAACAATGGATTAGTCTTTTGAGAGTCTCTTTCTCTTGCTCTTGCACGTTATTTCACTGTCCAAATAACATTTATTCTGAGGATGAGGACACCTTAGCTCTGCTACAGACACTAAGTCTTGGTGGGTGTTCAATCGAGAACCACACGCACCTTAAGTATGGAACTCTACACTCACTGGCGAATGGCAGTTACCATCTTCCTTGGAATTCTAAACATCCTTATCCCGACGAGGGCATAAGACCTTGGGTGGCTATAAAACAATACACACACCCTTCCAACAGTACCCTACACTACGATGACCTCCGTCACAGGGTTGCTGCCTCGTTAGAATTCCTTCCTCACGCAATAGCATCTCAAACCACTCTGCCCTTCAAAATCTGCGCCGGCCACAAGCAAAATAGTCGAGCTCTCGTCAGTATGCACGTTCTTTATTACGCGTACCCCTATTCGAAATTGGCCGACCCCCTGTCTCCTACGAATCGCACGGACTCTACGAAACTGCACTTTCATACGCAAAAGTAAATCGGTCACGCTATTCTATGTACAGCAGATATACGGAGAAGTGTAACTTCGTAAAAAGTGTATCTCTCCCTACCATCTGAAAACTCGTGTCGTCACACAACCCCCCCCCAGTTCTTAACACCTTGAAGAACCTTAACTACGACGCGAATTTCTCAATACCCCCTATGCTACCTACTGAGCGTTTCTGCTGAGGAAATCTGCTGGAACGTTGTCCTTCCCAGAAATGTGCTCCACAGACATTGAGAAAGGTTGCAGCTGAAGTGCCCATCTCATCAGTCGGCTGTTGGTGTTCTTCACTTGCTGTAGGTACTGCAGTGGCATATGGTCAGTCTGCACTACGAAAGTACGTCCGTACAGGTATTGACTGAACTTCTGCACACCCCACACCAACGCTAGACACTCCCTCTCAATGGTCGAATAGTTCCTCTCGGGTTTCGACAGTTTCTTGCTCGCACACGCAATAGGCTGTAATCCCTGTCCCCTGTCCTGGCTCAAAATGGCCCCTACTCCATCCTCCGACGCATCTGTCTGTAGCACAAACGGTAGGGTGAAGTCCGGCAGACAGCACACAGGGTCAGAGCACAGCTTCTCCTTCAGTGTGCAAAATGCAGCTTCGCATGCTTCGGTCCATTGTACCGCCCCTGGCTTGCCTCCCTTGGTCAAATCGTGTAGTGGTGAAGCAATCGCTGAAAAGTTGGGTACGAACCGCCTGTAGTATCCGGCTAAACCCAAAAATGAGCGCACTTGCCGCTTGGTCGTTGGTCGTGGTGCATCTCGGATTCTCTCCATCTTTGACACCTCAGGGCGAATTTCTCCCTGTCCAACCACGTGCCCAAGATACTCTACTCTTCGGAAACCCAGGTAACACTTTGATGGTTTGGCGGATAGCTGCACCTCACGCAACCTAAGGAAAAGACGTGCCAAGCATTCCAGGTGTCTCTGCTTGGTAATGGTGGCTACCAACAAGTCGTCAACAAAATTGTCGATCTCCGACATTCCCAGGGGTGCTAATAACTTCCGCATCATGCGAGAAAAGACTGCTCCCGCCGTCTTCAGCCCAAATGGCATTACGGTCCACTGAAATTGTCCCTCTGGCGTTGTAAATGCCGTCTTCGCTTTATCTCCCTTGTTCATAGGCACTTGCCAGTAACCTTTGGTCAAGTCGATCTTGGTGAGATACTTGGCCCCTGACAGTTTGGAAAACAAGTAGTCGATGTTCGGCAATGGTTCCGCATCGAATACGACGTGCTTGTTTAACTTCCGGAAATCAACGCAGAAACGCATCGTGCCCTCCTTCTTCTTTACTAATACGATGGGCGAGCTGTATGGCGAACTGGCCCTCTCAATGACGCCCATCGCTAGCATCGCTTCCACTTCCTTCTTGATGGTCTCGTGATGCGAATGGGGAAGTGGGTACTGCCGCGTCCTCACTGGAATGTCGCTGTCCACACGTATTTCGCACACGTCCAGTGTAGTGCGTAGCGGCAAGTCGGTTAGGATATCCTCAAACTGCCACACCAGCTCCTGCAATTCTTCCCGTATTTCTGGGCAGTTATCGTCCATCTTCACGTCGCGGGGCGTCTCTGATGCTGTCAAGGTGATTACGGGAATATCCCCAAACACCGGCATAGTTTCCTCCTCCTCTACCCCCTCGTCGTCTACAACGATCGTGGCCACCGTCGCTCTGGTATGAAATTTCTTCAGGAGATTGGCGTGGTATAGTTTACCTTTCCCACGCATCCTGATCCGGTAGTCGCACTCTCCCACACGTTCGATCACCTCGTACGGTCCTCGCCATGCTAGCTGCAGCTTGTTGTGTTTCTCTGGTAGCAGCAGCAACACTTGATCCCCCGCGTTGAACAAACGCCGTTTCGCCTTCTTATCGAAGTGCCGCTTCTGCTTGGCTGACGCGGTCCTGAGGTTTCCTTGTGCCAACTTACATGTTTCCTCGATGCGATTACGCAAATCCACCACGTACTGGCTACTCAATTTCACCTCCTCCTCTTGTATTTCCTTGGTCCAGAGGTCTCGCAATACAGCCATCGGTCCCCGCACGGTCTTTCCATATAGGAGCTCGAAGGGAGAGAACCCTGTAGACTCCTGTGCTACTTCTCGGTATGCAAATAGTAGCGCTGGAATGTAGCGGTCCCACGCTGTAGGTTGTTCTGTGGCTAACTTCTTGAGCATGGACACTAGCGTCCCGTTGAATCGCTCAACCAGTCCGTTGCACTGTGGATGATACGGTGTGGTGGCTTTCCCGTGGATCGACAGTAGTCTGTTCATCTCCCGCATGACTTCAGACATGAATTGCGTCCCTTGATCTGTCAAAATTTCCCTAGGAACGCCCACCCTCGACCAAATCTCCCACAGCGCTTCTGCCACCCTCTCTGCCTCTATGCCCTTGAGCGGTACGGCCTCGGGATAGCGTGTGGCATAGTCTACTACCACTAGGATGTACATGTTACCCCGATCTGACTTGGGTTTGATGGGTCCCACAATGTCTACCGCCACCCTCTGAAATGGCTCGTCCACCAGCGGAAGTTGCTGTAGTGGTACCTTCCTCACCCGTCCCCTCGGTACTACCTTCTGACATTCTGGACAACTGGCGCAATACCTCCGTACTTCGGCACACATTCCCGGCCAATAGAATGTTCCCCAGATCCGCTCTCTGGTACGTTTCCCTCCCAAATGCCCAGCCATGGGTGGATCGTGAGCCAACTGAAGGATCCCCCCCCTCAACTGTTTCGGGACTACCAGTTGCGTGACTTGGCTACCTCTCTTCGTGTGTACCCGGTACAACACCCCCTTCTTCTTGCGAAACTCAGCTGACGCCCTACCTGAAGCTATCGCCCCACCACTCTGTGCCAACGTTCTCGCCTTCGCGAGCGTCTCGTCGGTCTCTTGCATCCTGATTAACTCTGGGGTGCTAACAGAGATCTGGGATGGTTCGACCACTGCTAAGGGTACCTCCCTCTTCTTCTCGGCCTTCACCTGCGCCCGAGTCTGCACTGCTGCAGCCATCGCGCACTCACCTCCGAACAAGGAAACAGGGCTCTTTTCCCCGCTATCAAACGTCACCCAGTTACCCAGGATGATATCGGGCCCGTCCTCGAAAACCACCAGCTCTACTCTCCCCCTGACCAGCGCACAATCCAACTCCACCCAAGCTGTAGGTAGCAGACCCACGTTCGATCGATTCGCCAAGCAAATCTCGACAGTCCGACCCGTCAAATCAGCTGGTTTGACTAACCTGCTCGCGACTGCCCCTATCTCCGCCCCCGTATCTCTCAATACCCGAACGTCCTGCCCGTTCGCCCTACCTTGGCCCCATGGATCATAAGGTTTGATTGCACACACGCTAGCCCGAGGTGCGGTCTCCGTGGAAATAGTCCGTCCCACTGTAACCTGGCCTACTGTCTGAGGTTTGACCTTGCAGTCCCTGACCACATGCTTCTCCGACCCACATCGGTAGCAACGACGTACCCCACTACCCCCTTCTGTCCTCCCTACCTTTTGACCCTGACCTCCCCGGTTGCTAGGTTGCTGAGGAGTCTCCGGTCGTCTGGGAAAACTGCGTCTCTGACTGGGTAGTACGGGTGCCGGTGCTGATGCTGCCCGCTTGGCATCTACCACGCGCTGCGCCAACTCTGCTGCGGCATGGCTAGTCTCAGGTAGATTCTCCCTCACGTAGATCTCTAGCTCGGTAGTCATAATGGAGAAAAGTTGCTCACCAATGAAAGTGTCTAGTACCTGCCCTACGTCGGTGATGTCTTTGCCGGCGAGCGAAAACCACTTCTTCACTAACGACCCTAATCTCACTACTAGCTGAGGAAACGTCTCTGCAGCTTCCTTCTTGGCCTCTCGAAACTGCCTACGATAGTAGTCGGCGTCCTTCCTGAAGCGTTTCAACAGCGCGTTCCTCACAATGTCGAAATCCCGGGCTTGCTCAGGCGTTAGACGAAGGTACGTATCTCGGGCTTCCCCTTGTAACAAGGGCGCTAGCCTAACCGCCCATACCTCCCTCTTCCAACCCTGAATCTCTGCCACCCGTTCGAACATCTGGAGGTAGGCCTCCACATCCTCCCTCTCCTCCAAGGGTTTCAACTTGACTGAGTATGCTGCCCCTCTATCTCTAGCCCTATTCTCCCTCTGATCAGCTCGGTCTTCATCTCTGGCTCTACGTTCCTCCTCTAGCCTCATCTCAAACATCCTCCTTTCCTCTTCCTTAGCCTCTCTCTCTTCTCGCTTCTCATTCTCTATCCTCTGCTCCAAGCGACGTCGGTCTTCCCTCTCAGCCTCTAATCTAGCTTCCAATCTAGCTTCTAGACGTCGACGCTCATCTTCTCTTTCTTTCCTTTCTTCCTCCCTAACTAACCTCTCTGCTGCCTCCTTCCTCATTCTTTCCCTCTTCTCTTCCTCCTTCTCCCTCCGCTCTTCCTCCCTGGCTACCCGGTCGGCTTCCAATCTAGCCTCCAGAAGCTTCTTCTCATCCTCCCTCCTCATCTCACTAACCACATAGTGCGCTAACGCTCCGTCTCGGAAACCCAGACTTTCCCCAATCTGTCTAAATCTCTCACTATCACTGAGCGCGACCTCGACTTTGCTCTGTGCACCGGGCGACTTGGCATACATCTTAGGCACAGTGGTCTGAGTACTCACTGCGTAAGGTTCCTCCAACAACCCTGTCACTGAGCCGTCATCACGGAAGTCCTGCTCCTCCTGCTCGGCCTCCTCCTTACGAGTCCTAGCGTCGCGGCGCATCGCGGCTCGAGCATCCCGCGTAGCCATGTCGGAAAAGAAGGGAAGAACAGATGTTAGTATACACAAAACAAATAACACTTAACTGATACAAACACCTAACAGAATGAATACGCAACACAACAGTCACAGGAGCCGAGGAATCGTTCACCGTCGTACCCCTGAAGGCGAGCAAGTGAACCCTGCAACCCAATTCCCCGTTAATGCTGCACTCCGAGTGTGTTCCCTAGTGCAATACACCCACACTCCCGCCAACCGCCCGCTGCGTACCCTTTCACACAACAACTCAAGCACACAACATACACCTCTGGCAATACCCTAACAAAATAAATGAGTTTATCCCACTTCTGACACCAAAAATGTCACGTCCCCCGAGCGGGTTCAGTGACGTCAGCTCATAAAGCGAGTGAAAAGAATAAAACTCAAACAAAAAAAACTAACACAAAATGCCAGAGTACAAACACACACTCTTTTATTCAACAATCAACAAGCAAACACAGGACAAATGGGAACTAACCTCCCCTCAACCCCTAAACAGACCCCCGTCCCAATACTAACTAACAATTACCTCCCCTTGCAACAAACCCCAAATAGAACTAAACAACAACAGTTTCTTTACAAAGTGTATACAGGAAAATCAAAATCAACAAATCAATTCAAAATGCAAGTCTTCAAATAATAAGCAATGGCGTTGAATCATACACTATTAGCTAGGCAAAGCTGTGGCACAGAAGTAATGTCTCAATGTTCTTGTTAAGTAGCTCAGAGAGCTAACAGTCTCTTTCACAAAGTGGATGATTCTTCTAACTAAATGGATATGTTTTTAGGTGCGTGTAATGTGAGTCTGTGTGTGCATGAATTAGGTATGAAAACCTCCTGGAAATGTGTTGCCTCGATACATAGGCAAAACCTGCAGCAGTGTAAGAAATCACCACAACACTACTCTGTTGTAGAGGCAAAGGTACATCCCAGGTTGGCTAGGACCCAGTCAGCGGCAACAACATCAACATCAGTACAGCACAACAGGCACATCAAAGGCAACAGCGTGGAAATAATGCGAAGAAATAAACACGTAGAAGAAATAATCATCATCAGCCCACACCTGTTGACATATGCATAGTCTTAACAATATGCCACCAAACAATAAACGCTATATAATATAACATAACACGCCGTCCTCCGTCCGCCATCTTGACCTGTATAGTTATGAATATCATAATAATAATACAAGATACTATACACACATTTCAATAATATAAATCACCCTTTGATGCTAAATAATTCGCATCTTCTTTACACACTAATGTTTATATAAATATACATAATTATCGCAACCACACTACCATCTCACAGTCCTGATTCATTCCGCCCCCCTTCATCACCACCGTCACCCCCAACAATTATAGCACATGACGATTACCTCCCTTCATCCATACTGTAAACATGCTTCCTTCATAATCATCACCTCATCTTTCTTCAGTATACTACATTTCATCGCTCTCTCCATACATACACCCTCACTCTCTCTCTCTCCCTCTCTATATTCCCCATCGTCGCCTTTGACCCACTTCCATAACAACAACAGCAACGACATTTCCCCTATCACATATACAATAAGAAAATCATAAGAAAATCATATAAAATCAACGAAATTCATTACACATCCTAAAATACATCCCCTTCCCCACACTCATTACCACTCATACACGTACGCAGTTCTCGGAGCGCGCCACTAGAGAATCGAATGACAGGGTTTGCTTACCTTACAGGCCTCGGCTTGTGACGCCCTTTACCCCAACACCACAACACGACACAACACTGTCACAACACTGTCACAACAATGGATTAGTCTTTTGAGAGTCTCTTTCTCTTGCTCTTGCACGTTATTTCACTGTCCAAATAACATTTATTCTGAGGATGAGGACACCTTAGCTCTGCTACAGACACTAAGTCTTGGTGGGTGTTCAATCGAGAACCACACGCACCTTAAGTATGGAACTCTACACTCACTGGCGAATGGCAGTTACCATCTTCCTTGGAATTCTAAACATCCTTATCCCGACGAGGGCATAAGACCTTGGGTGGCTATAAAACAATACACACACCCTTCCAACAGTACCCTACACTACGATGACCTCCGTCACAGGGTTGCTGCCTCGTTAGAATTCCTTCCTCACGCAATAGCATCTCAAACCACTCTGCCCTTCAAAATCTGCGCCGGCCACAAGCAAAATAGTCGAGCTCTCGTCAGTATGCACGTTCTTTATTACGCGTACCCCTATTCGAAATTGGCCGACCCCCTGTCTCCTACGAATCGCACGGACTCTACGAAACTGCACTTTCATACGCAAAAGTAAATCGGTCACGCTATTCTATGTACAGCAGATATACGGAGAAGTGTAACTTCGTAAAAAGTGTATCTCTCCCTACCATCTGAAAACTCGTGTCGTCACACGGATTTTCTTTAACTCTTTTAATGCTCCCTGACTTGGTTGTCTTCCTAAACTGAGACGTTCGTACTTGGGGTAGCTATTGGTGCAACGTCCCTTTGAACAGTAGCTTACAGTTTACATTGAGTCTCTGGTATATGGACAAGATCTTGTTTCAGTGTGCTGTATTTCAAGCTTTTCTTTACTTTAGAAAGTAAATCAACAAACTTCGTCATTTTCAACAATGACGGTGTCACGAAATAGGTTTTCACTTGTGGTGCATACAAGAACCTATTTGTCATTGAGATTGTGTCAGACCTTTCGTCTAATGGTCCATGAATTCATGTGGTTAATATCTGAAAGTTGACATTTATTTTAAATGTCAAAACTAGAGTAGATAACTTTTTGGTCGGCTTCCTTATGACAATTCTGTACCAAACACCGATCCTATGAGCAATTTCCGTTTGACCTAAGCCCAAAGGGTCTATTAATTAATTTAGATGATGTATGAAAGATTAATTAATTTAAAATGTAAAGACAATGTATTTCTCTTGGCTTCTTATAATAATTGTGGATGAAACACTGATTAAAAAAAACAATGCACATGTGACATAAACCCAAAGGCTTCCTATCCTATCCTATCCCATAATTCGAAGGTCGTTGGGGCACCACAGATGATCGTTTCACCACCGTACTTCAAACGGATTATGAATGAATTTAGATGATGTATGAAAGTTAAAATTAATTTGAAATGTTCAGACTAAATTTATTCCATTTTGCTTTCTAGTCAAAGGGCATACAAGGGACTTTAAAAAAAAAAATTATTTATTGGGATTGGCTTTTCCATAAAATTTACAATTCCATATTTTCCAGCTGCCAGGATAAACAGGAAAAGAAAGGCCAGCCAACAGACAAGCATACAACTCTGAACAAAACTAAAAGCTGTCACAAGGATTTCATACAAATTTGCATGATGGCGATGACGATGATGGTGGTGGTGATGATGATGATGATGATGATGATGATGATGATGATGATGATTTATTCCTTTTGAGAGGGCACAGAACTTCATGCTCAATATACAATTTGGAATTTTAAAGAAAATGTCCGTCTGTCTGCTTTCTGTCGGCTGTCTGTGCAAAAACTTTAAAGCGGCTAAGTACTCAGAGCTTATTTCAACTATCACAACCAAACTTGGTAAGGTGGTGTACTCCCACAAGACCTCAAAAATGATATATGAATGACTTAATTCATTTCAAGTTCAAAGGGTTATCAAATGTTCCTCAAAAAAGGAAAATTTTTCACAAAATGTAATTTTTTTCTAGGTTATTAATATTGAATTTATGATTTTTTAATGCACGATATATATCAATGAGACATACATAATATGCATATTTGGTCTACCTCACTCCAAGGTCACTGGAATCAAAGAACGTACAGCTTCACAAAGAAGGATCATAACGCCACAAGTGATGACAGAAGCGTTTGGCGCGCACCAAGCGGAGAGTCTGAACGCTCGTTGCAAGGGACGTAATCCTCTGCTTAGCAATACGTAAACAAACCTTGCCGCAGGACTTTTTTTGAACCCTAAACATTATACTTTTGTAGTAAAACGAACTCAAAAATGTTTTATTTATACAAGTAAATACTTTTTTTTAATTCACATTAATTACCAAAGCTGTTCGATTCATGATTTTATGCAGACCTATCACACAGTAACTGACCAGCAAAAAAGTGTGACATTAAAAACAAACACGGTGCTTGCCTTTATTATAGATTCATTAGTGCGCAACCACTTGGCAACAAACCTGTTAATTAATGCAATTATTCAGTATTACTGAATTGCTCTTGTTGTGCAGCTATTGCCTTGTTTTCTCCTTTATATGAAAGTGTGAATCTGCCTATTAATTGAATGCATGACTGCGTGTGTGTTAATTTGTGCTATAGGCCTACACATGCAACAGGTGTTTTTTTTCTATTGAGAAAGCTCGAGTGCATTTATAACTTTTGTCTGAACTTGTTATGAAATAACTTCATAATGCATTTCTGTGTAGCCTACTCAGGCCTGTATCAGTGTATGTGTGCAACTGTATAATAGGCATATTTGCCAAGAAAAAGAAATCGGTGACCAGACATATAATAAGACAGGAAAATGAAATCAGTGACCAGACAGTTAAGAAGACGGACAAGCAAGTGAAAATGAACAAAAACAGTGTATTACTGAACTTGCATG
The DNA here is from genome assembly GCA_036898135.1 of Oncomelania hupensis. Taxonomy (NCBI): domain Eukaryota; kingdom Metazoa; phylum Mollusca; class Gastropoda; order Littorinimorpha; family Pomatiopsidae; genus Oncomelania; species Oncomelania hupensis. The sequence goes on from CM072523.1 coordinate 47,054,729, forward strand.
TCATTTAATTGTATTACAATACAACATGCAACAAATTGAAACATAGCCATGTAAAGTGCCAAAAGCCATGTAAAGTGCCAAAGCACAAAAACGTGCCCAAAGTTAATTGATAAGAATTTAGAGAACTAAGCAATATGAATTATTAGGAAATCTACACACACACACTTGATTCTGAAGAAACATTTTGATTTTAATAATTCACTTCACTTTTAAAAATTATGTTTCCTGGCAGGTTCACCAAATTGTCATAATAATTATACATGAAATTGAAACGCAGGCAGGCTCGCCAAATTGTAATAAAGTGTTCTTCATCTTGCATGTTTTAAAATAATTATCTTTACTCTCAGAAGATTCCTACAAACTTAATATTAGTTTGTAAACAGTTTTTAATGTTTCAATTTCACGTATACACGCATTCATCAAAAGGCCTTTCTTATAGAATTACTCAAGTTAAGACAGGGAGATAAACTAAACACTGAAGACGTAAAATACACAACAGTTGGAACGCAACACCAATTTACATTTTGCTAATTTTATGGTTCTCTTCTTCCTCACATAAGATAATCGAATAATAATTAAAACAGAATTCAAAAAAAATATATTCAAGAAAACTATAAGTCTTATAGTAATAAAATTATAAGTAGCTGAACTTAAATATGAATTTATCTCATGCTTGCAACCTCCTGCAGCTTCACCCATGCTGTCCGCCATGTTCCCAACACTAGCCGGCTAGCAAAGCTTCCGACTTCCCGCTTGGGGGCGCTGGGTGCTTTCGCTTTTGCACACTTTTGAGTTATGCACCTTCTTTGTGAAGCTGTACGTTCTTTGCTGGAATTAAAATCGGTTTGAAGTGACCTTGACCCTAAACTATGAGAAATATAAAGTCAGAACTTTACTTGTTATATTTAGAGGTAATAGATTACATTGATCTTTCATATTTTTTTCAGTATTTCCGTTGATCTTGAAGGTCAAGGCCATTTAAGACAATGCAAAAAACATATGCAAAATAGGTTATCCGGGGACTTCCAAATCCCATTTCTCGGTTCTCGGGGCAAGTAAAACAGTTGCCGGGAAAGACAAATCATGAAAGGCACTTGACCGCTTGTATGTTAAAAGCTGTGGACGTAAAACAACACAACTTGATTATTAGCCCCGAATCATGTTTACTCTGATATGCCTGTGGAAGACGTGTTTGGAATTTGGACATCATGCACTAATCCAAAATTACAGCAGATTTGATTGGTCAATTGTTCCACTTTCATCCAATGGCAGCACTCCTTTTATCAGTAGTTGGGCGATATTTCACAGCATTTATGATTGATCACTTGTTCAAACGTCCGCCAATGACAGTGCACCTTTTATCTCAATCTTTTGTTGAAATGTGTTCGCCCTGAAAGCCAAAATGTCTCTTCTAAAATTTGGATTTTCCAGCAGCCGTGACAAAAAAATCCTTGGGTGAATTTTTTTTGTTTGTTTTTGTTTATTTGCTATCACTATGTGGGCAAGTGCATTTGTGAGCCAGAAAGTAAGAAATGACATGTTAAAAACCCGGGGCAAGCTCTTGTTGAAAAAATTGGCAAACCCTGTCTATTTAACTCATAGTATGCAACAACATTGGGTTATTTGATCAGATATGCACGAGACATCACCTGAATGTCAAGGTCACTAAAGGTCATCGTTTTGTTGGCATAAAACATTTGCTGTAGTTTAAAAAACTTTTTTTTTTAGTACATGTGTATTTGGAGTTGAAGGTCAAGGTCATCTCAATGTCAAGAGCATAGAAAGATCAAAGTCGGTATTACTTTGCATTTTAATGCCACTGTTTCATTTTTTTGCGAGTTCCATAAGAAGCATGTGAGTCATATGGGTTTTGCTCTTCTAGTTATTGTTATTATTAATTTACATCTGTGACTTGAAATTGTGCACCATACAAGCACTCATTGAATAATAACAATTAATTAAGAATTAATGAATAACTGAGGGGTATCGGTATAGCTTTACTCTTGAGTGACCCTTGTGTGATTGAGTACGTTGGTTAAGAAATCATCGTTGGTGCCCCAAAGACTTTCGAGTTATAGGGTAGGATAGGATAGGATAGGACCTTGCATGCAGCTAACTGAGATTGAGAGCCGGGCTGGCAGTGAATAGTCCATCTATGGAATCCCTAGAAATATCTAGCATCCACTTTTGTGCCGTGACTGTTAACATTTTTTCGACTAAAAGCTGAGTTGTATTTAATTTTAAAATATTCACATGGTTACTCATCTCTAGTAAATTAGTTTGAACAAAAAATGTATAGCACCGATGTCTACAGAACATTGATGTTATAAATAATAATACCACACACTGTGGTTCTGCTTTCGTAAGAATTCTTGGTCTGTACAAGAAACATAATTATGATGTGCATCAAGCGTTTTACTTTAGATATCAGTTGAATATAATTATGCTCTGTGATTATCAACGTTTGTAGACTTCAAGAAAGCGTTTGACCGAGCCTGGCATGCAACCCTGTGGGTAACCATGAGAGTGTACAACATCAGACACCGCTTATTGAAATCATCAAAAGCCTGTATGACAAGGCTTCCAGTGCATTCCTCCACAACCTTGCCATCGTAAACTGGTTCAGAACAACAATAGGCCTGCGTCAAGGAACTCTCTCTCCAACACTCTTCAACATTTTCCTGGAGCGCATCATGTTACTTTTATGAATTCAAACCGGGCCGTGACAAACATGGTGCCACTACCTCCGACCCAATGCATAAGCCGTGAAACGTAAGCCAAATGTGGCCACTAAACTTACGTAGTGGTGGATCATGGAGTGGTTGGAGAGAAGTGAAGTGAAGTGATGGAAGTAGGGTGAATAGAATTCTCATTCACACTCTCTCTCTCTCTCTCTCTTTATCCATGTCCATGTTAAAGTTCGTTGCTTGAACTTTTAGAAAGAACAAGAAGAAGGCCAGAGCTCATGAACATGACCGGTTTATTCCAAAACTCAAGAAAAAGGGAAGGGAAATAACTCCCAGTTACAAAAGGATAAAAGATAACTCTGGGGCGATCATAGGCACATGATCGAGCAATAATGTAACATCCCCCATCGTTTAGCGAGTCCGAGATCAACAAAGTGCGTAAGTTCGGAACGCGTTCAGAAACCGCGAGCGAACGAATAGATCGAACGACACCGAAATACAAAGGCAACGGTTCGATTCGAAATCGAGGGTTAAATCGTCTTTAACTCAGGTACACAAAGTCTTTCAGTCTTGGCACTTTCACTTCGCGACCGAAACGCGTTCGAATTGGAATCTTTGGCGAACTTCCAACAGCAGCAGGTTTTTCAGAATAGGATCGGGTTGTCGGTCGAAAGGGTGTTGATGGTTGAGTTGGCATCAGGACTACAGGCACGGGGCTTGGTCTACAGGGTGATGTAGATAGCTGGTCCTCAGGACTCTGAACATCAGGAACAGCGTCAGAAGCAGGATCAGAAGCGCCAGTTGTCTGGTCAGCAGGGGATAACACTTTCTTCAAGTGTACACGATTGCGACGATAGATAGCATCGCCAGAAGCAACTTCATAGGATCTTTCATCAAATCGATTCATAACAGTACCACTTGCCCATTTCATGGATCCGACAGCGTACGGTTTCAGTTTCACAACGTCACCTTCCTCAAGAGGAGGTAAGTCCTTAGCATGGGAATTATAGTAGTGAGCAGATTTCTTCTGTTTCTCCAGTAGTTTTGCTCTGTGTTTATCAAGTTCAACAGTTCTAGGCTTCAACAGGTTCTCAGACATCGGCATTAGAGTTCTTGTTCTTCGATTCAGAAAAGACTGTACCGGGCTGGTACCACTTTGGTTAGGAGTGTTGCGATGATTGAGCAAGGCTAGGAACTGGTCATCCTTGTTTTTCACCAGCAGAGTCTTAGCAGTCTTGACAGCAGATTCAGCTTTCCCATTAGATCTTGGATAGTGTGGGCTAGTAGTACAATGTTCAAAGTCCCAATCTTTGGCAAACCTTGAAAATGATTCTGACGTAAATTGTGGACCGTTATCAGAGATCACAGTGCAGGGTATGCCATATCTGGCAAAGTGAGCTTTCAGTTTGCGGACAACAGTGGAAGCTTTAGTGTCCTCCAGTCGATCAATCTCAAAGTAGTTGCTAAAATAGTCCACAGTGACTAGATAGTCTTTGCCTTCAAGCTCAAACAGGTCTACGCCTATCTTCTCCCACTGACGATTAGGAATGTCATGGCTCATGAGGGTTTCTTTTTGTTGTGCAGAGTTGAATGTCTGGCATAGTTCACAAGTAGAGATATAGTGTTTGATTTCGCCAGTCATTCCAGGCCAAAACAAGCATTCGCGCGCTCTCTTCAGGCATCCTTCGATCCCTGTATGAGTAGAGTGTATAGCCATTTTCATTTCTGAGCGCATTGACATGGGCACAACGACTCTCTCACCTTTGAAGAGAAGCCCATCTTGTACCGACAGTTCATCTCTGAAACTGTAATATGGAGTCAGTTCGGCAGGAAGTAGAGTTTTGTCATCTGGCCATCCACGAATGATGACAGATTTCATCTGTTGGAGAATTTCATCTCTCTCAGTTGCCTCTTTCAGTTTAGAGAGTCTCTCATCACCAATAGGCAGATAGCTAACCATGTTGACAAATTCAAAGTCACCTTGGCTGTTATCAGAACAGTCAATGTATGCTCGAGATAGAGTATCTGCAAGATACATTTCTTTGCCTTTCTTGTAACTCACAGTGATATCATAGTCTTGAATACGGAGCATCATTCCTTGCAGACGACGAGGAGCAGCCGATAGCGATTTTCTGAGTATCGCTTCCAGTGGTTTGTGATCACTTTCAACGTTGGTATGCCGACCAAAAGTATACTGGTGGAATTTGTCTAGGGCAAAAACAATGGCTAGCATCTCTTTTTCAATTTGTGCATACCTTCTTTCAGTGTCAGTCAAAGAACGACTAGCGTATGCGATCGGTTTGCCATTCTGCATCAATACAGCACCGAGGCCACTTTGGCTGGAGTCACACTGTATTGTCAACTCTTCAGCAGGGTTGTAGAATGCAAGCACAGGAGCTTCGGTCACCATTTTCTGAACAGCATGGAAAGCATCATCATGTTTTGCTGACCAACTCCATTCAACATCAGCACGAGTTAGCTGACGAATGGGTTCGAGAGTGTCAGAAAGCGCCGGCAAAAACCTAGACAGGTAGTTAACAAAACCACAGAAGCGCTGCACATCTTCAACGTTCTCGGGTTTCTTCATTTCCAGAACAGCTCTAACTTTCTCAGGATCGATCTTCAAGCCTTCACTTGTGATCCGATGACCTAGGAAAGAAATCTCAGTCTTTCTTATCTCAGCTTTGTCTTTGTTCAGTTTCATGCCAACAGAACGACATCTGTTCAGCAAGTCCGAGAGATTCTTATCATGGTCTCGAGTAGCAGCTTCAATATTGTCACCAGAGCCGTAGACAATGATATCGTCCGATACACCTATTACACCCTCAAGACCATCAAGAGCAACGTTCAGACGCTTCTGGAACATTTCAGAGCTCACAGATGTTCCAAAGGGCAGTCTTTTCCACCTGTGCCGACCGTACGGAGTTTGGAAGGTGGTGAGCAGACTAGATTCATAATCAAGATGAACGTGCCAATAAGCGCTGGAGAGATCAAGTTTAGAGAAGAGCTTGGCATTAGATAGTTTTGGCAGAATGTCCTCCATGACAGGTAGAGGGTAACGCTCACGCTTTAGAGCTTTATTCAGAGGGCGAGGATCAAGGCAGATACGAAGTTCACCAGATTTCTTCGTGGCAATAACCATTCTATTTGTCCAGTCAGTAGGTTCATCCACAGGTACAATGACATCTCTCTCAATCAATCGCTTGAGTTCAGTTTTCACTTTTGCAGCCATAGACAGAGGTACACGTCCACTAGGGGAAGAAACAGGCGTAACAGTAGGGTCAACTTCCAAATGAGCAACACCAGGTAAGTCACCCTGACGATCATCAAAAACATCAGCAAAGGTGTCAAAGATATCAACAGACGGTGAGGTTGTGGGCGCAGGTGTTTCAATAGAAGTAGCAGATTGAGAGTCAGACCGAGTAGTCACCTTGTCCACGCTCTCAAAGTTACTGTAGTTCACAGTTATCAAACCCATCTTCTCAGATGTCTCTTTTCCCAGTAGCGGAATCAGAGCTTTGTCAACAACGACAAATTCAATGTTGAAGATTTTCCCAGTCTTTGGGTTCTTCACAGCAAGAGTTGTCTTTCCAATGGGATTCAAAGTATTCCCATCATATACATGCAGGGTTGTTGAAGTTGAAGACAGTGGTGCGTTTTTAATAAACTTCACAGGAATAACATTTACACTGGCCCCAGAGTCAACTTGGCAGACAACTTTTTGTCCAAGAATGATCATTTCAGCCTTGATCAACTTTTTGCGTCGTTCAGATTTGACAGTCAGCAATTGGTCTCCATGAGAAGATGTTTTGTAGCAGCCTTCATCATCATCTACAGAGTGTAGATTCTTTTTCTTATGACATTTCACAGCGAAATGATTTTTCCCCTTGCAGAGCTTGCAGACTTTCCCCCCAAGCTGGACAGAGTTCTTTCTTCAGAATATGTTTCTGGCCACAAAATTTACAGCTACGCTGAGCATCAGCGTGAGAATAAGAAGCAGTCGAAGAACTCTTCTTTTTTGTAGCATCAGAAGACACAGCACAAGCGCCGTCAGCAGTATCAGAAGCAGAGTTTGCAGATCCCATGGTCTTCAGTTGTAGATGAGTTGCCTCAGCAGCCCGGCACATCTCAACACTAGTCTTTAGAGTTAGCTGGGATTCTTGCAGCAGACGTTTCCTGGTATCATCATCTCTGATACCCAGAACAATGCGATCTCTTAATAAACTATCAGATAGACAATCGCAAAAATTACAAGATTTCGCCAGAGTGCGAAGAGCAGCAATGTAGTCCTCTACATTTTCATCAAGTTTTTGGTCCCTCTTGTTGAAAACATATCGCTCGTAAGTTTCATTAATCTTACCGATGAAGTGTTCATCAAAAGCAGCAATAATGTCTTTCACCGAGTGTCCATCAGCTAGCTGCATCCCATTGTATACAGCCAATCCTTCGGGACCTATAGTGTGTAGGAACAAGGCCTTCACATAGTCAGCATCCCCTTCTGTATTGATGCGAGTAACAATACAATAATTGATCCACATCTGCTTGAAAAGTTTCCATTCCTCGGCACCCTTCTTCACGTTTAAAGATGGTGGAGGATTAACTTTAGGTCTATGAGCGTTTTGATGTTGATCGTTTTCAACATTTTCAGCCATACTGATAGTAGAGAAGAAATAATACGCCGCACATGCACAATCACCTGTCCGATAAAGGTGTCCGATGGACACAGTCAATGCTTGCAATTTAAACTTTATTATATTAGGGGACTTTAACATAAATCTTTTACAGTCTCAGTCACACTGGAACACAATAACAAACTTGCTTGGTATAACTCAGTTTATTCAAGAACCAACAAGAGTAACAGAAACTAATTCAACTCTTCTTGATCATATATACAGTAACAACAATAATATAATTTCTGCTGCTTTCACGTCTGACGTGTCTGTCAGCGATCATAAAGCCATTCTTTGTAAATGTTCATGCCATCTTCCAAAACCACAGTTTAAAGGACATACCTACATTATGTATAGAAACTTTAAGAATTTTAATAAGTCCGCATATTTACAGGACTTAAGTTTGATTAATTTCAACAATTTAAGAGCATATAATAACCCTAATGAAACCGCCGAAATATTTTTAAAACTATTACTTTCTGTGGTTGATGCACATGCTCCAATCCAGAGGAAGAGAGTAAAACATGCATCCGTTCCCACCTGGATGACAACTGAAATTAAAGCTGCCATGTCCTTGCGTGACAGACATAAAAAACAAAAACAGTTTGATCTGTATAAAAAGCAACGTAATAAAGTCCTTACTCTCGTAAGAAATGCAAAGAAAAATATTTTCAAACTTTATTATCAACTGAAAACACTAATATCACTTGCATTTGGCAAGCAATGAACGCATTTTGCAAAAAATCTAGAACAAGAAAAGCAAATCAATTTAATTTTTCTAATGATGAATTTAATAAATATTTTATTTCATTAACTGACTCTATTCTTAAATCTAATACCGCAAACACAAACACAGATACAATATATGATAAGGTCAACCTGTTTTGTAGAAACAAACTTCACGAATCTGCCTCATTTCTTATACCTCGGTTAACAGAACATGATGTAACTTCTCTAATATTAAAAATGAAAAATAAAAAGTCTATGGACATTTATAATCTAAATGCATTCATTATAAAATTGTCTCTTCCTTATATCATTGAACCTTTAACCTACATCTATAATCTATGCATTGATCAAAGTCAGTTTCCTTCAATATTTAAAGAAGCTAAAGTTATACCTTTACCTAAAACAAGTGATACTTCAGTTCTTTACAACTTTTGACCAATTTCCATTCTGCCTGTACTATCTAAACCCCTGGAAAGACATATTCACATTAACCTTATGAAATATTTAGAAAATAACGCTCTTTTTCATCCTTTTCAGTCTGGCTTTAGACCTAAACACTCTTGTCAAACAGCACTCGCCCATATTTGTGATGCTTGGCTTGATGCTATAAACAAGCAAGACATTGTAGGGGCAGTTTTTCTTGACCTTAAAAAGGCATTTGACCTAGTTAACCATAACATCTTAATAAATAAGTTAAAATTCTATTTCCAAAATTCTGCATCTGTATTATTTTTTAAATCATATTTATCAAACAGGCACCAATCAGTATACACTAATGGTTCCTTTTCGTCTTCTGGTGATGTAACTTGTGGAGTTCCTCAAGGATCGATCCTTGGTCCTATTTTATTCTGTATCTTTATCAATGACATGCCCCTTTTTCTCACACAAAATGTTAATCTTGAACTATTTGCTGATGATTCATCCCTCCATACTCATAATACAAATTTACAGGAGGTGGAGCAAAGTCTTCAAATAAGCATAAATGAAATTAATAACTGGTGTTGCATCAATAGAATGAAATTAAATCCTAATAAAAGCAAAAGTATGCTTCTCACTACACGACAAAAACGCCAAAATGGATCTTTTCCCCTTAATCTAAACTTAGGGTCGTACAGTATTGAGCAAGTTCATGAACATAAGGTGCTAGGCATAATCATCGATGATGATTTTAGCTGGCGGTCACACGTTAACCATATCTGTAAAAAAATTTCTAAAAACCTCTTCCTCCTAAATAAACTTAGACATTTTGTTACGGCTGATGCATTAAAATCTTTTTTCTATGCCCACTGTATGTCTCATTTTAATTATGCATCGATTATTTGGTGTAATGCCAGTGACGCTCAAATTAAACATCTAAATAGTCTTCATAAAAGAGCAATCAAGATACTTTATAAATCTTATAATAATATAAATACAGATGCTACAACTAATGAAAAATATCAAGAACTCCGAATATTACCTCTTCAAAAACAATTTATATTTAATACAGCTATCCTTATGTTCAAAATCACACACGGAGAAACACCTGCATATCTTGATACATTTTTTATTAAGCCAGTTGATGGGCATAGACTGTATAATTATAAACTACCCCTCCCTCGCATTGATTTATACAAAAATAGCCTATCGTTTAATGGAGCTAGTGTATGGAACTCTCTCCCTCTGGAGTGTAAACATTGCGACACACTGTTTTCTTTCAAATGTAAAATATGTAGGCATCTGCAAAATTAATTATAAAAGGGATGTATAATAATATATATGACAACACAGTCATTCGTGTAATTATTAACCTATTTATTTATTCACTTTATTATTATTATTATTATTATTATTATTATTATTATTATTATTAATTTGCTGTGGAACTTGACTTGTCTTATTATTATTATTATTATTATTATTATTATTATTATTATTATTATTATTATTATTATTATTATTATTATTATTATAAGGGTGAAGGATATGGGGAAAAGGGTAGTTGCCTAAAATTCTTTAAAGATAATGATGAAGATGTTAGTGTGATTGTGTGTGCATGTGTGTTTGTGAGTGATGTGATTTCCAAGTTAAAGTTAAAGGTTACTTATTATTATGTTAATTTCTTAAGGGACAGATTGGAAGATTAGACTGTATCATTAGTCCAAAATCTTTATCCCTAATAAAAAAAGTTTCAAAAAAGTTTCAAAGTTTCTCTCTCGCTCTCTCTCTCCGGATCGCCAGTCTGTTGATGACCATTGAAAGTGTGTCTTTTATTTGAAGTACATCATATTCAGAGAGCAAAGGCAGTGCTCATGGTGATAACAGCTTAGCAGCGGTCGAGCGATTGTATTATTGTTGGGATCTCTCCCTAGCTCTCTTGTCTGTTCAGCCCTGTGTTCTGCCTCCGAAACTAAACGTAAAATGTAACTAGATTATAGTCACTTGACACTGAAGCATATAGCCGACTACTGGTCACATTATTCTGACACCAGCGAATCAGTTGATGGTAAGGGGAAAATGATATGGTCACATGTTGGCCAATCCGGGATTCGAACCAGGTACCTTTCGGTTACTAGTAAGACGCTCTACCAACTGAGCTAACTGGCCCCACCCTCCCCCGAAACTGAGCTCGGTCATGCTTTTATACCGCCGGCTGTACCAAAAAGGATGTTACGTGTGCCGCTAGCGCTATGAAATCTTGGCTTTCTGGCTGATTTTGTGCTAATTGCTCATCTTTATTTTAAGTATAATGTCTGAAATGCTAAAAATAATATACAAATTATATATCAGCGTAAACGCAAAATACGACCTTTCTACTGATATAATATCGAACCTATCTGCTATGAAATAAAAATAAGATGCAATTTAAGAGGGAGTTGGTTGCTACTTTTAAGTGTGTCACGACTCTAAACTCAGAATAACTCTGTAATTTAATAAAATTATAAATGATAATAATAACTACAAAGAAACATCATCTCCCCTTTCCAAAGATATTTAATATGGCATGGTTACTATTATGGGTTTAGACTATGACAGACTAAATTAGAAAACACCTAAAACATCAGCAACAATTACATCTGGACTCTTTTTACAACTTTTCCGCTGTTTCTCTTCCGATGTTTATGTCCCTATAAACTAATATTTAATTTAAGCATCTATTGGTAGAGAATGAACTAAGGCATCAGAAAATATCACATTTAAGGTGTTACAGTGTGTATTCTTTGTTATAGCATCATTCAAAATTATGTTCTTATCATGGGTTAAAAGGCGGGCAATTGCGTTACACACTACAAAGCCCGGTCGATATCCGTTAAGGCTTAGCCTATAAGCGCGGTGTCTTTATCAACGTAATATGCATCGCACTATTCTAAACATCACGCTCTCTTTCAAATCTGCTATATAAATCAAAAATAAAGTTTATATATTCTAATAGAGAATCTAATGCTACGTCTAATGGTTATGTGCTTTAAGGGATCTGAAAAGTATATCTCAAGTTATTGCACACAACTAGTTTAGACCTAACAGAGACAGAGTAAGGCCTACGTATATCATATGGTCAGAAATTCTTGTAGCCAGCACGGCTACACTTATAATGTATGACCACCTGTCAAAAAAATCTGGTCAGTGAAAAATCTCACAACCCAATGCATAACCTGTAAAGCATAAGCCAAATGTAGCCACTATTTTAGTGGCGTCATGTTTATCATGGCCCGTTCAAATTTATAAACATGTGTAGCTGTAATTTCACTACAAAAACTCACTTTTTCATGACAATGTAATGTACTCTTTCAGGATTTGACTATAATATGACACAACTTTACTGAGATCGACACGCAACAATTGAAGTCAACTGCTTTAGCTCGCCAAGCTTGTAATCATGAGTGTGGAAGGAGTTTAGGTTGACCTTGTGGCGTCACACTCTCGCTTCTGATTGGTCCGTGTAAGCCCGGGTAATGTGTTTTTGCAGAAGAAATCAAACTTGTGCTTAGTGGGCTGGGTAGCCAGTATAGTCGCCTATACGCTCCAGTGCCCTGTGACCATAATTTACAATTATCCTTTTTAACATGCTCCATCCTTGTGGAATTTTATGTTAGCCAGTACGCAAGGAAATAAGGAAGTCATAAGCGTAAAACAAGTGTGGATGGGTGCTACAGGTAAATGTGGCCAGACCTTCAGCAGTTACACAATATAAAGCCTCAGGAAATCCTATTCATAGTTTAAATGGAACATGTACAGTACCATAGGACTCCATAGAGAGAGCTCGCACAGGCACAACAAGAAAGGATACCAACACTTTTTGACAGGTAGGTAGTAGAGAGATCCTGAAAGGCCTTCCATAGCAGGCGTGGACGGTCAAATAAGGAATTCCCATCTATTTTTAGCATTTGGCCTACGGCTCATAAGTCATAAGTCATAATCTTTAATAATCCATAAAATGGAAATTACAATAGCTAGAAGTTGTGCTATTCGGACGCGAAAACTAGTGTTTTCACGCTCGCATAAGGTGCATTTTCGTCAATATTTTTAAAAAAAAAATCATTTTTGCATGGCAACCTTGTGTTTGAATAGTATTAAAAGGAAGTTTAACATCACAAAAAATTCTAGGGTTATTTTGCTGCAGTCGAAATCATATATTATAGATGTAGCGATATAAAGTTCACACCTACTGTTTCTTAATTGCTGCCGATAATTCATCACGGCTACCCTCATTGCTACGTCCATAAATATGGAAGCCGTTTCAAGAGTGTATTTTTATTTATATAGCCGGTATGCTGCAGATTCTCATTCTACATGAACTTAACCAATGCTTTTTGACTCACATGCATAGCAATGTGAGTCTATGTATTCTTCCTCCACCCCCATACCCACATTCCTCACCCCCCCCCCCCTCTTCCCTAAACAAAAATTTTAAAAAATCCCCAGATTTTTTGCAAATTTGTGCAAAATGAGTCCTAAATACTCCAAGAATGACATTTTAAGAAAAAGTGTAGTCTGTCTGCCGTCCGACGTCTGTGCATAAATTGCAAGTGGATTAATATCTCAAAACCTATTTCAGCTATCACAACCACACTTTTTTAAGATTGTATATTCATAAAGTATTAAGCAGCCTGTATTTGCTATAATATCATCACTGGATCAGCTCCCGAATATCTTAATGAGTTAGTCACTCTGTACACTCCTTCTCGAACCCTTCGCTCTTTGAGCGATACTCGACTCCTCCGCCAAGGACGCTACAAACAGAAATCACATGGTCTCCGCTCTTTTTCTGTCTATGGACCTCAGCTCTGGAACTCTCTTCCCTCCGATGTCACTCTCCTTCAATTCAAAGTTTTAAAAGCAACATCAAAACCTTTCAATTTCAGCATCACTTTACATAATTTACATTCTTTTTTCATTTTGTATTGTTGTTTTGTGTGTGTGTGTCGTGTGTGTGCGTGTGTGCGTGCATTTGTATGCTGTCTAGTATTATATATAAAACATAAATGTATGATTAGATGAATGTTGGTGTGTGTGGGCATAGATCCGCAGGGTAGGCGCCTTACAAATGCAAATTATTATTATTATTGTTACTATTAGTAGGTAGTCAAAAGCCTCTTAAGCGATTGGTCCGCTCTCCAGTTTTGACTGAATTTTGCTTGCATTATAACATGCTAATTTATCCTTAAAATGCATCAAAACGAATAAATTTTAAATTAAAATAAAAGATTAGTCCCTTATCTTGATGTTTTTTGTTGTATCTATGTTCGTTTTAAGTGTTATTGATTTAATAAAAGTTTTTAAAGATGGGAGCGTGTGGTCTGTTTCGACGCAAACCGGAAAAGTGATTTGCATGGCAGGTCGAAGGGTACAGTTTTCAAATGCAAAGTGCTTGGCTCCTACTGATTGGATTGTTATAAATAGACAACCAATGGAAAGCTCTGTTTCTTAGCTTTCCACTGAGACCAAATGAACCGGAAGTTTTTAAGAATTTCTTTGAATGCGCTTTGTGCAAAGTGTTATTTCAATATTTTCGAAACTTTTAACTTGTTCAATTGGTAACCACGACATACTAAAAAAAAGACGAATCTTTCAACAAACTAATGCAATAGTTTGTTTTACTATACGAATTTATCGACCCGAGCACTTTTAGAAAGAAAACAGGTTTCTGACGGACTTTTTTTATTACGATCACGGCAACGGCGTGGCTGCGTCAGTGCGCCATCATGGAAGAAAACATCGCATCTCAGCTTCCAACATTCAATCTGGTCACACTGGTTGGTAAGTGAAATACTTACTAAATTTATACTTTAGAATTACAGATATATAATCATTATTATTTACGCATTTTAGTTAGCATCGATCGTCATTAGGCCTACTCATAGTGGTACTACTACATAGGCCTAAACATCGACTTGTGCTTTCAAGAACTTAGTAAAAGTAAAGTGGATCGCTAGACTCTAGCCTACTGAAAATGCAATCTCACACTCAAGTGACAGTCACCATTCGATAATTATTTAAATAATGGTGTTGTTCCTTAGCTGATTTTGTTTCTGCACCGAAGATAATTATTTTACTTTTTGTTGTTGTAGTACAGGTATCATTTTAATCACACAAACATTAATCAGAGTAGGCCTACACTGCAAATTCTGAAAGTTTTTATTCCCACGCCCAGCGTTCTCATATATTATTAGTTTCTAGAGCTTTTATTTATGAATTGTTTTGTTTTGTTTTAGCATACATTCAAAGAATAAGTGTAGCCTAAATTGTAAGAGTTTATTACACTTAATTCTAAGTGTAACTCCAATTGTATTATTATTTTTCAATTGTTATATTTTGTACTTATGTTTCTCTCACTCTCTGTCTGCAGGTGGTGAAACCTATGATGGCTTAAAGAGATTATTTCTTGCAAGAGGAAAAGGAAGGCCTCCTGATCCACCACCAGTTTCTTTGACCAACATGGCAACATAGTACTTCTAGTTCTACAGTTGGAGTTGCTCAGACAAGTTGGGAACAAGTCAAGAAATGATGTAAGATTTGATTCTTGCTGTATTATAATAGTAAATACAAATAATAATAGCAATTTTATTATTAGTAGGTTATATATACATTCATTCACTGATTTCACACATTCATGAAAGTGCATATTTCTTTTATATCTTCTTGAACGGCTGCCAACCTCAACTTATTGAGGATGCTGCAGCCAAATGCTGGGTATGTTCTTGTTACCGGCACTCGCCCGTCTAGGACAAGAAGAAGAAGAAGAAGAAGAATGTGTTTGTGCATCAAGTAATTTATGATGAGTAAACATTTGCATATTTTAATTCCATCATGTCTTTTCATTTTTTCAGGTTGCTGATTGGTTCACACTACTGTTTCCTGGTGTTGCTTACCCAGCATTGTGTGTTAAATAAAAAAAAATTCTTGGGCATAAAAAAATCTTTTTTTGTTTTGTTTGTTATTGTATGTCTTTGTCTGTTTGTTTTGTAGATCTATTAAAACTGATCACTTGGTATAAAATATATTGAGATAGGACAATTTAAAGTGAAGTTATGCCATTTTTACTATTTCGGGCATAATTTTGTACGTAAAGTAAAGATTTTGTCCACTTCGGACACCTGTATAATGGAAATTATTATTGTTGTCATCCTAAAAAAAATTGGAGTTGCAATTTGGTATACAAAGACCAGGTACACAAAAAATCAGTCATTTAATGTTAACCATTATGATGGTATGGATGCTCAAAGTTGGGATTTTTCATAATTTGACAACGGTGCCAAAATAACGTCAAAATTTACGACCTTGCAGCACCCATTTCTTAAAAACTATTAATCCTACATAAATAAAAAAGATACCATTGTGTTCAGAATGAAAAGCTCTTTAAATCTATGTCAGTTTTGTGATGAGGAAATCATTTTTTTAAAATGGCTTTTGACTACCTATTATGGGACTTCATCAATGATCAGTGAATGAATAACTTCACTTCAAGAACCAAAACAATCTAATACATTTCTAGAATGGTAAGATAATAAAACTAGTATTAAATAAAGTATTTTAGAAACGTTGAGACAATGGAAATTATTGGGAATCCACAGACAATATATGAAGTATAAAACGGAAGTGAAACAGCTATCAAAATTGTTCTAAGTCATACTTTCAAATTTTTTCTAAAATATTTCTATTAGTTTATAAAACTGGATAAAAATAATAATAGCGCGTCAAAAAGAATAATAGGTGTTCACATAAAATGGTTTATCTTAATTAATTGTTTATAACAAACTATGAATTATTAATTCAAAATGGCGTCATTATTCAAGGGTCGATGAGACAATATATTAAACGAACATCACAAGAATACATATTAATGAAAATCATACTTAAAATCATAAATCGAATTGAAAATACGCGGTTCGCGATTTGATGTTTTTCTCAATATTACAACAATGCA
>CM072523.1:47076218-47153718 GCA_036898135.1 Oncomelania hupensis
CTAAACTAAAAAGCAGCACGCTTAATAATAATAATAATAATAATAAACATACAATATGAACGGTCAGTGTAGCATCCCTCTCCCCTCTCCCCTCACGCAAGCACACAAGCACACGCACGCAAGTGGCTGTCAGTAATAGGAAAGATTATTTATAGCATTAGAATACCATTTAAATCATTCGGAATGTTATAAAGATTATAAATATGATGATCATAATTGATAACTATTAATTTTATGTCCAAGGAGAATAAATATGACAGAAGACTGTTTAAAATCATTGGGATATTTGTAAAGATCGTAATTATGATGTTGATAATTGATGTACATGATGCAATTATTAATAATGTACCATTTTTATGTTCAAGCTGGGAGAAATAAAACCTAGAAGAACAAAGTTTATCAGGGTAAGCCTGAGGACAAGAAAAAGTGGGGTGGGGAAAGGTGAAAAGCTGAACAGACTATTCAATTGAATTCAACAAATCTGTATTGCCAGGAAAGGAATGATGTACAGCCATTGGTGTCGCCTTCGCGTATGCGAGTCAGACATTCGTGGGCAGGAATGCGCGTCTTTGGTTGGACCCAGCTTAGCTTAGCTTTAGCTTTAGCTTTAGTAGATTATAGTCCTCAACACATCAGCGTATAGGGGACTATGTGTTTAAGAATGTTATATTAAAAAGAAATGTCAAAAATTGTGGAAAAAGATAAGAAATTTTTTTTAAAAAAGTTATTATTAAAAGTCTCATCTCCATTGGGGTTAAAAAAATCCTATCAGGACCACGTTAAAAGGACAAAGACAACACTTATAAAAGATACATTAAAAATAAAGTATAGGTGATTTCCAAGTGGACAATTTTCATCAAATACAGCATGGCCAAAAAGAAAAACAATTAATTCACAAAATTAAGCCGTGTGGCGTTACAATTATGGGGCCACGGGCCGGGACCCGAAGGGCCGGGGCACAGATCAACACAATAGAACATTAGTCGTGTTGAGTTATTAGTCTATGGTAGTAATTTGGTCAGTCCTTGAGGACCTACACCCATGGCCCGTAGGTCTACATGGGTTTCGGTCAAGTGGTAATTACGTCGTTGTATTATGGTAGTGTCTCAGTGGTAAATGGTAGGGTCAGTCGTTGGGAATTGGCGCACGTGACCTAGAGATCGAACGTGGCATCCATCTTGGTTGGTTGTGGTGTCAGACATTGGGTATACAATTAGACCCAGGACATAAGTCTACTGCGGCCGTCATATCAGTTTTGTCAGTCCATAGGAGCCAACACCCAGGACCCATAGGGTCTACTGAAGGTGTCGGCACATAATTGGTTAAGCATTATAAGAGTCTTTGATGGGAATCAGTCTCTCGGTCGTGGCGGTTCGCAAGGTGTGGTACCAGGCTAGATAGAGCCAAGCTTTGAACCTTCTTCCTCCATCCCTACCACTACCCCCTTTTTACCATCCCCATCATGACGCAGAACACACCGTGGAGACAAGCGTGAAGAAATGCAGAGGAGACTGGGGTCAAGACTTTGAAGGCAGAGTGATTGTCTTAGTGCAGTCTGTCTTACCGTGCTTGGTCCCTTTGTTCTCGCATTCAACGACGCATCGATCGTGCGATTGTGGATCTAGCACTAAAGGCAGCAGTGGTGATAATAACAGTGAAGTTAATTAAGAGGTAGCGATAGCGATATGGTAGCAATACAGTGAAGCAACAGTGGTTGTAGGCCCTAACGGCAGCAGCAGCAGCAGTAGTTAAGGTTCTCCAGTAATTTCAAAAAACATTCTAAGATGTCGTGACACTCACAGTGCATCAACAACAACAAAAATAGAATAGACACATTAAAAGCAAATCGAGCTGCAAGTAGATCTATTGCCGTATTTGCGTCATAATTGTGTGTGTTTGTGTGTGTGTGTGTGTGTGAGAGAGAGAGAGAGAGAGAGAGAGAGAGAGAGAGAGAGAGAGCTGCCCTCTTGCTTTTTGACTGTCTTGCATAGCAGTGTGAGTCTCCTGCAATCGCCAAAAATAAAAATAAAAACATATTTTTAAATCCTTATTTTTGCAAATCTATGCGAGATAGTCCTAAATAGTCCAAAACTGAAATTTAAAAAAAAAAAAACAACAAAAAAAACCCCGACATCTGTCCGACCTCTGGACGTGAAAATTTACAGGTGGATTAATATCTCAGAACCTATTTCAACTATCACAACCAAACTTGGTATATCCATGAGACCTCATAAATAATCAGTGAATAAATTACTTCACTTCAGGTCAAGGTCACAGAATCAACAAATGTTAGTAAAATAAAATGAGATTTTTTCACGAAATTTAACTTTTTTTTCTAATTATTAATATTGAACATATGATTCTTTAATGCATGATAGATATCAATGAGACACACACCCTAAGCACATTTGGTCAACTTCAATCTAAGGCCAAGATCACTGGAGCTGTCCAAAATCAGTATAGGTACTTTGAAGTGACCTTGATCCTAAACTATGAGAGGTATACAGTTAAAATTTGTTGTATTTAGAGATGATAGATTGATTTTTCATATGTGTTCCGTTTTTGCGTTGATCTTGAAAGTCAAAGTCATTTTAGACCTTGCAAACACACTTTTTTTTAAATCAAACAGATAATCGTACAGTGGAATGGCTCTATTTAACCCATAGTATGCAACCACATTGGGTTATTTGATCATACATGAACACTAGAGTTAAAGTGAAGGCCAAGGTAATCCCAAGGTCAAGGTAATCTCAAGGTCACTGTTGGCATAATAAATCTTTTGCTGTAGTTTTTTTGAAATTACATGATTGTGGAGGTCAAGGTCATCTCAAGGTCAAGAGCTGCGCATAGAAAGATCAAAATCGGTATTTGCATTTTAATGCCACTCCGCGTGGGGGTGCCGGGGGTTTCAGTATAAATATTATCCCCACTTTATGGAAATTTAGTGCTTTAAATTCCCACTGTCGCTGTCTTTTTCCTTTGTTCTTTTTCATTCATACTCTGTTCTATCAATCTACTATACTATCTTCTTCTTCGCTAGACCATTCATCTACCCTTTTTTTTTTTTAAACTCTTCCGGGACAAAACTCTCATATGTGTGTGAGGTCTGTTGTATCAGCTTAGGAATATTGGACGCTTTCTGCCAAATGGTCACTGGGGCTTCCTATGATGTTATTATTTGGCAATGTAGGCATTTTATATGTATGTGTTTTGTTGATATTTTATAATGATGTTTGTATTCTATTTTGTTTTTATAAACGGCGGTTCGATAAACTAGAGTATAGCCTCCACGTCCCCTGCGTGGGATGTCTTTATTTTAAAATGACCGGCTGGTGGAGTGCCTTCAGTGTTACCACTAGGGTTGTTTCGGCAGCTCTTTCATGCGGATCAGGAGTGAGTCCTCTTTCAGCCAAGTTGTGGTCTTGATGTTGTGGTCCTGATTCGGCTCTTTGCAGTCCACTGGACCCTGTAAGCAATGAATAACTAATTTTAACGCCCCTGTTTCTTTTTTCTTTTCTTTTCTGGACAGTCATTTTCATGTTAAATAATGCGAGTTCCAAAAGGAGCATGCGACTCATATGGGCTTTGCCCTTCTAAATTATTGGGATAGTATGTTGCCCCTTTCTGTACCGTAGGATCATTATTTATGTCTATATTATGCGTACAGGTTAAGTCAACAAGGCTCTTAGCCTTTGTTGCCGTCGCGATCCTTGACACGGGGACGCCGTTATCGCATGATCAGATCGTAAAACTGTCATGTCCAATGCATTTCCAACGAGACAAGATATCTCAACGCATCATTTTCAAAACGAAGGGCGCGCGCGCTTGTATGTGTGGGTGTGTGTATGTGTGTGTATGTGTGTGTGAGAGAGAGAAAGAGAGACGGGTGTATATTTTTGGGAGGATCCAGGCGTCTTTGTACGCTTCGTTTTTGGAAGGTCATGGCCGACAGCATCTTTCTTCAGCCTGTCCTTGCTGTCACCATCCACATCCTCGTGCTGCCTTGTGTTTGTTATCGTGTCGCTGGTTGGAGTTTGGTGTGTCATTTTGTTTGTTTGCTTATGTGTTTGTTTTTGGACCGCGTTGTTATGACTTTCATGAAACGCAACATACGTTGTGTTGACAATGGGTCATATTTCGTCCCCCTTTTAAAGTAATTTAAAGTCTTCTAACGGTAACCCTTACCATAACCCTAGCGCTAAGAGGACATTCTTTTGACATCAGCATAAGGAGGTCCGTCAAAACAAAACAAAAATCACAAGAACACTGTCTAAACATTTATTTATTTACAATAGACGATACGAAAGAGACAGGAATTAGCCGGGAGGTTTGTCTTGTATTGTACACATGCAAGTTTGTGAAGGTAAATGAATTAATAATTTCTGTGTGAACCACTGAGGACACACACACAAAAGTAAGCAATAAAAAAAAGTTGAAGTAGAAGAAGACCTAAGTTGAAGAAGAAGCCAGGAAAGGGTGAAAAAGTTCATTGCTTGTAACCACTTGATAGAGAAGTAAGTAAACTATTAGCAACCCTATTCATCACGTAACCTTGTAGGTCATTGTCATGAATTGGCTAGTTTTACACTGCCCAGTGACTATTTAGCCATGTGTAGTAATTGTAACAGTAGAGAGTTAGTATAGTACACAGCAGCAAGTAAATTACACAGCAAGCCACACACCGCGAGCCCGACCCACGCTCCGCAGTGAGTCAGCACTTGAGCTTTGAATCGGACCGTTTTAACCAATCAGAGCAGGCTCAGTGGGTAGAGCAGTTCTGACTGTGTCAGATCTTAGCGCAGTTTGAGTCAGTCGTGTGTGAGACGAGGAAGAAGTAACATCTACTTAGCTAGCAGAGAACTATCTTCACTCATAGACCAGGAAGCAGGACTTTAGAATCTTAGAATTCTCTCAAGTCACAACGGGCCTGAACTTGTCAAACAGGTAAATGAACACCCTTCTGTTTCATCGTGATATATTTATATTATTGTTGAAATTATGTTTGAAGAATTTGCTATGCATAAATGTGAATTGTTAATCCGAATTTGCGGGACCACGTGGAAGAGCCTACCACGAGGCGAAACACGACCGGTTGCGCCGCCATGTTGCATACCATACGGAACCACTGTTGTTTAACTTATATGTATGTTTGCAGACCAGTGGCTGTACCACTGAATGTTTATGATATTATTAATTCTGTATGTGTATAGTTAGACACGATTGATATTTATGTATGTATAGGAATTTGGAGTGAGATTCCAGTGGACCCCGGAAGTAGCAGAATGTTCGTCGCTTATGTATAGAGATGTGGAGCTATCACTGAGGGCTACTTGGCTTTCAGTGAGACGCTCTGCACAAACCGATTATTCAGGGTTGTGCAGAATTTCGTCTCTTATATTACAGACGAGCAGGCGAGCTATCCCGAGCTATCCTGTGCACCCCACTCCACAGAAACGACTAGTTGGTTGAGGAGACTCTACCGCACCAGACGGAAAGAGCTGCCTTGAAAGACACCCTGTCAGACCCCACAGCGTGGCAAGGGAACCCAACTACACAACGACAAAGGTGTACCAGAAGCTACCTCACAGAAGGACTTCGACCGCACCATCAGAAAGTTAAGTGTAATCTCCGAAGGTGCACTTAAACTGATCATAACGGACCACAGTAGTCCAACTCTTCAGAAACTGTAAAACGGACCACAGTAGTCCAAATCTACATGAAATATTATAGCAAGTGCCCGAGGAAGAAATAACAGCTGCCTAGACTATCAGCGATCGAACTATTAGCATTGAAAGAGACTTTTTAAGTTAGATTAGTACTTAGAGAATCTTGTATAGAGTAGAAGAAATAAATGTGTGATTTTAACTGTTATCAAGTGGCTGGTCTACATATGATTCATAGCCGTGTGAAAGCTAGTGTGACAGTAATCTCTTACCATTTTTCTATCTATTTCTGTACCCCAACCTTAACACAGAACGAGCTAAACAAATAAATTTATTAAAGTAATTCCTAGGGTGACTTACTAGCAGTTCCCACCGAATAAACGTGAGGGTCCATAATTCCATTGTGCAGAGCCCATAAACCCCACGTGACAGTCATGGGTCATTATATTATGTTGTGGGTCAATATTAAGATCGTGAAGGTCACGTCGTATGAGCGTACATCTTTCCTTAGCTACACGTGAAGAGCTGCGAAAAAAAGGAAGAAGAAAAGTGGGAAGTTGTGTTGTTACATACATTAAGTCAAACACGAACACACATGTACCAACATTGTCCATCATGTAATAATAGTAAACCTTGTAGGCCGCAGGTGACATGTTATATTCAGGTTAAAGTTCATGTCCGTCGCATTGTGTGAGGAATACAGCCTACATCGCCCTTTGGTACGTGTGACAAGGAAACAAGCATACTAACTGGCAACAGAAGACGACGATAAAGTACAAGAATTTAGAATTTAATATTTTATTTCCAAGAAAGGCCAACGCCCGTTATGGAACGGGGGCGTTTACAAAAACAAACAATACTACAAGTTACAAATATTACGCACACAAAGTCAGATATGTACACGATCATTACAAACAATCATGAGCTAGCGTGATCTAGTCGTCTTAAGGCTTTATACAAAATATTGCCAAATTACACAGCGTGTTCACGTTCCTTGATGCTAACAGCAATACAAGTTTAAATTTCGATGGGTGTCTAAAAAAACTTTGGAGGAATAAAATCGTGTCTTAAATCTTGAAGAGCCGAGCAACACAGTACAAAGTGAACTTCATCTTCTACAGAAGACGTACATAAACAACACACATTATTCACAATGATAGTACTGTATCTATGAGAATGTACAGCAATGCTGGATACGCCAATTCTAAATTTTACAAGAGCCTTCAAAACATGCCTATTAACTGCTACAGAAAGATACATTTCTTCTAAAAACGTTGTTTTAAATGTGCGATAAGCCTCAAACCTGTCACTAGTTTGAATATGGTTATTCCAGTCTTGCCAACGGCAGTCAATGATTCTCTGTTTGAAACAAGACAAAAAAGACTTTACACATCCAACACCCTGATATAGCCAGACATAATGAAAGCCATAGTGACTCAGACATAATCTAATATTTGTTGACCGTGTGCTTTTACCTTTGCTATCTAAGTTTTGCAACATCACATAATGCTTTTATTCATTCTCGTTAATTTTAGCCAAAAGCTTATACAACGTACATAAGAATTTAAATATATTTGGTAACGTCCAAATTCCCCATATACTAAATCATGGGGAGTACGTCTGTCAACACTAAGAAATCGTTTCAGAGCAAACAAATGCACTTTTTCCACAACAAGAAGAAGAGTAAGGCACTAAACTGTTAACTTTGAACAGCTTGAGTTAGATAATATAATGCTGGATGCTATATACGCGCCTTTCCCCAAATCAATCAGGCTCAAAGCGCGGCGATCTGTACCAACATACACGCTAAACCTGTCTCATCCACCCTCACACACACAACAAATACACATCCCTCATTAAACAGGTGGTGTAAAGGCAGGAAGATTGATATTGGAAAACGGAAAGAAAATCTAATTTTTTTATTTTTGAAATTTTATATTGACTGCGTCTAGTACCATTATTGAAGGGAGGGAGGAAACCGGAGTGCCCGGAGAAAACCCTCGGTAACGTCAATAGTGTCGTACCTAAGTCACATACGTTCGCCCCTTGCGGGAATCGAACCCGCGACCTTCGGAAAAGGAAACCAGCGACGAATAATTCACTGCGCCACGAGGCCACCCCGCCCAACGCCTTGAGCAGCTCTTGACGTGGAAAAGCGCTGTATGAGAACGATGAAATAAATCTGGTTACAAACAGCAGATGCGCCATGAAGCCGTGCCGTTATAGGTCACCTGCACACTAGGCCATAAGTTACAAGTCAAAAGATCACGACGAAGGTAGCGGGATATGAGCATAAACCACCCTTCAGTACATTTGATGATTGAACGAGGAAGAAGAAGACGTATTATTCCAAAAAATATCAAAGATTCACATACACATTTGCTGTACGTGCCAAGTTATGTATGCGTAAGAAGAAGAAGAAGAAGAGAGAATGTTATTGTCATCTAACAGTCAAGAAACTAGAATAAAACATGGAGCAGTTTGTAGTGTTACCGTTACAGGTCATATAGTAGGTTGGTCAAAAAGTCGCGTTGTTGGAGTGTTAAGGAGCGGGATGCAGACGTAATATGAATTATACTTTTGTCCTAAGATCTTATTATGTTCCAACTCCTATTCAATAAAGCAGGTGCATGCGAGACATCTCTCAAGCATCCATTCCCCTTTTCACACAGTAAAGCACTAAGGATACAGTAGTCAAATGTGTTTACTCTAGGTGCTTAATTTAATAACTAATTACTACACATTTAAACAATAACACAACTAATAAAGCAACCACCCATTTCTTCCCCCTAATAACAAGAAGGTCTCTGCACCGCAACACCAGTCTTTCGCAAGAGTTCAAGTCTCTACAAAGGAACTATCTCATGAGGAATTTTCACTTTTCTTGTACTCACTGTTCTGTAGTACTACACAAAACCACGCCTTTAGACCTTCAAGTTCCCTATGAAGTGTCTCTAGGTGACGGGTTGAATTGTAGCTCTGTTACGTTGAAACGCGCTTGATGGTGCGTGTAAAATGCGCACGATATTATGTGTGAAGCGCGTGCAATGGCAGGCTTGCGTGTGTGACGTGCGCGATAGATCTGTTCATTTTATTTTGCAACGCATGCAGTGGTAGAGTGTGTTTATCTTTGATTTGATTTTGCGTTGTTATTAGAAGAAGCTTTGTATAACGTTGGTGTTTTTAGTTGGTCGATATTATTTGAGAATTTTCTCGAGTCTGTTGTTTACTATCGATAGGAGCGTATGGATAGTTCTAGTAGTAACCATGGAAGCTTCCATTCCAAATAGGGTTGTATGACGTGAGACAGTGATGATGAAATTAATTCTGATTGGTTGAGGTGTGTCACGTTGGGGGTATTCTCGCTCTTTCTGGAGTTTAGAGATGTATATATATAGTGCCGCACTGTTTCAAAAGGTGTTTTTTTAGAGTTGATTGATTGATTGATTTATTGTTGCTTTAGGTCCAGCGGACTCTTCCGAGCCAAATCAGGACCGTTTTTTTTTAGAGAGAGTCGACAGTAGAGAGAGTTGTATTAGAGTTGAGAAAGTTGTAAAAAGTGGAAAGTTCAAAGTTGAGAATTGTAGAGTGTAAAAGCAATTGAGCGATGGTATGCAGTTGTTGATGTGTGCTGAATAAAAGTGGAAAACTTCATACGACGACTCCTGACTTGATGATTGAACGGGTTGCGTGGATAAACGAATCCGAGTTACACCTATCAGGACTTCAAACATCGGGGCTGAATCAACTACTGATAGAGAAAAAACATCGAGTGTAACAAGCTCCAAGAAGAAGACGACGGTCTAGGAACTGCAGCGAAGGCACACACAGCGGTCAGGTCTTCTCGCTGCGGACGTAGGATTGCTCGACGGCCTGTCCTCAACGTCCCAGTGGTTGTCGACCTGCACCCGTAGACTAGGGCTGCCTTGGACACCCCACATCAGCCTTCTCCCAGACTGAGAAACTGCAACAATGCAGCTATTTTTCACGATGGCTTTACCGACGGAGATTCATGACGCCATCTGTACGCCAGTTCAACGGAATCTGACTTATTTTACAAAGTCCCTCGGAGTAGCTTCCCTTTGGTTCCGCATTTTTCTAATATAATTTGTGACTGACTAAAATTCAGTGTTTTCTTACTATAGTATAATTATCATAAACTATAATCACCCTTTCTATTTATTTATATATATATATATATGTATGACTACCTGTCACTTATTATAATTCCTAACATGGAGCGTACAAGTCCTTTTCGGTACAAGCAACCAATCACAAGCAGGAGAAAAGGAGGCGGAGGAGAAAGAAGAAGAAGCAGGAGAGGGAAAAAGACCTCCTGTGCTACTTCTAAACTATTACCAGCGTGATGCATCATTGTAACCTTGCCGTGATAGTTCGTAGGTCATATATTGCAGGTCTAAAGAGTATGAAGGTCGCGCTGTGTGAACAATAAATATATCGACGCCCTTTGGCACCCATGAGAAGTAAGCAAATAGGCGCGCGCGCGCGCGCACTCCCACACACACACACACCTGCACGCACATGAAGCACCGTGTGTAACCTTGTGTATTATCCTATCCTATCCCGTAACTCGAAAGTCGTTGGGGCACCACAGATGATCGTTTAACCAGCGTATTCCAGCTTTCTCTGTCCTCAGCAGTCCCCATTGCTTCACTCAGTGTCAAGCCAGTCCATTCTCGATTGTTGTTTTTTCCCACCTCTTTTTCTGTCTCCCTCTTCTTCTGCCTACTTGCGCCGTGCCTTGCAGGATGGTCTTTGCAAATCCTGAAGCTCTGGTGACGTGGCCAAACCCACTGTGACCAAGTCATCGTGTTGTCCAATGGCTTGTGTGTTGGTCTGTCGGACTTCGTCGTCGGTGGGTATCGGAAATGTCCAAAAGTCTTCTATAGCACCTCATTTCCATGCTTTGTATTGTTCGTTGTAGGTGTGCTGTGAAGGTCAATGTTTCGCAAGAGTATAGGAAGATGGAGGTGACAAGGCCAGGGAGCGCAGCAACCTTACCTTGGTCCCGTCTTTCCAAATGGGCTTCAACCTTATCAGTACAGCAGTTGTTTGAGCTATCCTGGAGACTTCCTATTTTGGTGTGTGATTGCGTGAGAATTGCGCTATCAACGATTTTTTCAAATAGGAAAAAGCGCTATATAAATATCGTCATCATCATCATCATCAACATATCATCATCATCATTATTACTATTAGAATAGCTCGGTGGGTAGAACTCTTGTTTGGCATGCAGGAGATGGTATCAGGATTCGATACACTCATACATTTAGAGCGAAATAACGATTTGACCTTTCCGGCTCTGTTTGACTTAAGTCGCGGATACAAAGGTTTCAGATATTATTATTATTATTATTATTATTATTATTATTATTATTATTATTATTATTATTATTATTATTGTGACGTTGGGTCTATTCTTGCTGGGCTCTGCACAATTACCCACTCGTCTATCGTCGATGGGGATCGCTAGTAAATCTCCCTGTGACTCAGCTTAATACATTTATATGTTTAGCTCGGTCTGTGTTTAGGCTGGGGTACAGAGATAGAAAGTAAAATGGTAAAAGATCACTGTCACACTAGCTCTCACACGGCTATGAAACATAGGTAGTCCAGCCACTTGTTAACAGTAAATATCACACATTTATTTTCTCTACTCTATACACGATCTGCTAAGTACGATACTGACTTAAGGTTCAAATGTCAATTCGAATGGTCCGCTCCTTGATTGTTCTATGTAGCTATTTTATCATCATCGGGCACTTGATGCGTTCTGCCCAAAGGGTCAGAGTACTGGAAGAGTGGACTAGTGTTGTCCTTAGCTAACAAGTTTGGTGCACTGAGTCAAGTTGAACTTAGCTCAAAATTAGAAGAGCTGTGATGTGGACCACAGTGGTTGATGCTTTGATGAGCTGTGTTGTTGTGGATTCTTCTCCTTGTTCCTTGACTGGTGGGCTCTCGTCGCACAGTGCTTGAGAAGCCTATGCAGGCCGACTGTCAGTGAAGACTTTTTCTTGTCCTTCGTCTGGTCGGGCCCACGATGCCTGCTCGTCTATAACATAAGAGACGAAATTCTGCACCACCGTGTATACTAGGTGTGTGCAGAGCGTCTCACTGAAGGCCGAAGTAGCCCTCAGTGATTAGCTCCACATATCTATATATAAGCTACGAACATTCTGCTAAGTCCGTGGTCCACTGGAATCTCCACTCTAATTTCCTATACATATATAAATATAAATCATGGCTAACTATACACATAGAGAAATAAATAATATTATACACATTCTCTGGTACATTCACTGGTCTGCAGGAATACATATAGGCTAAACAAGAGTGGGTCCGTAGGGTCTACATTATGGCGTCAAACCGGTCGTGTACGCCACGTGGTCACGCAATGTTGGACTAACAATTCAATTTTAAACATGGCACATTTTACAAACATAATTCAACAATAATATCAATACATCACGATGAAACAAAAGCTAGTTCATTTACCTTTTTGACAATGTCAGGCCATGGCTAACTTGGTTGAATAGAGTTTCAACAGTTCCTGCTTCAGTCTTCAACTTGAGGGATCTCTTAAAGCGTAGCTCTGTCTTCCTTGCAGTCTACAACACGAATGAATCTACCTCGCCTGTCTGCCTAAACCGGGTAGAACTGGTAAACCTAAGCGCTCTCTGTCCGGATTGGCTGTACTACTGCTATACGTAAGCTGAATGAGGTCATTACCTATTGCGCTAGCGTCAGCATAGAAAAGTGTAGCCTACAGCAGATTTCTGTCCTCTGCTGCAGAGTAACATTACTCTACTAAGGTTACAGCTGACTAAACAAGGCAAGAAGCTAGTGTGCTGTGTAAATCTAGTCTCTTATCGTAATTATTATTATTATTATTATTATTATTATTATTATTATTATTATTATTATTATTATTATTATTATTATTATTATTATTAATTAATTAATTAATTAATTAATTAATTTATTTATAAGGCGCTTTCCCTCGCAGAGATCAAAGTGCACACAAACACACCCACACACACCATGTGTACAGCACACACACACACAGCAGCAATACAAATAGCGGTTCAGCTGTATGTGGCAGTAAAAAGGTATGTCCTCAACTTTTTCTTAAAGGTCAACATCATTGAAATATAAAATTGAGCACAAAATATCTACATAATAAAAGAAGTCACATGCCAAACAACTTTTTTCCGAAAAATACTGCCTTTTTTTTAATCTTTAATAAAATCTACTTCGAATAAACTTTTGCACCTTCGAAAAGCCCGCTCACGTGACCACATGGCTCGTGACGTCAACTGCTGGAGACAATATAGAGTCCGATAGTGCCCCTTCTCTACCAGGGGCCGGGTAGCTCAGTTGGTAAGAGCGTCTTGCTAGTAACCGAAAGGTCGGTGGTTCGAATCCCGGATTGGTCAACGTGTGATCATATTATTTTCCCCTTTACCAACAACTGGTGTCAGTATAAATCGGTCCAGTAGTCACCTATATGCGAAAGTGTCGTGTGACTATAATCTACATACAAACAAAAAACTTCTCTACCAAAACGCAGGAAAACGAAGAGCAGTGGCCTATATTGTGCCGTTGGAGGTTGTACAAACAAACAAGCGGATGGGATAACATTGCATAGGTTTCCAAAAAACGAAGAAGTGCGAAATAAGTGGGTGAGATTTGTGCGTCGTCAGCAATTTGCGCAAAACTCTTCGCTGAAGACTGCTACCCCCCAAGTTGGGATGAAAACAATACAGACATTAAAGCCTATCTCTGTTCCAACGATCCAAAGCCTCAACAACAGCAACAGTGATTCAAGTTACTAGTAGTAGGCCTTACTAGTACAACTTCAACTACAGTCACAGTGGCTACTACACATCCATCGTCTGCTATCACTTGGAAAGTCAGGAGCTTTTCAGAAAAGGGAACGCAAGAGGTTATGTATTCACGGGTCTAGCTCGTATAATTATTTGTTTATTATTACAATTAGTACTCGGGGGTAGAATTCGTTTCTAACAGAAGAGTAACACGACAGATCGAGTGAAGAAACACTGCTTGTCTCGCTTGTAACTTCTTCGCAATCGGCCATTGTCTACAGCTGCTGACGTCACTGCGAGGGGAGATCAGCGATAGCTGCGTTTTAGAGTATTACTTACCTTACCCTTAATTACAGGTAGGAAATCCCACTTTCAGTGATCGATATCTATTAAACGATAGAGCTTTGCTTACCGAATTTTTTGCATCTGGTATTATTTAGTTAAGTTCTTTCAGCATAAACTTTTTGACCGAGCACTGTGGTTGACCTTTAAAAGAGTTGTAGGATGTCGCAAGGGGGAAACACATCGGCTGGGAGGCTATTCCATATCAATGGTCCTTGAAAAGAAATTGATCTCTCACCACATGATTTGTTTTTAAATGCTTGAGCGGAGAGATCTTTTGTGGGTGTGGGTGTGTGTGTTTTCCCGGACAGTTCAGTTACTTTGTATTGTATTGACCGTTCCGTTGTTTGAACCCTCGGAAACGAAGGAATGGAATGAGTAAAAATTTATTAGAGGAGCTAACAAAATGGAGAATAAAACGCGCTCGCACAAACACACTTACATACACATAAAGTCAGATGAGATGAGAGAGAAGAAGAACAAGAAGAAAGCAACCGAAGAATAAAAAAACAGCAGCAGCAGGAGCAGCAGCGGAAAAAAAGCAGCTATATGCTTCAAAACTTCTGGTCTCGAGTCTTCTTCTTCTTCTTCTTCTTCTTCTTCTTCTTCTTCTTCTTCTTCTTCTTCTTCTTCTTCTTCCAATAATATTGGGATCAATTTGTTTATCGTTGCTGATAAATATACACTAGGGGTTTCGTCGAGATTTTGGGTGTGGCTGCAGGGAGGGGAAGAGGGGAAGGGGGGACAAAACCAAACCAATTTACTATTACCTGTACATTTTTTTAACCTTAGACATGACTGGTTTAAAAAAAATGTGAAGTCATAATTCAAATCACGGTCAAGAAAAATAATGATATAATTTATTCATTCGAGACTGAATTTAAAACTAATTCATGGTAAAATGGGAACGGATTAACAACTAAAAGTTGAAGTAATGAAATTAATGAAAATTCCAAAATAAGCTGAAAATGGAGACATTGAAAGACGGCATAAGGAAGTCTCGAGGAAAAAAGGATAACTATTATGTCTGACATGCCTTTGAGTTTTATGTGATACTTATTGGGGGTTTTATGTGCTCTTGCCTCTATCTGCTGCTCACTTCCACATGTTCCTGGTCATTGTAACGTACCATTAACTATTCTTGATAGGCATTAAGTGGTTGTATAATGTGTCTTAGCGGTAATACAGGAACTAGATCTCTGTAACCATTCCTGTTACATCTGTGTAGCGCATTCAGACAGTAATTAAAAACCGTTTAGGAAAATGGCAAACTAGGACAGCGAAGGGTGGAAGAAACATGTTTTACTGTGACAGATGACAGTATAAAAATTGTATTTTTGGGTCTCCAGATGCCTTTTTTAAGCTTTTAGATATCCTTGTGTCTTTTCTTTTTGTATAATGGAAATGCATTGAATGAAGTAGTCAGGTGGGAAGGAGGGGTTGAGGGGTGGTAGGGTGGGGGGGGGGGGGGGTAATCAGATCGAGCCAGTGTCGGTCTGTGGGTCGGTCCGTTGAAAGTCATATCTCAAAAACCACTGAACGGATTAAAATTTAAAAAAATGTAAAACTTTTTACATGTAATTTTATTTTCTTTATCTCCAAAACCATTGAACGGATTTTTCTTTACTTTTCTTTTTATTGTCTGAAAAAAAATACGTTGAACGTTTCTTTTTCAATTTCTAAAAAAAAAAAATCTGTAAAAAAGGTATTTTAATGTTCTTTTTCTGTTAAAAAAAAATTGTAATAAAAATTTGTTTCCTGAATAGAAAAGTACTTCTCCTGGTCATTTGAAAAGACTAAATACCGAAAACAATTCGAAAAACTGGAATGACATCAAAGACATGGAAATCTCGGAATTTCCACACATATATTTTATTTTATTTTATTTTATGTCGTTATATTATGTTATATCTTACCTTGCTGCATTATAGTATACTATTATACGGTTTATTGTAATCTCAATGAGAAAGAACACCAATTAGGCTGATGTTAGCACCAGAAGTTACTTCCCCTGCTACATTGAGTTGACTGGATATCCAACATAGGACTATTCTATCTTATCCTATCCCATCCCGTAACTCGATAGTCGTTGGGGCACCACAGATGATCGTTTAACCAGCGTACTCCATCTTTCTCTTTTTTCAGCAACCCGCATGGCCCTTAGTGTCAAGCCAGTCCATTCTCGAATGTTGTCATCCCACCTATTTTTTTGGCCTCTCTCTTCTTCTGCCTCCTTGCACCGTACCTTGCAGGATGGTCTTTGCAAGGCCTGATGCTCTGGTGATGTGGCCATACCATCGGAGTTTCCGTTTCTTCAACATTGAGCATGTCATCGTGTTGTCCAATGGCTTGTGTGATAATCTGTCGGACTTCGTCGGAGACACCGGTCCTGATTTGGCTCGGAAGAGTCCGCTGGACCTAAAGCAACAATTATGTAATGTAATGTAACGTCGAAGACAGAAAATAGGACTACGATTTTAAATCTACCTTTAAAAAGCGTAATTTTCGCTCATGGATGATAATTTTTTTTTAAGGGAAAAAAAATTATTTTTTTCAATGCAACACAACTAAAATTAGTAAAGATAATCAGGATCTCTTTCAGGATGGCTACAATTAAAATTTAAATTTACTTCCCTTATTGTAATGAATTGACCAAAAAGCCCCAGAAGGAAAACACAGTTGCATAATATATATATTTTTTAATCTCGGAATTTCCACACATAACTATATTTTATTTTATTTTATTTTATTTTATTTCTCGCCGATCAAATTGATTACTACAAATGTCTTGGAGAAAAATGGAAGAACTGGGATTTTCCACTCATGTTTAATTGATTGATTGATTTATTATTGCTTTAGGTCCAGCGGACTCTTCCGAGCCAAATCAGGACCGGACAACCCCCGATCCGCATAAAAGATCTGTTGAAACAACCCCAGTGGGAAAATTGAATGCCCTCCACCGGCCAGTCACTTTACAATAAAGACATCCCACGCGAGGGACGGCTGAGGGTTGACCTCAACTACGCGAACTCCCCGATTACAAAAACAAAATAGAATACAAACATCAGTATAAATCAACAACAAAAAACATACATATAAAATGCCTATAGTGCTAAATAGTACATTCATAGGAAGCCCTAGTGACCACCCGGCAGAAAGCGTCCAACACTCCCAAGCTGATCCAACAGACCCTCATACACAAACAAGGAGTCTTGTCCAGGAAGAGTTTTCAAGAAAAAAGGTAGGTCATTGATCTAGCGAAGAAGAAGATAGTATAGCAGAGTGGTAGGACAGATCGGGAATGGGAAAGAGCAAATGAGGAAGACAGCGACAGTGGGAATTTAAAGCACTACATTTCCAGAAAGTGGGGATACTATTTATACTGAAACCCCCGGCACTCCAACGGGGGGAACTGTTGCCGCAGTTAATTTGTCATGCCTACAAAGGCAAGACAGGTTTTCAACTGGGGCTTTCACTGTACCCTTTATAGGTTAGAACAATCTACAGTGGCAAGATTGCTCATGACCCCCAAGGGGTCCACTCATGTTTGTAGCCATAGTTAATCTAATCAATACCTAGCATACCCTATCCTATCCCGTAATTCGAAAGTCGTTGTGGCACCACAGACGATCGTTTAACCAGCGTACTCCTTTCTTTGTCCTCAGCAACCCTCATGGCTTCACTCAGTGTTGTCCCCTCTTCTTCTGCCTCCTTGCACAGTGCCTTGCAGGATGGTCTTTGCAAGGCCTTAAGCTTTGGTGACGTGGCCGTACCATCGAAATTTCCGTTTCTTCACCACTGTGAGCATTTCATCGTGTTGTCCAATGGCTTGTGTGATGGTCTGTCGGACTTTGTCGTTGGTGATGTGCTGGGTATAGGAAATGTCCAGAAGTCTTCTGTAGTACCTCATCTCCATATTTTACATTCTTCGTTGTAGGGCTGCTGTGAGGATCCATGTTTCGCAAACTTATAGGGAGATGGAGATGACAAAGGAACGCAGCAGCTTTACCTTGGAACGTAGACTGATTGTTCTGTCTTTCCAAATGGGCTTCAACCTTGTCAGGGCAGCAGTTGTTTGTGCTATCCTGGAGAGGAATTTCTGTCGGGACCCATTGTCTGATACAATGGCTCCTAAATATTTGAAGCTATGATAATCAATTAAGGTTTTGAATAATCGTTACCATGAATTCAGATTCAAGCAATCTGGTATGCCTTTTGCACTGGCGGAGTCCAGGTAAGCCGTAAATTTTATTAGTATGTATTTTTTTTCTTTCTGTAATGCGTCATCTTATGAGTGACCTCGCCATGACCTTGAGATATTAACTTCTGACTTTAATTAGACTCAGCTGTGGTAAGATGACGTTAGAAAAAAAAGCGATTGTCTGTGAGTTGAACTTTTCTCGCTTTTTTGTAGAATAATGATGCTGTAAATATGTCGTAGGAGTTTTTAAACAGATGAGTTTTGTTAAGCCTGTGTCTGTAGACGACGGATGAGTGATGTAGGGCCTCTCCGAGCGGGAGATTTTGATTTACCTTTTAACATCGTTCGGTGGCAGTAAAATGGTAAACGTATGACACCGCCTGCACGAGGTGGAAAGTGGCTTGTTTTCAAGGCCTTAGTTTAGCATGTTCATTGTCCTATGGAGAAAGTGACTTTATTAACTGTAACACTGGAACAAAAGGCAGAGGCCGCAAAGGTTCATAATTACATTAGGCGACGCTATGCTTGCTTGCACGGCGATTTATTGAGAGAGTGACTTTGCGTGACTGTTAGCAACGGAATGAATATATATTTACATATTAGGCTTACGCTGGGTTCTTTTCTTGTAGGGGCTGACTATCTTCATTTAAAACTAAACTGAACTTGTGCAGTGTGTTGCTGAGAAAGAGACAATGAATATGCTCATCTTGTTTACACCGTGCCTGAAACCTACAGTGTTTAATTCGAGAAAGCGACCGGTTGTTTAAAGACTGAATAATTATGTTAATAAAGCTAAACGAAAACCTACTTGAGTAGCGCAAAACACACAAAAAAATATGACTTTGAAATAAAGCTAGCATGAACCATCTGTCAACGGTTTCATTGTAGCGGTTCCCTGAAGCTTCATTTACAACACACTTGAAATAAGGGTTTTTAGGCAAGGACTCTTATCTGGAAAGTGTTGTAAATGAATTCGCTCTTTTTTGTGGCGGCGTTGTAAACAGCTGGATTCATCTTCACCATGTCGTAGCTTCAATTGATTAACGTGAAGCTTTGACTGATCGGCCCGTTTCTCATCTGAAGGTGAGTGTAAACTTTTATTTAACAGAATCTACACATGGGGTTGGTCATGGCTATGTACTGTTGTCCTATTGGGCCGTGTTTTCACGACTCGCTGTAGTCTCCATGCCGCGTGTAATGTTAATTTGGGAGTCGTAAGTTTCTCGCTAGAACGTGTAAGTTTTCAACGATTCCACACATTGTTTGTTGTGGTTGTTGTTTTGCAAGAAATAAACTTAAGTTAGAGTATAAGGGGGGAGGGGAGTATTTTGAAATTAGTCTACACTAAAGCCTGTCTTATATAAGGGGTGTCGGATAGCGCAGTGGTTGGAGCACACGCTACTGTGTCGCAAGTTAAGCACCGTCCAGTGCGGTTAGCACTTGGATGGGTGACCGCAAAAACGTGAAGCGACAAATAACAACGCCCCCAGTTGACTCAACTGTGACTGAGTACCTACTCTCTTAAGGGTGGGGAAGGTAAAGCAGCGAGGGAGAGAGATGGGCATCACCCTCATTACGCTGGCCCAAGATAAGTGTGATCTCCAACATCACGCTCCTCTACGGCCACAAGGCTATGGGACTACCTTTACCTTTACCAAAAGCCAGTCTAGGCAGTAT
Source organism: Oncomelania hupensis (assembly GCA_036898135.1). Taxonomy (NCBI): domain Eukaryota; kingdom Metazoa; phylum Mollusca; class Gastropoda; order Littorinimorpha; family Pomatiopsidae; genus Oncomelania; species Oncomelania hupensis. Next base: position 47,095,949 of record CM072523.1, read on the forward strand.
TTTAATTGATTCGATCTCCAAGTTGTTTGATATGTCTTGGTCATCATAATTTTCTGTATTAATTAAAGTAGAAAGCATTTTATTTCGACATTAAATAAATCTGCTTTCGACTTTGGGCTATACGCTTTACTTGAACATCTCGTTTTGAAAAAAATCTAGTACCTTGACGGGTTAGACAATTTGATCGTCAAACATTTCTTTGCGCTAAGAGTGTACATTTCCATCGAACTTCGAACGTGTATGTATTGAGAGCAGGATAATTATTTTTCACAAGAAATGTTCAGTTACTCTTGTCAGCTTCAGAGTTTTAAGTACATGTTTTAAAAGAAAAAAACAACCAAACAAACAAGGGGATGAGATGAGGAGGGATCATGAACAAGTAAATGCGCACAGGCCATACAGAGTTAGATAGCGACATTGATCACCTCATTCAATGCTCACTCACTCACTCACACACACAGACGCACACACACGCGCGCGCACACACACACACAAACACACATTATGTATGTGACAAACAACTATCCTATCCTATCCTATCCTATTCCGTAACTCAAAAGTCGTTGGAGCACCACAGATCATTTAATCAGCGTACTTCAGCTTATATACTCTGCGCCAAATTAAATGGACTTGCATAAGAGATTTTAAGGTCCCCCAAAACATGGACAAGTGCCTTTTCACTGTTTCAGAAAGTACAAACAATAAAGTTACCCCCACTTTGACCACACCCTCTCGACAGAGCCTTTTAACATTCACAGTGATTGTTGCCCTCTAAAAAATAAATAAGCTTTTGAAAGTATAGTTATTTTGAAATCAATAAATGCCGTAGTTTTTTGTGCCTATTAATAGCAACGGTTAGCCAACGTTCTTGAGCTAAAAATAGCATTTAGCAACGCCGGTAAGAGACGGAACCCGTAAACAAGATTGCTCGGTAAAGCTTTGTTTCGTTTTAGGATGATAAAATATATCCTACCTGATCCCAGACACCGAAAACAAACTCTTCAAGCTTCGTGTTTCACTCAGGACTAGGTTCAAAGGTCACGCGGCTATGATATTCGATGTACCGCTAATCAAGGGAAATCACTTCAGTTTCTAAGCCGACATTGAACATTCAAACTGTAGCGGTTGGTTTGAGCAAGGAAAGCCCGCGTTATCATTGGGTGTTACACTCATTCGATGATGGTGTTTTTCTATCAGTATTTGATTCAGCCCCGATGCTTGAAATCCTGATAGTTGTAACTCTGATTCGTTTATCCACGCAGCCTGCTCACTCAGCAACAAGGCAAAGTCTTCGTATGAAGTTTTTTACTTTTATTCAGCACACATTAACAACTGCATACAATCGCCTTTTCACTCTCAACTTTTTACTTTCCAAATCACTATCAACAACAACCCACACACAGAGCATCCATTTTATAGATTTTCTCTGGATCGAGATAACGTCAGAATGTTCCCGATGACGCTTTACCACCAATCAAACTAAAGTTCGTCATCACTGACTTACGTCATACATCTTTCTTCACATTCCAAGAACGTTCTCAAACTTCGACATTTATCGGGAAGTTTCTATCGACAGTAAACACGCAAATCTAGAGAATTCTCCAATAATATCGACTAACGAAAATTATCAACGTTATACAAAGCTTCTTCTAACAACCATGCAAACTCAAATCAAAGGTAAATACACTCTATTACTGAATACTTTGTAAAGCGAAACGATTAGATTTATCGTGCGCGTTTCAGACATACTATCCTTCGCGTTTCAACGTAACATTGGGTAACGTGATAACAATGCCCATTGTAGAGTAAACCCGCGTTTGCCAAAAATAAAAGACAGCCTTGGAATTGGGGCGTTCACCGTTGTAAGATACAGTCCAGGTTAAAAGAGTCACCTAGAGCAGTCATGAGAATCTGTCAACTCACATAATCCATTCACATACTACTGCTTTGAAGGTAGAATGAAGATGACACGAGTACAGAACGTACAGTACAGCTGATGATATATTTATGAGGATTACAGAGGTAACGGTACACATGATACAGGTGTGACTTTAATAGCTGGTCGCGCGCAAATTAAATGCGTATACCTATTTATTATACAAGTTGGAAGCTAAATATTGTTGACAGTTGGAGTGAGGGTCGACGGGTTTTCATGTCCATGAGCTTGGCGAACTGGCCACCCAGCTGTTGAGTTTGTGGGCACTACTCTGTCAGAACTTATCACCGTAAAGTCGCTGAAGTTGTTGTTAAGACTGTAAGTAATCATAAACTTCAAGACCATTATATTAACCATAAAAAGTGTTTACTTCATCACTTAAAGAGTTTCACCTTGGAGCCTTAAATGTATAAAATAATGTCAAAAATAATGTTTAAAATAAAAATTTAGTTACAAAATATCTCCCCCCCCTCCCACCCCCTTCCCCCTCCTCACCAAAAAAAAAATTTTGTTTCGAGTGCAAAACGTTTCTTAACCTTTTAGATTGCGCGCTGAAAAAAACAAACATTTAAAACAACATAAAAATTAGTGTAATTTGTTTTTATAATCCGTTTGGAATGTGTAATAAAAAAATAAATAAAAAACATAAAATATTCTTTTAAACATTTGTTTTAACTAAATATATAACCATAAATTCTGCGTGCAAACCAATTCTCAGTCTTTTTAAATGGCTTTGGCTTCTATGCTTGCTGACACTGTGTCCCAGATAGGAAAGTTTGTTTAGAGCTGGTGTACTACACAAAAAACAAATTACAGACACTAGACATAGACGCCGCTCGGTGTAACTAGGTTTCAAAAATATACATCCATTTGGACTTGGGATAGACTCTGGAAAACTTTCAACTGTAGGATTTGTGTGTGTGTGTCTTTTTTGTTGTGGCGGTCTACAGTCTCTGTGAAATCTCCTTTGTGTCCATGTTTTTATTTATTTTGTATTTAAGTTTGAAAACTCTAACTCCTTTTCGACTTTGGACAGGTTTGGGGAAAACTTTAAAAGGTAGGATTTTTTGTGTGTGACAATGTCTTTGTCTACAGTCTTTGATACAATAACGGTATTCCTAAATTTTCTATTAAGAGACTTTTACAGAATAATATGACTTTAAAAATGGTTTGTGTTTTTAAAAGTTTAAGTGTAGATGTCTAAAATCATGTAAGCGTGTGTGAACAGACATTAAACGAAAATTGATTGAGTTGTTATCTCTGTGAAATCTCTTTTGCGAATTGAATATCTTTATGACTGTGGTTAAATGTCACCCAATAGATCCCAGCCTTTATGACTGGGGTTAAATATCACCCAATAGATCCCAACCTTTATGACGGTGGTTAAATGTCACCCAATAGATCCCAACCTTTATGACTGTGGTTAAATGTCACCCAATAGATCCCAACCTTTATGACTGTGGTTAAATGTCACCCAATAGATCCCAACCTCTATGACTGTGGTTAAATGTCACCCAATAGATCCCAACCTTTATGACGGTGGTTAAATGTCACCCAATAGATCCCAACCTCTATGACTGTGGTTAAATGTCACCCAATAGATCCCAACCTCTATGACTGTGGTTAAATGTCACCCAATAGGTCCCAACCTCTATGACTGTGGTTGAATGTCACCCAATAGATCCCAACCTCTATGACTGTGGTTAAATGTCACCCAATAGATCCCAACCTTTATGACTGTGGTTAAATGTCACCCAATAGATCCCAACCTTTATGACGGTGGTTAAATGTCACCCAATAGATCCCAACCTCTATGACTGTGGTTAAATGTCACCCAATAGGTCCCAACCTCGATGACTGTGGTTTAATGTCACCCAATAGATCCCAACCTCTATGACTGTGGTTAAATATCACCCAATAGATCCCAACCTTTATGACTGTGGTTAAATGTCACCCAATAGATCCCAACCTTTATGACGGTGGTTAAATGTCACCCAATAGATCCCAACCTCTATGACTGTGGTTGAATGTCACCCAATAGATCCCAACCTCTATGACTGTGGTTAAATGTCACCCAATAGGTCCCAACCTCTATGACTGTGGTTAAATGTCACCCAATAGATCCCAACCTCTATGACTGTTGTTAAATGTCACCCAATAGGTCCCAATCCTTTATGACTGTGGTTAAATGTCACCCAATAGATCCCAACCTCTATGACTGTGGTTAAATGTCACCCAATAGATCCCAACATTTATGACGGTGGTTAAATGTCACCCAATAGATCCCAACCTCTATGACTGTGGTTAAATGTCACCCAATAGATCCCAACCTTTATGACTGGGGTTAAATGTCACCCAGTAGATCCCAGCCTTTATGACTGTGGTTAAATGTCACCCAATAGATCCCAGCCTTTATGACTGGGGTTAAATGTCACCCAATAGATCCCAACCTTTATGACTGGGGTTAAATGTCACCCAGTAGATCCCAGCCTTTATGACTGTGGTTAAAATAGATCCCAGCCTTTATGACTGTGGTTAAATGTCACCCAATAGATCCCAACCTTTATGACTGGGGTTAAATGTCACCCAGTAGATCCCAACCTTTATGACTGTGGTTAAATATCACCCAATAGATCCCAGCCTTTTTGACTGTGGTTAAATGTCACCCAGTAGATCCCAGCCTTTATGACTGTGGTTAAATGTCACCCAATAGATCCCAACCTTTATGACTGTGGTCAAATGTCACCCAATAGATCCCAACCTCTATGACTGTGGTTAAATGTCACCCAAGAGGTCCCAATCCTTTATGACTGTGGTTAAATGTCACCCAATAGATCCCAACCTCTATGACTGTGGTTAAATGTCACCCAATAGGTCCCAATCCTTTATGACTGTGGTTAAATGTCACCCAATAGATCCCAACCTTTATGACTGTGGTTAAATGTCACCCAATAGGTCCCAATCCTTTATGACTGTGGTTAAATGTCACCCAATAGATCCCAGCCTTTATGACTGGGGTTAAATGTCACCCAATAGATCCAACCTTTATGACTGGGGTTAAATGTCACCCAGTAGATCCCAGCCTTTATGACTGTCTTAATTGGAAAGTTCGTGGAGGTTCAAAAACGTTTTTTTTTCCGAAGTTCTCAGGTCCCGAATGTACGTTTCTGAACCGGTTTTTTCTCCAAAAGTTTCAGCACCCTAGGTTTGGGATCTGAGAACCTCGAAAAAAGTGTTTGTACCTTCACGAACCTTCTATTTAAGACAAATAGCCATTATTAAGTTTTCTGGGCAGAGGATGGGGTTGTCTTTGTTAAATCTCTGTTACTATAAATGGGGTCAAATATAAATTTAAAAAATGTGAAATGAAAACTGGTGTTTAAATTTCACCTGATAGATGTCATCCTTTAAAAAGCTTTTTGGGCAGAGCAACTGTAGTGTAAAGATGAAGATTTCTGCAGCAGGACACCAGCATTCAAAACCGTAACTTTGAGAGTGCCATTCTCTTCCTAGTATGCACTATGATTTGGAAAATATTCTCAACTGTATTTATTAGCCGTCCTGACCAGAGGGCTCATGTTTCTACTCTGGGAGCCTTTTCAGTGGTCGCGGGGCTGGTGAGACACAGAAAACTTGGCTCACGTGCCACCACAAGACTATCTTGACAGCCTCTAAAACGGGACAATGACTGGAAGTATATTATCAAGACATTTTTAAAATGTTCCTTTCATAGTTCGCATTTGTTGATTTTGTTTATAATTATCATTTGCACTAATTGTCCGCATCGCGCGATTATACCCAAGAAGCTAGCAAGGGTTACGGTGAAAATTATCCGTTAAAAAATAGTCGCCAGCTTGGACGGTCGCAACACTGTTGTTGGTTTTGTTGATAAGTTTCATTTGCACTAATTCTCCTCGCGCGCAGCACAAAGAATCAAGACTGGGATTAAAGATCTATGATGAAGTTATTCGTGAAAAGTAGTCGCCACCTTGCCTTGGACGTGGAACACCTTTAACTGCTTTCTTTTAGGTACTACAGCACAGCACACTGGGCACTGTCAGTTATTCTAGGCCGGGGAGAAAGGAATGGGGAGGGAGGATAATCCGAGGAAGAATGGTGTTCAATCTCATGACTTGATGCAGAGCAGAGGGCCTAATACTGATCCTTGTGGTACGCCGTACTGAACAAACTGCATGCTCGATGTTGAGATGTTTGCGTGAACAGTTTGATGCCTGTCTCTGAGTGACAGTTTTTTTTCTTAGAAGCAGTTTGTGGTCAGTGACGTCAAAAGCTTTGGTGAAATTTATAAAAACGGCACCACAGAATTAATTATTATTAATCTTGTTCAACCATTGGTCAATAAGACTGATTAATGCAATATGACATGAGTGATGAGCCCCGAATTCAGATTAGTTTGGGTAAAATAATTGATTATGGTTGAAATGCGCTAAGAGGTGGTAGGTTATATGTTTCTCAAGTGGTTTTGATACAACAGACCATATAGAGATTGGTCTGTAATTTGAAAGGTCTTTTCTATCATCTGATTTGAAAAAAAAGAGAATAATTTTAGCCTGTTTTAATGCATTTGGAAAATATTTGTTCTGTAAGCAGAGATTGTAAATTTAAGTAAGGGTTATTACAAAGTATCGGGGCAGACAACTTAAGAATTCTGCCAATCAGCCCGTCTATGCTTTAAATGTGTGAGTGGGTTAAAGACTTCACATAGTCTACCGTAAGCTGAGGGGTATTTGATTAAGATAAAATGTGTTTTGACCTACAGAAGTCTGAAAAAAAATTGCAGTTCGTTTAATTTTGATTAATTATTTAAAATAACATTTTCAGCTAGTTTAGAAAAAATGTTGGTTTAAATCATTAGCGGATATATTAATACAACTTGTAGTGTTTGTTGTTGTGTTTAATTTCCTAGTTCATGTATTGCTTTCCATGTGCTCTTTGGGTTTGGTTCTGATGAAGGAGGGTCCTGGAAAATACTTTATCTGTTTTAAACGTTTCATTGAATTTACATTATTTATCTGTTCTTTATACTATTTTTCTTCGTCATTCGATTTTAAGAAATCTCAATTATTAATGGCAAATTGTAACATTGTCAAGCCATTTAAGTTTTACAATGTGTCTTGAATCTCTTAATTCTCCAAGGGCATGATTATCATGTAAGTTTGTAAAGGTAGTTTAGGCAGTGTCAGGATCATTTAAACTATAAACGTGAGAGAGGGAGGAATTACCAAGGTCGTGCAGAAATAGGCCTTCGTTACATTGGAAACGAGTCAATATTGTATTGTCTTGTGGCCAGCTTTTGCAATGTTGACCCCATTTCTTGACCATGTTATACAGACAGGGAAATGGTTGCTGCAACCACTGACAGGAACACAACATTCGGCAGTGTTACGATGATCAGTGACATAAATGTGATCTATCAGAGCGCTGGTAGATGTTAATGTTGTGACCCTAATAGGAGTGTTTACTATTTGTTTATTATTATAGAGGCTATGCATATCAAGCCACGGTGTATTCGGTTAAAATATATATATATATATATATATATATATATATATATATATAAGTCTCCCAACATAATTATTTCCTTCGATTCGAGCAACACGGCATCTAACATCTGCATTAAGTTGTTTGACCAGTTTGCTTGCTCTGCAGGATTCCTATTACAGAAATCTACAAGGAGTGGATGTGCTCTTTTAAGCTTAATTTCAAACCACACCGATTCCACGAACTGTTTAAGATGTGTTAATCGTTTATATTCATTCATTGGCTAAATTTGCTGTCCCCAGACACAGTGGCATATAGGGGATCGTTTATTTTGTTTTTTTTTGGAGTAAATTTACGTCCCCGGACACATCAAGCGTATAGGGGACGGGTGAAACACCCATCGTTTATAGCTAGTTGGTTCACTTATATACAGACGCATCCAGAAAGAAAGAGAGAGAGAGAGAGAGAGAGAGAGAGAGAGAGAGAGAGAGAGAGAGAGAGAGAGAGAGAGAGAGAGAGAGAGAGAGAGAGAGAGAGAGAGAGAGAAAGAAAGAAAGAGAGAGAGCATGGATGTAGTTTGTCTTTCATCATGGGGCTCGGGAGGATATGATTATGAGGGATAGCTATACCTCTGTTTGGTCTGTTTCTTCAGCTTCTCCTTGAGAGAAAGACGTAGATTTTTTTTGGTAACAAATGAAATAAATTATGATTATTTATTATTTGGCCCCCAATTCTGCAAGGCGTTGAAGCTGTAATAAAATTTGACGACAGGCCAGTACGCAATTTCACTTGATCACACTCTCACACCACAGTACTAACGCTCGCGGTCACATGTTTACGATGGCACCCAGCTATAAAAGAGCTTTGCCACATCGTTTCAGCGTACACATATGCTCCAAAGACTTCACAGCTAATTAACTTGCACATAACCTGCAGGCTTTAAAGAATGAAGTTAAATGTTAAGTGTGATTTGCTTTGATTTTATGATGGGGAGGAGCTGGAAAATATATAACGAGGTCGAGGTGGAAGGACAAGACCATACTCTTCAGTTGGCTTCACTCTGTGTTAATACTTTGCTTTATGGGGGCAATTGCAGCGCAGACAGCGCCACGTCTTTACGTGATCAGATAGCCTACTCTTAACGCGTCATGGTCTGTAGAGTTAATATGCATGACGTGCTAGGTTGAAGATGCTGAGGACTGATGCATGCATGGATAAATAGTGGACAGGCTCTCTCTCTCTCTCTCTCTCTCTCTCTCTCTCTCTCTCTCTCTCTCTCTCTCTCTCTCTCTCTCTCTCTCTCTTTCTCTCTCTCTCTCTCTCTCTCTCTCTCTCTTTCTCTCTCTCTCTTTCTCTCTCTCTCTCTCTCTCTCTCTCTCTCTCTCTCTCTTTGAAATCTGATAACAACTATATATATATTATATTTATTTGTGTATTTTTATTATAAATTTGTATACAATCATTTGTGTATTTTTGTTCATAAATATTTTTGTTCATAAATATTTTTGTTCTTAAACATTGCACCACAATATTTTCTTTCAAAAATAACCTATGCAAACATCTGCAAAATTAATTATAAAACTGATATTTTTTATATGATAACACAGTTTTTCATGACATTGTAGTATGATAGTAATAGTAATGATGATGATAATAATAATATTAATTATAATTATTATTATTATTTGTCACATGCAAAATGACAATGTATTATATTATGTATAAAGTTTGTGGAAATAAACTATGTGATATAATAAACCCGTGTTTGTCTGTTTGATAACTGTAGAGTATGGCCTAGCATGTTTTCTTCCGGAGGTTAAGTTTATCCGTGTAATTCGTGCAAAATGCAAGTTTTGAAGAAAGTGAGCGATAGATTTCGAAAGCGCAGTAAGAATCGTCACTTCTTTGCCGTCTACTAGAGTAGAGACACGTTATAACAACATAATCTTTTGAGATTTTCTTCTTTTTCCTGGATCCCTTGCCTGGGGAGACCTCACGGATCCATTACCTTGGAAGAGGGAAGGACCATACAATCATCCAACCCACCGACCACACCACCATCTACAACACCAACCAACCAACCAACCGACCATCCATCCGCTGCCAACACTGCCAACCATACTACTACCAGCCCACCTCCTTCATCATCAGCAACATCATCCACTGCCGGGGCGACTATCATCACCACAGTACTCAGTTAAGTTCTCGACTTCGCTGAAGCCAACGGTACTTCCGATGTCCCCACCAGATGATGAAAAAGATCGATATGTCTGAACTCTAGAGAAGTTGGGGTGCCAAATAAGACTGTATTTTAAAGAATATTTCAAGAATATTTCGGGGTTTTTGTACAGATTATTTGAAACATTTTCGGCAGATTTTGTAAATCGTGGTCCAGTAGTGTAAATAATAACAAAAAGGGAAATTTTACACTGTTGTTTCGAGTTTCTTTATTTTTTCAACTCTACCTTTTATCTAAACTTAACTTGTTCTTGGAACGAGACGTAGGAGGGTCACTACACAAAAACTCTCCACGTGACAATTATGGGGGCTCGTCCGGGATCAGCACCCGCTGAGATCAGCACTCGCTGAGATCAGCATCCGCTGAGTTAACAAGATAGTTCATTATCCTGGGTATAGGTTAGGAATTACCTTGTGGCTTCACAAAGTTTTTTGTTCTTAAGTTAGATCGTTGAAGGTAGTGCATGTAAATATGTTGATCGTTTGTTTTTTGTTTTAGAGTAAGAATTTTATATTCATTCATTTGAGTACTTGGATACTTGTTTTCAGGAGTTGCTGTGACGGTCAAGGTTGCTGACATTATTAATTGGTTAGCATATGTTCTAGGTTGTTTGACATCTTAGGATAGTGGTTTGTTCGATAGCAGTCATGGCCGAAGCCACTACTGACTCTCCAATTTCCGCACGGTTGCGTAAAACACAGAATGTAGCGTTAAGTTCTCCCGCGGTCCAGAACGCGCGACAGCATGGTAGCATAGATGCGAAGTCTAGGTCTGTTGGCGAGATTTCAGGTTCCGGTTTACCTGATCAAACCGAAGCAGTGGTTTCTCTTGGTCAACGTCTCAATCTGGCTGGACAAGAGTTAGCTGATTTTGTACGTCACACTTTGGCTGACCAGGCAAAAGCTGCTACAGAAGAGAGGCTAGCCAGGGAGCAAAGGGAGCGTGAAGAGCGTCTTACCCAACGGGAGTGGTCGCTGAAGGAGCAAACTACCAAACAAGAGAGAGACTTGGAGTATAAATTGGAATCGATGAGATTATCCCATGCAGAGAAGATGGCGAAACTGCAGAATGCCAGTCATCAACCAGTGGCATCAACGAGTCGCATAGTGGTCGAAAACGCTTCTATTCCAGAGTTTGATGAGTCTAAAGATGATCTCGACGACTACTTGCGACGGTTCGAGCGTCTTGCCCGTGCACACGAATGGCCTGAAACTACGTGGTCAGTGAAATTGAGTACAGCACTTAAGGGTAAAGCTTTGCAACTCTACAACTCAGTAGACGAGGATACCGCACTCAACTACCCGAAGTTGAAGAAAGCACTGTTGGAAAGATTTCAGCTTACAGCTAATGTCTACCGTCAGCGATTGCGTAGAGCAAAGGTGAGAGAAGGCGAAACGTACACACAGTTTATTGCCCGTTTACGTCTTTTTGCCGATCGCTGGGTGGAGATGTCCGGCAAGCGACAGAAGTATGCGGATCTAATGGAGCTGATGCTTTTGGAACAGTTCATGGAAAGTCTTCCCGTTGACACGGCATCGTTTGTTCTGGAACACGAACCCGACACTCTGGCAAGTGCTGCACACTTCGCTCAAGTACACAAGGAGGCACGCCCGCAGCGGCACCGTAAACAATCGCCGTGGAACGGATCTTCCAGAGCTAACACTCAACCTAGGGAGAATGCCAAGCCAGCGAAGGAAGAAGAAAGGGGTTCGATTCAAGCACGATCAGCTGGGCAGGCAACTACAGCTCATGTAACCTGTCACTACTGTCACCGCACAGGACACTTCAAGAAGGACTGTCCCAAGCGAGCAGCAGCCCAGCAAGGTACGCATGTTATTGTTTCAGGTGCGCAAGCGAACACAGAGGAGTATGGAATACCTGAACTGTGCGTTCCATGTTCGCAGAAACATTTCAACCCAAAATGCAAGGTTAGCATCGACGGACACCAAGCTGAAGGGCTACGCGATACAGGAGCCGATGTGATGGTGGTTAGAGCATCGTTCGTGCCGCCATGCGCTTACACCGGTCGTAGAGTGCCAATCACTCTAGCTGAAACTAGTCTGTGCAAGGATCTACCGATAGCTCGCATTACGGTGAATACTCCTTGGATCGAGGCTGAGATTGAAGCTGTCGTTATGCAGAATCCGCCCGCAGATCTCATCATTGGCAACAAAGTTTTGTTGGCTGATAGAACTTTGGTGAGCATTCCAGTCTACCGAGTACCCAAGCAAGTAGCGGTACTGACCAGGCAACAAGCAGAGCGCCAGCAGCGTCCACTGCCGCCGCTTCCAGCAGTAGATACCGGATCGGGAAATATCAAGCCGAAGGACTTGATTGCTCTACAGATGCAGGATCAGTCTCTTGCTAGTCTGAGAACCGCCGCCGAGTCAGGACAAGAGAAGAAAGCTGGTAAACAAGGGTTCGCGTCTTACCTGTGGACGAAAGGAATTCTCTACAGGAAATTCCGGACGCAACAAGACCAGTATCAGCAAGTTGTTCTTCCAAAGAGTCTACGGAAAGGGGTGATGTCAGTGGCACACGATTCAGCGTTCGGAGGTCATCTGGCAACCACGAGGACACTAGACCGCATATGGCGCCAATTCTATTGGCCAGGCATAGTTGGAGATGTGCGCCGTTTCTGCTCATCTTGTGATCAGTGTCAGAAGATGTCGCCGAGAGGAAGGGTCAAGAAGGTTCCTTTGGTACCAATGCCGCTAATCGACGAACCATTCCGACGCGTCGCAGTTGACATCATCGGTCCTATCAAGCCCGCTTCCGACAATGGCAACAGGTACATATTGACTATGGTGGACTACGCTACTCGCTATCCAGAGGCGATGCCATTGAAATCCATCGAAGCTACCCGTGTAGCCGAGGCATTGTTAGAGCTGTGGTCAAGACTGGGCATTCCAGCGGAAATCCTAACAGATCGCGGAACCCAATTCACAAGCGAGATCATGCGAGAGGTCAGTCGTCTCTTGGGCATCCGTCAAATGTGTACCACACCGTATCATGCCCAGTGCAATGGTTTGGTGGAAAGATTCAACGGCACACTCAAGTCCATGTTACGCAAGTTGTGCCAGGAAAAACCAAGTGTTTGGGATCGCTATTTGCCAGCAGTACTGTTTGCGTACAGAGAGTCACCTCAAGAAAGCACAGGTTTTGCACCATTCGAACTGCTATACGGACGTCGAGTTCGGGGTCCTATGGCTATTCTTCGTCAGAGTTGGACAGATGAGCAGGCACCTGAAGAAATCCAAACCACCGCAACGTACATTGTGGAACTTAGAAACAGGATCAAAGAAACCTGCGAACTTGCCCAGCAAAATCTCAAGAAGTCTTCGGAAAGATATGCGAAAGAGTTCGACAAGAAGGCCGCACCACGTACATTCAAGTCTGGAGACAAGGTGCTTCTGCTACTTCCGCAGCAGCATAACAAACTGCAGCTGCAGTGGCAAGGTCCGTACAAGGTCATTGAACGCGTCGGGGACTGGCGAGGTTCACCTGACTACAAGATTCAAGTCAAGGGGAAAGTCCGGATGTACCACGCGAATCTCTTGCGACAATACATCGAACGAGAGGAAGAAGTCAGCGCCGATGAGGAGGAAGAAGAAAATAACTCGTCGGAGGAGCAGAGGGTTGACAACGTCGCGGTCGTCATCGACGAGACAGAGGTTGAGCTTGAGTCAGAGCAGGTACCTACGTGCATCTTGACAGCAAAAGAGAGCCATGTAGATGTCAACATAAACCCTGGCTTGGAACCAGACAAGAAGAAACAGCCCAACGTTGTCACTTGGACTGAGGAATCAGAACAGGCATTCCAGACGTTGAAGCAACGCCTAACCAGTCAGCCCATCATTCGGTTGCCAGATTTGGAAAAGGAATTCGTCTTACGTACAGATGCGTCCCAACAAGGGCTGGGAGCAGTACTATTGCAACAGGATGACGAGATTTTGATGCCTGTGGCATACGCTAGCCGCAAGTTGACCTCAGCAGAGCAGAACTACTCAACGGTGGAACAAGAATGTCTTGCTGTAGTCTGGGCGATCAAGAAGTTCGAGCAGTACCTGTACGGTGTACACTTCACTCTTCAGACAGATCATCACCCGCTGCAATTTCTGAGGCAATCCAAACCAGCAAACGGACGTCTTGCCCGCTGGGCAATGTTGCTACAGCCTTACGAGTTCACTGTTCAAGCCATCGCAGGCAAGGACAATGTGGGAGCCGACTACCTGAGTCGAACCTTCAACTAGGAAGCAAGGGGAAGGATACAGAACAGTTTTGAATGAAACTCCCATGTTTCATCTTGTGTCGGAGGGTATTGTCACATGCAAAATGACAATGTATTATATTATGTATAAAGTTTGTGGAAATAAACTATGTGATATAATAAACCCGTGTTTGTCTGTTTGATAACTGTAGAGTATGGCCTAGCATGTTTTCTTCCGGAGGTTAAGTTTATCCGTGTAATTCGTGCAAAATGCAAGTTTTGAAGAAAGTGAGCGATAGATTTCGAAAGCGCAGTAAGAATCGTCACTTCTTTGCCGTCTACTAGAGTAGAGACACGTTATAACAACATAATCTTTTGAGATTTTCTTCTTTTTCCTGGATCCCTTGCCTGGGGAGACCTCACGGATCCATTACCTTGGAAGAGGGAAGGACCATACAATCATCCAACCCACCGACCACACCACCATCTACAACACCAACCAACCAACCAACCGACCATCCATCCGCTGCCAACACTGCCAACCATACTACTACCAGCCCACCTCCTTCATCATCAGCAACATCATCCACTGCCGGGGCGACTATCATCACCACAGTACTCAGTTAAGTTCTCGACTTCGCTGAAGCCAACGGTACTTCCGATGTCCCCACCAGATGATGAAAAAGATCGATATGTCTGAACTCTAGAGAAGTTGGGGTGCCAAATAAGACTGTATTTTAAAGAATATTTCAAGAATATTTCGGGGTTTTTGTACAGATTATTTGAAACATTTTCGGCAGATTTTGTAAATCGTGGTCCAGTAGTGTAAATAATAACAAAAAGGGAAATTTTACACTGTTGTTTCGAGTTTCTTTATTTTTTCAACTCTACCTTTTATCTAAACTTAACTTGTTCTTGGAACGAGACGTAGGAGGGTCACTACACAAAAACTCTCCACGTGACATTATTGTTGTTATTATTATTCTCTCTCTCTCTCTCTCTCTCTCTCTCTCTCTCTCTCTCTCTCTCTCTCTCTCTCTCTCTCTCTCTCTCTCTCTCTCTCTCTCTCTCTCTCTGAGATTCACTCTTTCAGTTTTGCGCAAAGCAACTTTTCAAAGTTGCAGAACAGTGTTATTTGCTCGGCAGTACGTTTTTCTCTTGTCCTTTATTTATTTATTTATTTGTGTAGTTTTGTTCATCTTGTAGATTTGCTTACAATTTTGGCTGGAATAAAAAAAAAACTCGCCATCTTTGCACTTTATCCTTAGCAGTGGTGTTTCCAAGTCGATTGCCTTCTGCGTTTGCCAATCCATTCTCAAAAACAGGCTACATTATTTTAATAGCGTCATGCATTTTATTAAGAGTGCGTAGTTGACGGCGGTTGCTTTAAATAAATTAATGATTATGTGGGTGTCTTGTATATTATTACTACTACTCCTGCTACTACTACTCCTGCTACTCCTGCTACTACTACTACTACTGCTACTACTACTACTACTACTACTACTACTACTACTACTACTACTACTACTACTACTACTACTACTACTCCTGCTACTACTACTACTACTACTACTACTACTGCTACTACTACTACTACTACTACTACTACTACTACTGCTACTGCTACTACTACTACTACTACTACTACCAAAAGGTTAGGTCTCTAAACGCAAATACGTCTTCCATGGTGGAGAACTTTCCTCGGATCCGCGGATTTCCGCGGAAGGCATTTGCATTTCCGAGAAAAAAATATCGAGTTCCGAGTGTGAGAAGCTGAGGGGCTACCCTTTACTGGGCATAGCGGCCAAAGCGGCCGAAGGTCTAAACAGGCAAAACGTCCAAAAGCGTCCGTATCAACCGTGTGGTTATATTCTCGAGTTGTTTGAAAGATTGCGAGACTTCCGGCAATTGACTTTCGGTTTTTTCTGTTGTGAAAACATTCGACTGCATTTCCACATGTTTCCTTTGTGATGCGTTCGTTTTTTTCGATTTGTTTTTTCAATTTTTCTTGTGTGTGTGTCTAAAATGGATGGCTTGGATTCTTCGACTGATGAAGGGGAGTTTACAGGCTTCCATTTATCAGACATTAAAGTGAGAGAAATGGACTTGGAGTCGGAGGAAGAGATCGGTACTGACATTAGTGTCAGTAGCGTGCATGAATCCGAGCTTTCAGACTGGCAGGAAAGTGAAGAAGAGGAGGGGGCTTGTTTGGACTTTTTAAAACTTTTGTTTTGTATACACATGGAGTAATAAAAAACAAGACATGACAAGAGAAGTATAAAAAGGTAGATAATCAAAAGATAATTTATTTCTGTTCATTTTGCATTTTATTTCATTTAAATCTATACACTAATACCTAAGATGTGGTGTTTTTACTAACGTACCTCTAAATATCTCTAAATTGTAAAAACTCTTGCCTGTTTAGAGCTAAAAAATAGACAAACGTGTGCCCAGTAAAATTGGAAATGTGGAGTTTGTGTGTAACAGTGGTGGACCTCAAACTTTGTTAGGCCTACAAATCAAGATTCTGAACTTTTTTGAAAGGCATGTGCATAAAACATTCTTTGTTTTTTTTTGGTTTCTGTTCATGTTTACTTTGTGCTTTTTGCTTTCAGGAGAGACCCTAAATTACTTTCAAAATTGCATAAATTCATTTTCTTCCAGGGGGCTTTGTCCCCATGGACCCCCTACCGGGGCTTGGCCCCTGGGCCCCGGCCGGATTTCAGAGATTTCTTGATTCAGTTGTTCTCCACCCTGGGACTCTTCTAATGTGGTGCGAGTTGAGTTATCTCACTGGCGACAGATACATCCAAATCACGTGCGACTCGCACACCAAACGCCTTGCTCTGTGCGTTGTAACATGTACGGCGCCTAATATCGACTCAAGCAAAAGACTGCGCAGATGAACTCCATGTAGTTACACTTCAGTGATGCTGAGGTAAGACAGATAGTGCGTGGCAAACAGACCGACATAGAGGATTGCTAAGGGGGCAAAAAAGCTGACAGTATAAAGAATTAACTTGGCTGTCCGGGAGGTGATGTGTCGCAGTCCCCTCCTTTCCGGCGGCCTGCCAGCTTCTCTTCGTTATCGCAGGCAATTGCGTATGGCCTGATAGCGATACTGTGAGTGGTAGACCAGTTGGGCAGCACTGCGGCTTCCTGGGCGGCGTATAGGTTCAAAACCCCGACTTCGAGCGGGTATTTCTTTTCTTTGAGCGTGCTAGATTTGGCTGCAGCCGTGTGGGTTTGGTGTAATTTAGTCAATTCTACGCCTGGCTTCTTAACACTGTTCCATAAACTTGCAGTGTTGGCCGGGCAAGATATACTGGATTCAAATCTGGCTTCATTTTTACTCTCTTGTGTTTTTGAACATTGGATAGTAGCAGCTTTTTTTTAAAATCCCTTACTATACTGGGGTTGCTGCTTCCAGCATCTTTGAAGTTTCTGCGGCCATCTTTGAATCGTTTTGCGAGATTGCAGCGTGTAAAGGTTAGTGTTATTTTAGTAAACTTGGGTTAAATTGCAGGCGAAAGTTGGTTATGGTGTATAGTTAGTAAGAGACGCTTACTTGTACAATGGTTTGCTGTTCTTGGCGTGAATTAATGGTGGTGACCCAAGAGACGTAAGACATTGTATTATCCAAAAGACATGGACAAAGGCTTTCGGATAGTGCCAGACATTGAAAACTTTAAAGTAAACATTTCATATAAAACAGTAAGACCGATCCGTCCACTCGCATTCCATATTAGCATTCTATACTAACATTCCAAACTCTATCTTATCTTTTCTTATCTTGTCTTGTCCTATCTTATCTTATCTATTCCATACTATATATACATAGCATACACAGAAGTATATCAGTAGTTAGTCACAAGGGCAGTACACGCTGAAAGTGGATGCTTGCTAGCAAAGCGGTATAATGCCTATCCTTTATACATGTACATAGGACTATCCGCTGTTTACCACTGCACTGTCGAGGATCATAACTCTGTTTCCAAAAGCTCAGGGGTCCCCTGCATAGGATGCCTGTATTGTAAAGTGACCTGCTGGTGGAGTGCCTTCAGTGTTACAATTAGGGTTGCTTCAGCAGATCTTTTATACGGATCGGAGGTGAGTCCTCTTTCATCCAAGTTGTGGTCCTGCTTCGGCTCTTTGCAGTCCGCTGGACCCTATAAACACTGGCTAACTAACTAACGTACATATTTGTGTTTAATTCATTCATTATGTTTAACCTTCGTTGTCCTTAACGTGACTGCTGATCTCTGTTCTATACGAGCATGTTAACCTGAAATTGTTGCGTACAAGATGAAATCACCATCACATGCCCTGCATGAATGGCCGTGAAACGTTTTACTGCAATTGAAGTCTTACGTTACAAACAAATGCGCCATAGCAGGGTATTAAACTGAAATTCAGTGTCGTTGGCTGTTGTTCATGGCACGATTTAGCCTCTGGTAAGCTATATCCTTAATTCGTGCGCAGAATAGACCTGACAGTGATACCGTAACGGCCACAAGGATAACTGTATCGCAGAGAGCCTATATAATCTAATAATTATGTTGCCCGTATGGGGCGCCATGTGTCCATTTATTCTATGTGACCATTCTATACATAGAATAAATTCTATGCACATAGAATAAATTCTATGCACATAGAATAAATTCTATGCACACAAAAAGCATTCATTAGTTGAAATTCCATTTATAAAAAAGAAACCAATATTGTAAGTCATAGAATAAAATTCTTTGTATAGAATAACATTCTATAATATAGTGTAAAATTCTATGTCCATAATATAATTCTATGTATAGAATAACATTTTATAATAGAGAATAAGATTCTATGTATGTAATACAATTCTATATTATAGAATGCACTTGTATGCATAGAATTATATTCTATAACATAGAATGAATTCTATACATAGAATTATATTATGGTCATAGAATTAATTCTATGTCATCTTATTCATTCTATGTTATACTATTCATTCTTTGCCTATAGAATTCATTCTATGTCATAGAATGTCTATGTTTTAATATTCATTCTTTGCATATAGAATTCATTCTTTATTATAGAATTCATTCTATGTTATACAATTTATTCTATGCGTATAGAATTCATTCTATGTCATGCAATTTATTTTATGTTAAAGAAGTCATTCTATGTTATAGAATGAATTCTACGCACATAGAATAAATTCGATGTTATAGAATTCATTCTTTGTAATAGAATTCATTCTATGTTATAGAATATAACTCTATGCATATAAGTGCATTCTATAATATAGAATTGTATTACATACATAGAATCTTATTCTCTATTATAAAATGTTATTCTATACATAGAATTTTATTACGGACATAGAATTTTACACTATATTATAGAATGTTATTCTATACAAAGAATTTTATTCTATGACTTACAATATTGGTTTCTTTTTTATAAATGGAATTTCAACTAATGAATGCTTTTTGTGTGCATAGAATGCTTTCTATGTGCATGATGTCTTTCCGGCTCCATTTGAAGAGAGTAAATACAGCAAAGTGCACTAGGCTGAAGTTCGACCTGGACAAACTGCAAGACCCGGAGGTGGCAAAAATATTTCAGGCCACAATTGGAGGGAAATTTGCACCACTGCTTATTTTGGGGGCAGGCGAAGTAGATGTCAACACCATGACCAATACCTTCAACTCAGCTGTAACAGATGCCGCCACTGAGATCCTTGGCAAGCACCGACCAAAGAAGAAGCCGTGGATCACACCTGAACTTTTGGATCTGTGTGATAAACGAAGAGAGTTAAAAAAGAAAGAGAACACCTCACAGGGAGCTGATGTCTACCGAAAAATCAACAATGACATCCGAAAAGGCATGCGCACAGCAAAGGAGAACTGGATAGAAGATCAATGCCAGGAAATAGAGAACAATCTGAACAAGAACAACAGCAAGAAGGCCTACCAGACTGTGAAGCGGCTGACAAGTGTTAAACAGCCCAAAGTCTCCACTATCCAAAGCAAGTCTGGCATTTGCCTTACAGAAGAACAAGAAGTCTTGGACAGATGGACAGAGTACTGCTCTGACCTTTACAACTATACACCAAATGGAGACCCATCAGTTCTAGCATGTCCCGAGAGCAGAGAAGAAGAAGAAATCCTCCCAATTCTCCGGGAAGAAGTTGAGGCAGCAGTGCAATCGCTGAAGAAAGGGAAGTCAGCGGGAGTGGACAACATACCAGCGGAACTGCTACAAGCAGGAGGAGAAGCGATGACTGATGCTCTCACCATTATCTGCACCAAGATCTGGCAGAGTGGGGAATGGCCTACACCATGGACCCAGTCGCTTGTCATCACTCTTCCCAAAAAAGGTAACCTTCAGGAGTGTGAAAATTACCGCACCATCAGCCTCATCAGCCATCCCAGCAAGGTCCTCCTGAAAATAATACTCAACAGGTTGAAACCACAAGCTGAACAAATCATAGCTGAAGAACAAGCAGGATTCATGGCAGGGCGAAGTACCACTGAACAGATTTTCAACCTCAGAATAATCTGTGAGAAATACCTACAGCACCAACAACATCTATATCATGTGTTCATAGACTTCAAGAAGGCATTTGACCGAGTCTGGCATGCAGCTCTATGGGCAACCATGAAAGTGTACAACATCAGCCCTAAAATTATAGAAGTCATCAAAAGCCTGTATGACAAGGCTACCAGTGCAGTCCTCCGTAACAGCGTCATCGGGAACTGGTTCAGAACAACAATCGGTGTGCGTCAAGGATGCCTATTCTCTCCAACACTCTTCAACATCTTCCTAGAGCGCATCATGTCAGATGCTCTTGCAGATCACGAAGGCACAGTCAGTATAGGGGGCAGAGCAATCTCCAATCTTCGTTTTGCGGATGATATTGATGGATTGGCTGGAGAGGAACAAGAACTTGAACAGCTTGTACAGAGGCTTGACACCACCTCCAGAGCTTATGGAATGGAAATAAGTGCGGAGAAGACCAAAATGATGACCAACAACACCAATGGCATCAACACGGACATCAAAGTACAAGGCCAATCCCTCAACACAGTGCACAGCTTCAAATATTTAGGAGCCATTGTGTCAGACAATGGGTCTCGACAGGAAGTCCTCTCCAGGATCGCACAAACAACTGCTGCCCTGACAAGGTTGAAGCCCATTTGGAAAGACAGAACCATCAGTCTACATTCCAAAGTAAGACTGCTGCGCTCTCTGGTCATCTCCATCTTCCTATATGCTTGCGAAGCATGGACCCTCACAGCAGATCTCCAACGAAGAATACAAAGCATGGAGATGAGGTGCTACAGAAGACTTCTGGGCATTTCCTATACCCAACACATCACCAACGTTGAAGTCCGACAGACCATCACACAAGCCATTGGACAACACGATGACCTGCTCACAGTGGTGAAGAAACGGAAACTCCGATGGTATGGCCACGTCACCAGATCATCAGGCCTTGCAAAGACCATTCTGCAAGGCACAGTGCAAGGAGGTAGAAGAAGGGGGAGACCGAAAAAGAGGTGGGAGGACAACATTCGAGAATGGACTGGTCTGACACTGAGCGAAGCCATGAGGGCTGCTGAGGACAGAGAAAGATGGAGTATGCTGGTTAAGCGATCATCTGTGGTGCCCCTACGACCTTCGGGTTATGGGACAGGATAGGATAGGATAGGAAGAGGGTGTTCTGAAAACCAAAAGAAATATATACCACGCACCAGATTAAAAAGGGTTCTCTTTCTACGCAATCACGTATATCGCAACTTTCGCACGAGTTCTGCTTCTTGCTGGCTTTGGTAGATGTTACTTTTAGCGCAATAACGCTGTCAAGCGGTTTGCAATTAATAGGGAATTTCTTGGTTTAAAAAACAAAAAACTTATATTTTTAAAAGTGTTTTTCTTTTTCCTCAGTGGATCAAACTCGCTGTGAATGTTAAAAGGATATGTGAAAGGAACAGTGGGTCCCTTTAACGTTTCCGAAATTTAAAAAAAATCGACGACCTCAGCGCCGTAGTCGACCAAGGACAAAGGGGTTTATGATCCCCTCCAGTAGCACGAGTGGGGGCTCGATATCCCGCCCGTGTTCTTCTTCTCCGACGTCTTTATTCCTTCGGCCCGCTGCCTTCAGCATCATCTTGAAGATTGTCCTATCCTATCCTATCCTATCCCGTAACTGGAAGGTCGTAGGGGCACAACAGACGATCGTTTAACCAGCGTACTCCATCTTTCTCTGTCCTCCGCAACGCTCATGGCTTTGCTCAATGATTGAAGATTATGCAAGCCCTTCCTGAGTTATATTAAGGTATAGAATGATCATTGAGGTTGTTCATGGCCATACCCATCATTGCCGAGATACGGCAGACGCCTTCAGAAATCTTGACGATTCTGCAGCCAACTATGGGATCTTTTCCTATCCTATCCCGTAAGTCGAAAGTCGTTGGGGGCATCACAGATGATCGTTTAACCAGCGTATAGCATCTTTCTCTGTTTTCAGCATCCCTCGTGGCTTCGTTCAGTGTCAAGCCTGGCTATTCTCGAATGTTGTCCTCCCACCCCTTTTTTCTGTCTCTCCCTCGTTTTCTGCCTCCTTGCACCGTGCCTTGTAGAATTTTTTTGTTTGTTTGCAAGGCCTGATGCTCCGGTGACGTGACCATACCATCGGAGTTTCCGTTTCTTCACCACTGTAAGCATGCCATCGCGTTGTCCGATGGCTTAACTGTGTGATGGTCTGTCGGACTTCGTCGTTGGTGATGTGCTGGGTATAGGAAATGCCCAGAAGTCTTCTGTAGCACCTCATCTCCATGCTTTGTATTCTCGGTAGCTATGGGTTATTACTCGTAAACAGGCGTAACGCTCTCAGCAAAGAAACCATTCTCAGCGTTAGCGAAGGCCGATACTGGATCCAGCTCCACCCGTTCCAGGCGCTCTCTTGCAAGCTTTGGCCGCATGGTCTGACGCCCAGACGACTGAGCACAATCCTGGGTTACCGGGGTTGGGGAGAAGGGAGCTATGGCGGCGTGTTGGGTGTACTAGTATAGCCGGCACTCACCCGTCTAACACATGGGCGTCAGGATCTTTAAAACCCATGCGATGGAATACATGCGTGCACATACTAGATCTCGATTTATACTCTCATTCGAAGAAGTTTAAATTGTATCTTTTAATTAGTTTTGCCTTCAATTGTGTCATCCTCCTCTATTTTGACCTTAAATTTCTTTGACATTCAGCACCCCCCTTCCCCCCCACTCACACCGCCCATTCACCACCCCCACCCCACCCCACCAATCTTGTCTGTGTCTGCGATATATCATATTCAAGAAGAAGAAGAAGAAGAAGAAGAAGAAGAAGAAGAAGAAGAAGAAGAAGAAGAAGAAGAGAAATAAATAAATGAAGAAAAAACGAAAAATGATTGAAAGAACAAAGATTGAAAGATAGAAAGATAAAAAAGAAAGAAAAGAAAGAAAGAATGAATGAATGAAAGAAAGAAAGAAAGAAAGAAAGAAAGAAAGAAAGAAAGAAAGAAAGAAAGAAAGAAAGAAAGAAAGAAAAGATTAAAAGATTGAAAGACTCAGACTCAGACATTTTATTCACAATAAGGATACAGATTTTAGGCGGGAACCTAATCTTACAATCCTTCCTTGTATCTTTCACACTCACATTCTGCGATTTTCAGTCAAATATGCCAATGATAAAAGATAGAAAAAAAAGGAAAGAAAGAATGAAAGAAAGATTGAAAGACAGATAGAAAAAAAAAGATTAATAGATAGAAAGAAAGATTGAAAGAAAGAAAAAAGATTGAAAAGGTGAAAGCTATAAAGATTGAACGATAGAAAGATTCAAAAAGAAAGAAAGAAAGGTTGAACACAATCCTGGGTGACCTGCAATGGCGGAGAAGGGACTGATAGAGTTTGCTGGATGTTTATTCTGTTGCGGGCATTCATGAGCGTGAGGATCTTTAAAATCCGTACGATGGAATGCATGCGTGCTCAGACTAGACCTAGGTTTGCACTCTCATCGGAAGGAGGAACCTAAAAATAGCGGAAACAGCTGCCAGACCGATCGTGTGCACATCAACCGCTGTATTGTTTAATTGTTGTAAGTAACCAGACGAATAATTATACAACCAGTTTATTTGTGGGTTGTGCCAAGTATAGAATCCACGACATTTCGATCACGAGCCTTTGCGCGCTATAATTGCCACTGCAGCGCTATGCTGATCCCAGTAAAGAGAAGACGTTAATAATAATAATAATAATAATAATAATAATAATAATAATAATAATAATAATAATAATAATAATGATGATGATGATGATGATGATGATGACCTTAAACTTTGGGCACCAAATATTTAATAAAACGATATAATTATTTAAATGAATTTAACAGCATTTGACATTCAACAACAGCAACGACAATGGCTATTTTAGGCTACAACGACCTTTTCTTGTCTCGAGTACACGCATTTAATTAAATTCTTTTCATACAAACACTTAAATGTGCTGCAGTTCGCATTTATAGAAATTCTGGATTGTAACACATTAAAACAAAGGAGAAAGAAATAAAGGAGAAGAAGAACGAAGAAGAAGAAGAAAATTCAAATTTTATACAGTTCACAGTTATAAAAATTCTGATATCTTTAAGTTTCACAAATTAAACGAAGAAGAAGAAGACGAAGAAGAAGGATGAGGAGGAGGATTGATTGATTGATTGATTGTTGCTTTAGGTACAGCGGACTCTTCCGAGCCAAATCAGGACCGGACAACCCCCAATCCGTATACAAGATCTGCCGAAACAACCCTAGTGGAAAAATTGAATGCCCTCCACCGGCCAGTCACTTTACAATAAAGACATCCCACGCAGGGGACGGCTGAGGCTTTACCCCAACTACTCGAACCCCCGGTTACAAAAACAAAATAGAATACAAACATCATTATAAATCATCAACAAAACACATACATATAAAATGCCTATAGTGCTAAATAATAACATCATAGGAAGCCCTAGTGACCCCCCGGCAGAAAGCGTCCAACACTCCCAAGCTGATCCAACAGACCTCATACACAAACAAGGAGTCTTGTCCAGGAAGAGTTTTCAAGAAAAAAGGTAGGTCATTGATCTAGCGTAGAAGAAGATAGTATAGCAGAGTGATAGGACAGATCAGGAAAGGGAAAGAGCAAATGAGGAAGTCAGCGACAGTGGGAATTTAAAGCACTAAATTTCCAGAAAGTGGGGATACTATTTATACTGAAACCCCCGGCACTCCAACGGGGGTACTGTTGCCGCAGTGAATCAATCATGCCTACAAAGGCAAGACAGGTTTTCAACTGGGGCTTTCACTTTTCCCTTTATAGGTTAGAACAATCTACAATGGCAAGATTGCTCATGACCCCAAGGGGTGAGGAGGAGGAGGAGGTATAGAAAAAGAAGAAGGGTTAACGGGTTAAAGAAGAAAAATGTGCGCTTTATAAAATAAATAATTATTAAAGAAAGAAAGACAGACAGAAAGAAATGGAGAGCGTGTGTAATGGATGGACCTGTAGAACAACTGTAGCTCTGTGCTGGCCATGCAGTTGCATGTTGACGCTTGATACACGCCACTTTGGCTATCGCGTGACTAATGACGACATGGAGGAAAAGTAGGAGTGTGACATTTAACCACACGACAGATAACCACGCGACCCTTAAACACAGACACTTAATCACGCGTCAGATAAACACAGACACAGATAACCACACGACAGATAATCACAGCAACAGATTGACACAAAGATTTGAATTACACGCCATATAATCACAAGTAAATTTCATTTAAACTTCACAACATGCCATGATTCATAAGGAATTATGCATATTTTATGGGTATTACAGTTGGACGTCCCTGTGTGGAAACACCAAAAGTAGTAGAATCTTCGTGTGGCGCCATATTAGTCATTAACCAGAAAACCAAATCTTTCCAATTGAAATCTCTAACATTTAACTCTACTAACTCTACCTAGATTTGTACTAGGTTTCATTAAACGATATTCACTTTCCTATCAGTAACCATAAAAACAACATCTTTTCAATCAAAACCTTTAGTTGTAAACTCTACTAACCATATCAACCATTAACCAGAAAACCAAATTCTTTCCAATTATAATGTTTAACTTGAAATCTACTAAATCTACCTAGATTTCTACTAGGTTTGTTTGAAATATCCTCACTTTCCAACCATGCAATACAATACAAACAATAAAAAAAGTCAAAACTATTTTATCAAGTTTTAAATGTTGAGATTATACGTGTGTTTACAATTATTGTGTTAATCTGTCGCTGTGAATATCTGTAGCTGTCCATATGTTTATCTGCCTGTGATTGATTATCAATGCCTGTTTATATATGACGCTTCAATAAGTATCTGTGTTGAATTGAGGGTCGCGTGATTATCTGTGGTGTGTTTAAATGTCATGTATCCGGAAAAGTAGACAACATTGAGAGAGCGAGAGAGAGAGAGAGAGAGAGAGAGAGAGAGAGAGAGAGAGAGAGAGAGAGAAAGAGAGAGAGAGAGAGAGAGAGAGAGAGAGAGAGAGAGAGAGAGAGAGAGAGAGATGTAAAGGTACGTAAATATAAATTTGGTGCCTTCCTTATCACCTCCACCCCCTTAAACACACCTAAACCACACAACACACCTACACCACACCACACACCTACACCACACCACACACCTACACCACACCACACACCTACACCACACACCTACACCACACCTACACCACACACCTACACTACACACCTACACCACACCACACCACACACCTACACCACACACTTACACTACACACATACACCACACACCCACATCTACACCACATATCTACACCACACAGCACAACCACACCACATATCTACAACACACCACACCACAGATCTACAACAAACAACACACCCACACCACATATCTACACCACACAACACACCCACACCACATATATACACCACACAACACACCTACACCACACAACACACCCACACCACATATTTACACCACACAACAAACCCACACCACATATCTACGCCACACAAAACACCTACACCACACTACACACCTACACCACATATCACACCACACATACAACTCACCATAAACCTACAACACACCCTACTGCATACCATACACCCTCCGTGGGGGTGCCGGGGGTTCCAGTATAAATAGTATCCCCACTTTCTGGAAATGTAGTGCTTTACATTCCCATTGTCGCTATCTTTCTCCTTTGTTCTTTATCTTTCCTACTCTGTTCTATCTATCTACTATACTATCTTCTTCTTCGCTATACCAGTCACCTACCTTTTTTCTTGAAAACTCTTCCGGGACAAAACTCCTCATTTGTTTGTGAGGTCTGTTGGATCAGCTTGGGAATATTGGACGCTTTCTGCCAAATGGTCACTGGGGCTTCCAATGATATTATTTGGCAATGTAGGCATTTTATATGTATGTGCTTTGTTGATATTTTATAATGATGTTTATATTCTATGTTGTTTTTGTAAACGGGGGTTCGATAAATTAGAATATAGCCTCAGCGTCCCCTGCGTGGGATGTCTTTATTGTAAAGTAACCGGCTGGTGGAGTGCCTTCAGTGTTACCACTGGGGTTGTTTCGAAAGATCTTTTATGCGGATCAGGGGTAAGTGTTCTTTCAGCGAAGTTGTGGTCTTGATTTTGTGGTCCTAATTCGGCTCTTTGCGATCCGCTGGATCCTGTAAGCAATGAATAACTAACTAACCACACCACACATCTACACTATACCACACACATACACATAACCACACACCTACACCACACCCATACACCACACCACACATCTTCACTACACCACACACCTACAACACCACACACCTACACCACACCTACACCACAACACACACCAACACCACACCCTTACACCACACCACACACCTACACCACACAACACACCTACACCACACAACACTCATACACCACAAACCTACACCATACCACACACCTACACCACACAACCCTCATACACCACACACCTACACCATACCACACACATACACCACACCACACATACACCACACCACACACCTATACCACACATACACCACACCACACACCTACAACACACCACACACCTACACCACACACAGTGAAACACTCAGTGATTTCCGTCAAGATTGACCAACGACCATGGGTAAGAAGCTGCAGATGTTCATTGGTTTTCATTACACCCTTATCGAAAATGGGTTTAACGAAATATGGAGAGCTTCTATAGACATACTGCATCTGTACAGGTATAGTCAATACCTAGTGTAACAGCTTAAAGTTTAAAAAAAAAAGAGACTTACTTTAAGAAGACACGTTTTGCTCTACTCCACAATTAACCCCTCTTTTAGCATCAACATCTTCATCTTCCTTTGTTGTGCATGTCTGTGTTTCTTACTTCCGTCCATTTATTCTGCTGACAAGACGAACAAGCAGCTTCATTTGTATCTTTCATCTGCTTTGGTGAGAAGAATACGGCTATCGTCATCATCATCATCATCATCATCATCATCATCATCATCATCATCATCATCATCATCATCATCAACATCATTATAATCTTGTTTTGTTGTTGTTCTTCTTCTTATTCTTATTCTTATTCTTCTCGTCCTCCTTCTCAGCCTCCTCTTCCTCACCTTATCATTCTCTTCTTCTTCTTCTTCTTCTTCTTCTTCTTCTTCTTCTTCTTCTTCTTCTTCTTCTTCTTCTTCTTCTTCTTCTTCTTCTTCTTCTTCTTCTTCTTCTTCTTCTTCCTCCTCCTCCTCCTCCTCCTCCTCTTCTTCTTCTTCTTCTTCTTCTTCTTCTTCTTCTTCTTCTTCTTCTTCTTCTTCTTCTTCTTCTTCTTCTTCTTCTTCTTCTTCTTCTTCCTCCTTCTTCTCCTCCTCCTCCTCTTCTTCTTCTTCTTCTTCTTCTTCTTCTTCTTCTTCTTCTTCCTCTCTCTCTTCTTCTTCTTCTTCTTCTTCTTCTTCTTCTTCTTCTTCTTCTTCTTCTTCTTCTTCTTCTTCTTCCTCCTCCTCCTCCTCCTCCTCCTCCTCCTCCTCCTCCCCCTCTTCTTCTTCTCATCTTCTTTTCGTATACTACCAATTTCCTTTCCCTCAACGAGCGATTATAACGGTATTTTATAACATTTAACTATAAATAGACACGGAACAGTAGTACTTGATTAATTAATTGGTTTACTTTGTTTAAAAAAAAATGTACCTAAACTTTTTGAAAACTCCAGCATGTTCCCCTGTCACGCTTCGAAGCTGAGTCTAGCGAAGCATATTGAGGCCTACTAACGCGAGGGCTGAGCAATATGTTACCGGATGCACAACACGTTTTCTTTGTACACAACTAAATAAGCATTACAGTTTTCCGAAGTACTCTCCCCCAGCGATTATACACTGTTCCATGCGCTCAAACCATTTGGAGAAGCAGTTCCGCAGCTTCAGGAACACAGAAAAGTCACACGGAGCCAAGTCCAGATTGACGAGTGGATGGATGCGTTTCCCGAGCCAAAACAGTTGCCACAATATGGGACGTGTGTGCAGGTGCGTTGTCATGGTGCAGCAAGGTCCCTCGTGCTCCAGCCCTCGGATGACGCTTGGTTACTGCTTCCAGAACTTGCGGCAGACAGTGGGTGGTATATCTGTCTCCGGTGAATGCAAGTTGCAGTTACAAGCGGTACAGTGGCACCATGACCAGTCTTGGCCACGAACACAGTCACCATCTGCTTGGCGGCACAACTCTCTCATGCCGAAACTTCTGAGGTGGCGCCCGATCAACAGGCGTCTACTGAACCGATCGTTGCTTGGTTTCTGGGTCGAACCTGTAAATCCAGGACTCATCAGCACTGATGATCTCCCAGACACCATTGGGTCGTACACATGGGGGTGGAAGGCGAATGTAAGCCTAAGGCCTGGGCTTGTCTCAAAGACGCATGCAGTGTGGCGAGTCTTCTGAGAATACAAGTTATATAAACATTGTAAAACTGCTTTGTCTCTCACTAGCCTTCAGGAGCGTGCGTTGTAGCATGTTGTGTTATCTCACCGTAACATTACTGTGTGAAGTGTAGAGTGGTATGATGAGGTGTGGGTGTTACGTTTGAGACACGCACGATAGATCCGATCCTTTTGTTTTGCAAAGCATGCAATAACAGGGTGTATTTACCTTTGATTTGATTTTGCGTTGTTGCTAGAAGAAGCTTTGTATAATGTTGATAATTTTCTTTGGTCGATATTATTGGAGAATTTTTTTAGAATTACTTGTTTACTATCGATCGAAGCCTGTAGATAAATCTAGTGGTAGCTAAGAGATTCTTCTAACCTAAATAAAGTTATATGACGTAAGATAGTGCATAGTTCCGGTGACGAACTTTATTTTGATTGGCTGTTATTGCGTCGCGATGGAATGTTCGAACATTCTCTCGATTATAGAGGGACTATATTAGCAGTGCACTGTGCCGTCTTGAGTGAGTGAAAGAGTGAAAGTGGGAAAAAAAGCCATTGAGCGATTGTATGCAGTTGTTGATGTACGCTGAATAAAGTTGGAAAACTTCATACGACGACCCCTGCCTTGTTGCTGAGTGAACAGTTTGCGTTAATAAACGAATCTGAGTTACATTTATCAAGATTCAAGCATCGGGGCTGAATCAACAATTGATTAAAAAAACAACCATGTAACAGTGGGGTGATGTGGTGTGATTGGATATTCTGGGATGTAATGTGTGGTTGTTTGTAGCGTAGTATATAATATAGTATAGTGTAATGTAGTGTTTGTGCGTGCGCGCATGTGCGAGGGAATGAGAAAGAGCGAGAGAGAGAGAGTGAGTGAGTGTTTGTGTGTGTGTGTGTGTGTGTGTGTGGGTGTGTGTGTGTGTGTGTGTGTGTGTGTGTGTGTGTGTGTGTGTAATGCGTACGTAGTGCGGTGTAACGTGTTTGTAATGAGGCGACGTTTCTTCATGCTGACTTGTATGTTGTTTGTTGCAGCGTGGTTGTTTTTTTTTTTTTTTTTTTTTTTTTTTATAAATATATGACAAGTGATGAATTAGAATACGTCAACTAGCGACTGTGCACTCATTTACCAAACCAACAAAATGTACGAATGACTATAGTGCACAGTTACCCAGCTGTTACTTTTAAGTGATGAAGGTGTATTCTCGAATAATGTTGAAGATGAATTCTTCCGTCCTCATCTTTTTTACTCCTTTAAAAAAAGCAGGATTATGGGTCAGGCATTTGCAGCCTTCATCCGCTTTTTGCTTGTCTATGGCATGTAGCTATGTCTGAATTTTTATTGGCAAGAAGAGAAGCGGACTTGTATTAGTATTACCCTGTGTCGCTAATCAGTAAAACTTATTATGAAGTTTTACTTTGTAACCTCCATCTGCTATTTTTGTGGCTAGTGACAGGATGCCTTGGAAAGGTTAGTGTCTTGGTGCCTTGGAAATTAGGAATTGTTTATTCCTAAGGACGTTTTTAGTCATCTGAATTAGTCCACCTCTATACATCATCAAGATCTTTTCATTCATCTTCTGACAGTGGCCAACTTCGCATTCCCCGTATCAGATCGAAAAACCTTTTGGTGAACGTTCATTCTGCTTGTCAAGGTCAACCCCTACAGTTTGGAATTCACTTCCTTTTACACTGCGCTTCCCTGAATCACCTTTTTCTTTTTACTATGGGATGAAAACACACATCAGCAATGTCTTCCCTTAAATTTTGCTCCTGATATTAATAAGCTATTATCGTTGTTTTTATTTGTTGTTATTATTATTGGTCCTGATTTGGCTCGGAAGAGTCCGCTGGACCTAAAGCAATAATTATGTAATGTATTGTTATTATTATTATTATTATTATTATTATTATTATTATTATTATTGTTTGTTTTGTAGCCATGTTGGTTACAAAAATTTCTGACCATATGATACGAAGGCCTCACTCTGTCCCTGTTAGGTTTAAACTATCTATTTGCTATTACTTGATATATACTTTTCAGATCCCTTAAAGAACATCACCATTAGACTTAGCACTAAATTCTAGCGCTGGGTACCGTGGGTCAAAGTCGTACCGGTATTACCACGGTATTTTTAGGTCGTATCGGTATTTTGTACCGGTATACCGCGATTTTAAGTGTTACAATCAAATGGGATATGGCACTGACAGTAGTGTCCGACGTGACGCAAAAGAAAGATTGTCATACACTTCACTTCAAAACAGTTTCAAAGAACCACATTTCCATAGAACCTGAAGCTTTAGTTTTGCTTGAACGCCTTCAAAACAAATTATGATAAATCACTATTTAGAACATCAGCAAACTTTAAACCGCAAAACCAAAATAAACAAAATCATTCAACGGGAAAGGTCTTTCAGAACTTTAAGAGTTAAGAAGGATTGGCGACTGTTACCATGCTCAAACACGTGGATAAGCTGCTGTTCTTACAAGTTCTTCTTCAAGAACAGCTGCCTATCCACGTGTTTGGGCTTTAGGCTCGCTCTCTGGGCGGACAAGACGTCGCCCACGGTCGCGTTATGTGTTGTCGAGATTTTCCAGTAAACCGGACCTTGGACACCCGCACCGGTAAACCGTACCGTCGTGTTTCCGAACCTGAAGACAGTTACGTATCGGTAAAACCGTCCAGCCCTATTAAATTCTCTACCAGAATATATAAACTTTATTTGTTATTTACGTAGCAGTTTCGAAGGGTAGCGTGATGTTTAGAATAGCACGCTAATATTTTCCATGTCTTAGATCTTTCTCTACCAGTAGATGCCTAAATCAAACATTAGTTTATAGAAATGTACAAGTCGGAATGGAAACACAAAGACGCAAAATAGTAAGAAGGTTTCAGACGTGTTGCTGGTAGGATGTTTTAGATGTTTTCTATTTTAATCCGTCATAGTCTAAACCCATTATAAAAACCATGCCATATATCGTTGGAAAGAGGAGTCGTTCTTTCTTTTGTTATATTACTTGTTTAGAATTTTATTAGATTAAAGAGTCCGAGATTTGTAATGTATATCAGTAGAAAGGTCGTATGTCCACGTTTACGCTGATTTATACTTTATTTGTTATTTGTTAGTTTTTCAAGCATTATGCTAGATTTACAACTAAAAACAATATTGTCCAGAAAGACGAATCCTCGCGATTCATGCAGCGTGCGAAAACACCGCTTTTTGGTGCGGCTAGCATCTTGACATAAACGCAGGGTCGGGGTTAGTCTCAGGAGGCATTCCAACGATTCCGTCACTCGACCGCTGATAAGCTTTCTCCTCGCCTGGCACTGCCTTTGCTGTCTTGCCTTGCCCTAATATGATTTTCTCCGAATGAAGAGAAACTTTCAGCAGTCATCAACAGACTGGCGTTTGGGAGAGACAGAGAGAATGTATGAATGAGATTTCTTCACTCCGAGGCTATCACTTGACCACTCTCTTTCAACTACTCCACCATCCTACAATTATTATTATTATTATTATTATTATTATTATTATTATTATTATTATTATTATTATTATTATTATTATTAGTAGTAGTAGTAGTAGTAGTAGTAGTAGTAGTAGTAGTAGTAGTAGTATTGTGATGTTTACTTTTTGATTGATTGTTATTGTACATCACATTGTAACGTCTTGTAAAAGATAATAGGCCTACATCCCATCACTTCTCCTCTGCTATTCTCCCCTCTTCTTGTCTTCACGCCTCTTCTTCTTCTCTTCTCTCCTCTTCTTCTTTTGTCCCCTCCTCTTCTCCCATTGATAGGTACGAGTACACGTCCTTTACACACTATTATCTTTCTGTCTTCAGGAATCCACCACCGTTCCCAAAGCTAACCACAGAACTACAACACTACGAATGACAGTACGACGCTGTGTGGCAGGCAGACAGGAAGGCAAGAAGAAGAACGGCGCACAAAGAAGAAAGAAGGGCAGCTAATGGTGGACAGGAGTGGCATGACTAGACACTAAAAACAAAAAATGCCCCATCGGACTGCACCAATCGGGCGGGATTTCCCTCAACCTGTTTCGCAAATCCTACAGTCTTGAAATCCGTGGTTGATACCAATAAATAATTATCGTCACCATGGCGCCTGCAGATACTGTTTTCCAAGCCCTGATCGTCCAGCCCAAGAGGAGTTTCCAGACCAGGGCAGGGTTGCCGATTTGGTATGTGAATATATTGATGGTTTCCGCGACGTTGATGGTAATGTCGGAGGTCGGCGTGGTGCAAGCACAGAGCCAAGATGCCCAGGAGAACAACGACTTCAACCATCACAACAACATGGTGCTCGTTAATCCTACCTCCTCGCCCCTCAACACCAACAAAGTGAGTAAAACTTCTTGTCTTCTTTGTTCAACTCGCTAGCAGCCACTTTATAAGCAAAACCTTGTTCAAAACTACCGACACTGCAATCCTAGATTTTTTAAATATTTTAGGCAATGAATTCTCTTTCAAAACGTTAGCTTCCTTCCCACTTCTGTTGCCATCCAGCCCCAATTGTGGATACCTTTTTCCCGCGTGAAGGTGTGTTTTTCCTGAGGATTTTATTCAGGCTCGTTATTCCTGTGCTTTGGAAAATCAGTCCTTCGCTTTTAAACATGCCCAGCTTATACTGTGACGAGCTGAGAACTCATCAAAATGGCCAATCCCTATGTATGGCACCGCACAACTCCACAAATGCAAAACCATTCGCAGCAGAGAAGACGACATAGCTCTTTCCTATCGTTCCTTCATTTCCACGGAGGATAGCGAAACATGGACCCTCACAGCAGTCCTACAACGAAGAATACCAAGCATGGAGATGAGGTGCTACAGAGACGTATTTTAGCAAAATATAATTATGTAGATCTATTAGGGGGTATTCGGTCACTTCCTCCTCAGACATTTCCCCTACACACGCCCTCTTTCCCCCCCCCCCCTTGGGGGATGCCGGGGGTTTCAGTATAAATTGTATCCCCACTTTCTGGAAATTTAGTGCTTTAAATTCCCACTGCCGCTGTCTACTCATTTGTTTTTTATTATTCCTACTCTGTTCTATCTATCTAGGCCTACTATACTATCTTCTTCTTCGCTATACCAGTCACCTACCTTTTTTCTTGAAAACTCTTCCGGGACCAACTTCCTCTTTTGTGTGCGAGGTTTGTTGGATCAGCTTGGGAATATTGAATGCTTTTCTGCCAAATGGTCACTGGGGCTTCCTATGATTTATTATTTGGCAATGTAGGCATTTTATATATGTATGTGTTTTTGTTGATATTTTATAATGATGTTTGTATTCTATTTTGTTTTTGTAAACCGGCTTTGCGTCCCCTGCTTGGGATGTCTTTATTGTAAAGTGACCGGCTGGAGCAGTGCCTTCAGTGTTACCCACTGAGCTCTATATATAACTGGAGTGCGCATGGACTACAGAAAGCGGCAGAAAGTATCCGCCATCTTGTGATGGCTTGTCCGATAGAAGAGCGCTGTAGCGTTTACTAGGAAAAACTTGTTTTGCGTACGCTTAGTAGTTTTTGGCTATAATTATTTTTGCGATGTAGACTACACAGCTTACAAGGTTACTATTACTAATAAAAAAAATAAAAAATAATAGTCTAATAATAATACTTAGGCCTATAATAGGTCTACTACTACACAGGCCCAGAGCACTATAGTATAGGCCTACGTAAGGTTTCTTCTAACACATCAGTCATCACTGATGTGTTAGAAGAAGCCTAATTACGTAGGCCTATAGTGCTCTGGGCCTGTGACTAGCCTACTATATTTTAAGTACTACTAACAATAATTAAAAAAAACAAACATTGTTTTTAGTCTAGCTTCCTTTTGAAATTGAAATTTATTGTTTTTTTTATCTTCGAGTTCTATGCGTGTTCATGTGCTTTTTGTTTTTGTTTGCTTTTTGCTCATGTAATTTTCTCAAAATAATATGAAAACGGCAGAAACAGCAAAAGGAAAGGGAGAAAAAAATTATTGAATGTTATTATGTTGTTGACCCACACACACTCGCAAGTAAAAGAATTTATTTATGAGCACACAGACATCAACAGACCATAATTATTTTATTTTTGTAATGGAGATAACTGTAGCCTGCCAAAAGTAAAGACTTAAAAAAAAAAACCAGCATAAATACAGATGTTAACACAAATTAAGCTTCCCAAAAAAAAAAATCCAAGATAAAGTGTTGCAATTTTGCAACACTGTGCTTTAAGCATATTAACAACAAAATGACGGCACTGAAATATTCATGCTTCAGGTTAAAATTACAATACAATATGTCTTTAGTGTCCAACTTTCACATTGCAATACATAAAAGTAAAAAAATTGCCATTTCAGCGTGGCGCGCACAACTTTTTGCATAAAATCAAACATTAACAATACGTGAAATTTGTCATGCATGCATTTATCATATGCCCCACTTTTACTTTTCCCTACGTCCTCTTCCCCCCCCCCCCCTCCCCCCTGCCCCCCACTCTGTCTCTGTCACCACATGTTTCAACTAAATGGTGAATTCAAGCACACATACACCCATACACATCTAAGATGATCAAGCACACATACACCCATACACATCTAAAGATTAAAAAAAAAAACAGCATAAATACAGATGTTAACACAAATTAAGCTTCCCAAAAAAAAAAAATCCAAGATAAAGTGTTGCAATTTTGCAACACTGTGCTTTAAGCATATTAACAACAAAATGACGGCACTAAAATATTCATGCTTTATTTTTCAAGTTGGGCCCCGAAAGTTGCTTGTGGGCCCTCAAATTTTTAAATCAAGGGGCCCGGTGGCCCCCAAAGAAAAAAGTTAATTTCTAGCCCTGATGAAGCATTGCTAGTGCGTGCCCAAACCACTGCACAGTTGCGCCACCCTGGATAAAAACATGTACTAAACATCACTAGAACCCAAAAGTTGATGAGATTATGCACTTTCTACTGATGTTTAAACAAAATAATTTTTGAAAACTGTTTCCTGATTTTCTGGCCTGTGATTTTCTCTGTGTACATCTTGCCCAAATGGTGCATGCGTATTTTTACATAACACTCAGTGCACGTTTTAATCAGTTGGAAAATGTGATTTGCTGTAGGGGTTGTGTCAAACATATGAGAGGTAAGACTAGAAAAGAGATGCTTCTGTGTTGTCTGCCTTAGAACTGTTGCATTAATGGTATGGGCCAAATAGGATGGTTTTGGTAACCCTCCTTTAGTCATCTTAAGTTCTCTCTGGATGCACTTTTCAGTTTCAAAGCAAACTGTGACAACACTGTGGGAAGGGAGCACAAGACCACCTCTGTTTTTAAAGTGAACAAAAGAAGATTTACATGAATTCTTATCCTCTTCACTCTCAAAAAGAGCATCTATACAATCTGGACAATCTATTTTCTTGCAGACCATGTGTACCACATATCCAGCAATGTATGATATTGCAGATTCTTTGAACTCCGAGAGAGGCTCTACATCAAGCAAATGTACTGGAATATTGTCTTCCCAGGCGCCCTTGTCACATTCTGGATTACAATACCTGCGCTCAAGATGAGCAGACCCTGTGAAATCTTCAACTGTGTCTAAAATTTGTGTGTCATCCAGAGCAGTACAATTTCCTCTCCCCCCTTCAATTTTGTGTCTCATCAACAGCTTTCTGTATGTGGACATAAATTGTATCGACGTGGGATTGTTATTACATCCACCAGCAGACCTCACTGCACCAAAAAACAACTCAATGTGGTCCTGGGACATCCTGTATGTTAAAAGGTATGTCATCGGAGGGGAGGGAGAAAACAAAAGATCCAAAACCATCACGCGGACACTTTTAATGCACAACAGAAACCCAAGGAAACCAGTTTTACGTTTAGATAGCAGAATTTCTGTGCCCTTGGGACATCTCAATGAAGTGATGTAATTTTCTGCTTTACACAGAAAGCTGTCAACGTAACCAAAATTTGAACATCTCAATGGACTTTTGAAGCCCTTTGCCAGAGGATTTCTTGAATTCAAGACATCAAACAGATGATCAAAAATGCGTATAAACTCAACTGTGGCTTCACATCCTTGAAATTCAGACAGATTAAGGTGATCTTTGCAAAAAAGAAGGGCGTCCGCAACACTTGAGCTCAATGTTTGAGAAGCCAAACTGACTTTCATTTTTTGTTTATGCCAGTTAATATGGGCTGATTTTAACTTGTTTCCCAGACGGAGCCCTTCTTTGTCCTGCAAAGAATGCAAAGCCTGAATGTATCTCCATTCAATGACCTTGCCATCAGCAGTATGTAAGTGACCTTGATCTGCAAGAGTGTTCCTGACAAGTTTGAGCATGTGGCATGCATCTAGAAAGATGCAGATTTTCCAAGAACAATCACATGGGTGAAAGAATGTAGGAATCAGAGTATCCTTGCCAATTTCAGCTCCAAGAGATTTTAGCATCTGAAAATGAGCGGATGGTCCATCGCAAGTCAAAGACTTTATTTTTATACCTATATCTGCCAGCTTCTGAATGCAGGTTCTGATAAGGTTAGCTTTTTCATCTCCTGTCAAGCCATCAACTAGAAAGTAACCACAAGGTACCTTCCACGCTCCATTAAGCCCAACCACCATCAGCACAAGAGCATCAGATGCAGGAGAAATAGAGTCATCGTCAACATCAGTGCCTAAATCAACAAACCCCCTGAACTTCTTGCCATCCCACTCAACATGTTTGCGTATGGCCATCTCATCCATGAGCAGACCACAAACAATATGCTGCCCGTCTCTTGCAGCAGCCAATGCCTTGGCTTTGAGGGCTCTAAACACCTCCTCAGTGAAGCCAGGCTCACCAGAGATGGAGGAATACCACCTGCGAATGACTGCAGGGTGCGGTAATGCAAGGTCAAATGTTTTCCTCACAAAGCGATATGCTTTTGCAGAGTAAAAATTTAATGTCATTGCAAATGACCGCAATTCCGGACAGTATTCTCCAGCACCGGTCTTACCCTTTTTAGAAATAATCCTTTTCATTAAATCGTTTGGGACCCCTGAAAATACTGAGTCTAGCAAATCAGTGCACTGAGCTGAAACAAAATGCTTGTCTTTCAGCATTTCAACTACAACTTTTAGAGATTCTACTTTTTTTTTCAGCTTACACTGCTTTGTTTGTACACCCTTGATTTTTTTCCTTAGCTGTTCATTTTCAGAATATAAAGTATCTATCTTTCTTTTCATTTTCCGTGGACTCTCTGAGGTGTAGTAGGTGTGATCATCATCAGCAGACTTGCTTGGACCTGGTGGCTGGGAAACTGCAGATGCCCCAGTAGAGTCAACAGCTGCACGCTGTGTCCTGTTCTTTGGCGCTGGCCGGCGATGAAGCCGCTGAAACAACATAGAAACAGATTATATCGAACTGAATCCAAAAACATACAACATTAATTACTAATAATTAAACATGGTTGAGCATTATTTTATTGTAACATATATATGCATTAGTTTAAAGAGAATGAACAATCTAACACTGTTGTTGAAATACTTTCCTGTACAATAATGTTAAATATAAAACAAGTGTCAGAGGGAACAAATCTAATGCAGGGGAGGATGCTAATTATTTTAATTAATCTTTTAAATAATAATAATTATATAACAAGTCTACTTCAATACTTTTTTGTTCCTTTTTATCATATAAATATTGCTTATGCAGGGGTCGAATTTAACTTTTTTATTTGAGTGCCAACGGGGCACCCTAGACAAAAACTTTGAGTGCCCCATTCTGATTTTGAGAGCCAAAAATCATAAAAATAGGTTAAATATAATGGAAAATACCAGAACATGAAAAAAAAGTAATACGATTTAATAGTCGTCGTTACTGAAGAATTTACTACACTGTACAGTAAATTAAAGATTGGGAACATCCTCCATTGGCAGACGACAACTCGCGGGTAACTACGCGAAAATACGGATTACTTTAGGCCGCTCTGCAAGACGACACACCGGAAGCAAGGGCCGTAGCAGACGACGTATTTCGGTGTTTGTTGGCTGGTCAACAATGCCAACTACCTTGTCCTTGATATCTGCCCTTCTCCTCATTCTTATTTTTTTGAGAGCCAACCGAGGTAATTTTTCGTAGCATTTGGCTCGGGGCACGCACGAATTTCGACCCCTGTTATGTATTTATTAATTAATTATCCATTAATTAGCTTTGGTCATAACGTTATAGTAAAAGCACTGCAAAAATTGTGAATGAAGACCCAGGATACTGATTTTTTTTACACTTAGTCTTAGTTAATTCTGAAATTGACTAGGCCAATGGGCAAGTGGATTATTCACCAAATATAGAAACAAATCTTCAATTAAAAATAGATCAGACACAAAACACATTACAACTTTAGACACAAGAAAGCTACAGTAACTTTTTAAATTCAATTTCCCCACATCAGTTTTCAATAACCTCACTTGAGAGCTATGAGGTGACCATTGTTTATTGTATACTGTACTATAAACTATGCATACCGACTGCTCAAAATGAAATCACACAAACTTGAAAGGAAAGAAAAGGATAAATAAAATATGAGTGTCATAAGATAGTTTACTAAGGCAACGAGAAGTATTTTGACAAATATTTATTTAATTAAAAACCATTGCCTGAATCTAATTTACCTATAGTTTATACCCGGCTCCTGCTACAATTATTATTATTAAACCACTTCCAAAGCAAAAAGCCCATGTAGCAAAATAATAAAACAAGTAATCAATCCATATGTCAGAAAAAGGTGTTAATAACTCTAGTTTGTAGAAGAAAAAAACAGTAATTAAAAACGCATAAAAATAATTGTTTCAAAAACCTTCTGCAGATGTGATGGTAAATCAAACAGAGTAGGTTCAGCATTAGGTCTCAGTCTGGTTGTCTGCCCAGTACGGTCAATCAACTGCTGTTCAAAGTGCTGACTGCAAATCCTGCTAAAGTCTGTAGGTGTAAAGTTCTCCCTGCGGAGATTGGCAACCCATCTTTTCTTTAGTTGCTCATCCTTTGGAAACCTATAGGCACAAACAAGAAAGAATATTATGCTTCAAGCACTAGTTCAGTACTTTTGAGTACAGACTACAGAACAGTCACAAACACGTGCATACAATACATTCAGTTGATGTGTCACCAAAGTCAAGTAGCGCAAGAACATTATAACAGGTATACAGAAAGAGTTAGAGAGAGATTTAATTACTCATTTAGAGATTTGAATCTGAAATTTATCCATCGAAGAAACCAGTAGCAGTAGCCTAGTACTATAGTAGTAGGCAGTAGGCCTAGTCTGGCGTATACTAGCCTATACACGACAAGATAGACACAAGAGAGAGAGAGAGAGAATTGCATTGCATTGAATTTATTCCAATTAAGGCCAATTAAGGCCCCACATGGAAAAGGGGGTGGGGGGTGGGGGTGGGGTGGGGGTGTGTACAAAGAATACAGCACGATGTGTTAAACATATCAATGTTTAGTTGTTGTAGTTGTAGTACTAGTAGTTGTAATGTATGGCACACAGCACAGGCTAAAAGCCTTTAGCCCTCATTTTATGTCTTAATGAGGGTCGCTAACCCGCAACCCATGGTTACCGTCTATGAATTTTGACATATATATTTATTAATGTATCACCAAACCTCCAACTTCGTGGAGTAATGATAACTTCTAAAATACTTATCCAGACAGTTTTTAAACGTATTTAGTGAGCTTGCATTCACGGCTTCGGACGGTAGGTTATTCCAGATTGTTATGATTCTGTTAGTAATTTTTTGGGGGAATTTGCGAGTATTGTTACGGGGCTTAGTAAGCTTATAGTTATGACCTCTAGTACATTCAACATCAGACAGTCTAATTAAAGATGAAGTGGTGATGGGGTCGTACAACTCGTGCACAATTTAAAACAATTTAAAGTTCATAATCCCAAAGTAATCAATACGTTAATTTATAATTACAATTATTCAGACATTCGTTCAAGTAGTTTACATGAATCGTACAAAACCATGCTAGGTAAGTAGGTTACAAAGCGTAGGCTACGTGTTTTCATTTCGCACTGATAGCAATAATACAATGCCATCTTGAATTGATGGAGAGAGAGAGAGAAGATCACTAAAATAATAAAATAATAGTGCTTACCGGTGAAATGTAATGCCATGACTAATTCTGCTTCCTGGTTTGCTGCGGTTAGAACAGTTAATGGCACAACAGAACACCATCTTCGAACCTCTCTGTTGACGCTTCCTAGACCATCGCAAGATGGCGGATACGCATTTCCTGTTTCTCCCTCTAGTTCTACTTCCATCGCGCGACGTGCGCACTCCAGTTATATATAGAGCTCAGTGGTGTTACCACTAGGGCTGTTTTGGCGGATCTTTTATGCGGATGAGTGGCGAGTCCTCTTTCAGCGAAGTTGTGGTCTTGATTTTGTGGTCCTGATTCGGCTCTTTGCAGTCCGCTGGACCCTGTAAGCAATGAATAACTAACTAACTAATTAACCCTCCCTCTTCCCCCGGAATTTTCCTTTCCAATCTTCTACCCCCCCCCCTCCTACCCCCTCCCCCCCACCCCCGCCTAGCGCACTTCTTTTCCGGCTAAAACCTTCCTCCCCTCTCTTTTTCTCCCGTGACCGCTTCCTCTCTGCATAATTTCCACCTGGACCCCCCCCCCCCCCCCCTCCTGGTCCCCCCCCCCCCATCTCTCTTCCTCTCCCACTGCACTGCACTCCAATCTAATATAATGAAATAAATTGGGTGGTCGCAGATTCCATGGTCCCACATGATTTTGTCTCCCACCCCTCCCCCTCCTTTTATCCTTTTGTCTTTGCTCATGTCAAACATAGACTTTAACTATCGGGATCTTTTTTAGGTTTTGGAATAAGTCGATTTTGGCGTTTTAGACAGACACATTCGACCAGCTCTGCCAATCGTCGCTTTTAAATGACCTGACGGCTGCTCAGCTCCTTCAAATGCGTTTTTAGGCTAATAATAAATAGTCAAAGGCAGTAAAGTGAGCCTATCAGAGGATGTTAATTTTAAGGAATTCCTCGAAAACTCATTCTTCATCAGCCTAGCTTAATCCATGTCACTGCATCATCCACGCATTTGCCGAGCTGGTTGTCTG
The DNA here is from genome assembly GCA_036898135.1 of Oncomelania hupensis. Taxonomy (NCBI): domain Eukaryota; kingdom Metazoa; phylum Mollusca; class Gastropoda; order Littorinimorpha; family Pomatiopsidae; genus Oncomelania; species Oncomelania hupensis. The sequence continues at coordinate 47,138,969 of CM072523.1, forward strand.
GAAGAGAACGCAAAACAGCAGGTGCTAAGCTAACCAAAATAATTTGAAATCTGACATTTTAAACTATAATTTTCTTTGGAGTAATTTAACAGATTCTCTCCCCCCTCCCACACGCCCTTATATTTTTTTTGCTGTTTGTTGTTTGGTTTAACTGTACAAAATTTCCTCTGATTACAAATTGAAAATATGTTTTTGATCGGGCGAAATTGTATTATGATACGATGCATTACGTCATGTCAAAAAAATAAAATAAATAAAAATAAAAATAAAATAAAATAAAACGTAGAGCGATGACGTACGGAGTCCTGTTCTATAAGACAGTGGTGACGTAGTTCCTGCCAGAGCTCAGGTCAAATTAGCGTGTCCATTTATGCTGTGTCTTGCCCAGGTTAACATGTGTGTGTGCAGCTATACTGCAGACCGCTACCCTTGATATTGCAAGGCCGTGGGTGTTTTCAGATATATGACTCTTTATGCAGTCATGCTCAGGGCTTTGATTATTGCTTGGTCACTTTACTTGTACCAACAACCAGCAACAGCAGAAGAACACTGCGCTCTAGACAGTTCCAAACTGGACATTGTCTTTGTGTTAGAGTCATCGCGCCGCATAGGGGAGCAAAACTTTATGAAAATGGAAACTTTCGTCATGGACTTTATCAGACGTGCCGAAATTTCCAACGGCAATATACGATTCGGCTTGGTTATGTTTGGATACGACGCGAAAACTGAATTTTTTCTGGATAGTTACGTGGCAGACGAACATGGACTGATAAACGCCGTGTCTCGCTTAAATTACTTAGAGCCTGGCTACGGAGGTTCACAAACACACAAGGGACTAACCAATGCTTACGATATTTTCGTAGGCAGGAAGGGCGAACGTTCAGACGCCGATAACGTTTGTATATTGATCACAGGCGGGCCACCGGAACCTGCAGGAGCAGCTGAATATGAACCTTTCACAACTATATGTAAGAACATGACACTATATAAAGATATCCAAAAGTACTGTATCACCGTTGGCATGATTAACCCTCCACATTCTTCTCTACAACAAAGTATACGAGAGGGAACGGCTCGTTTAAAGTCCTGTGTTACCGAACCTGTAGAGACCCACTTTTTTGAAGTCGATTTGTTCGATGATTTGTCTCATATTCTGGATAATATTTCATCATCTCTTTGTGTAGCCGCGAAAGCTCGTCATACCACCACCACCATCACCACCGCCACCACCACAACTATAACAACTTCAACAACTACAACTACGACCACAGCTATGATCACTACAACTACAACACCAGAAATAATTTATGAAGCTGCAATTGCTCTGGATCCCGTCAGGGCATCTACTGAAACAAATGAGTGTGATTCGGGTGTTTGTATAGTTGCAGAGGGCGGAGCATGCCCCAACGATCCCAAAAAGACGTGTGTAAAAGGCCTCCAGTGCGACGCCTTGAAAACGTGCTATTCTGGGGTTGGAGCACCTTGCAACAAGTCCACTGCGTGCGTTGCTGGGGCCGAATGTCTGACAGGAAGCTGTTCCTGCCACAATTCGTCTTCTGTACCAGCTGAATCTGTGGCCATATGCCTGCCCTTACCGGGAAAAGTCGGGGCAGCTTGTAGCGACAGTGAGTGTGAATATCCTGCCTTTTGCGACAAAGGAAGACGGGTATGCGCGTGTTTAAGAGATATTGTCAACCGCGTGCTCTTGAACTGTATAGAAGCTGTGAGTGTGACAAACCAAGGTGACCTTTTCACGTTTAGCCATCTTGCACCCATTGGAGTTTTGATTATTTGTATCCTGCTCCTGTGCGTTCTTCTAGGAAAAAAGCTGAAACAAGGCACGAAACCAAACCCGAAACTAGCCCGGAACCCGAGTCGTAACCTGGGAATAAAGTCCGCGGAAACGGACGAGACGCTTTCTGCAGACGCTGAACGCGAACAACTGACAGAATTAGTTCCGATAGAAACGGAAGCTGCAGGCAGGGCAGAGGAAAAGGACGTTCCGTCTATCAAATCGCGTTCTTCTACTAGTAGTACTTCTACTAGCTGTCTTTTTACTGAACTTGCAGTAATAAAATATTTTCGCCGAGAACACTTTTAACTTGTGTGTGGGACTGATGTGTGTTATTATAGAGTGATGCTGTAATTGTATCATGACTACCCACGTTGGGGTGCCGGGGGTTTCAGTATAAATAGTATCCCCACTTTCTGGAAATTTAGTGCTTTAAATTCCCACTGTCGCTGTCTTTCTCATTTGCTCTTTCTCAATCCTGCTCTGTAGTGCTATACTATCTTCTTCTTCGCTAGACCAGTCACCTACATTTTTTCTTGAAAACTCTTCTGGGACAAGACTCCTTATTTGTGTATGAGGTCTGTTGGATCAGCTTGGGAATATTGGACGCTTTCTGCCAGGTGGTCACTATGACTTCCTATGATGTTATTATTTAGCAATGTAGGCATTTTATATGTATGTGTTTTGTTGATATTTTATAATGATGTTTGTATTCTATTTTGTTTTTGTAAACAGGGGTTCGATAAATTAGAGTATAGCCTCAGCGTCCCCTGTGTGGGATGTCTTTATTGTAAAGTGACTGGCTGGTGGAGAGCTTTCAGTTTTACCACTAGGGTTGTTTCAGCAGATCTTTTATGCGGATCATGGGTTGTCCGGTCCTGATTTGGCTCGGAAGAGTCCGCTGAACCTAAAGCAATAATCATGTAATGTAATGTAATGTAATGTAATGTATCATGACTTACAAGAATGTAGCAATAATGAGTCTATGTACTCGCCATCCCCCACCCCACCCCACCACCCTCAATAAAAAATAAATCAGATTTTTGCAAATCTGTGCGAGTTAAGTCCTAAATAATAATGATTAATTATAGTAATAATAATAATAATAATAATAATAATAATAATAATAATAATAATAATAATAATAATAATAATAATAATAAATTGCATTTATACAACGCATTTTTCATTAGAATAACAACTCAGTGCGCTTACACACATCATTCGTACGCATCATCACAACATTCGTACTACATCATGTACAGCATCATTGAGAAAGTATTATTACTGTTTAAACTATTTACACACAAAACGCCTTGCGGAACAAGTGCGTTTTTAAGCAGCTCCTGAAGGAAACAAGGTCTGTACAATGTCTTAAACCGACAGGCAGCGCATTCAAAACCTTGTGTGCTTGAAAACTCAAGCCAACAGTTTTAAGCCGACGCTTGGGCGTTTTCAACAGTTTTTCATCTGATGGGCGCAAAGAACGGGTTGTAGTGTAGGTAGTGAGTACTTCAGACAGATATGGTGGAAGCAAAGAATATGGGTATACTACAAAGAAGAATCATAACACAATTCTATGCGAAACGAGTGACTTCAGCGACACCACGGCGACACCAAGCGGCTGCGTTGCGGAGCAGGTCAAGGGAGGTAAACAGACCACATAGCAACATGTAAATACAGACGATATTGCTCGACTGTATCGGCCTGTTTCTGATGAATCCCGAACAAAATTACTGTGTAATGTGTAAGGAAATGACTCCCTGCAATAATGCTGGTATTTTTGCACATTTGTTTTTCTTCAACATTGTGATATAGAGCTTACAATTTACATGGAAGTGGTGAATGAAAACAGTTCAATTCTACTTATTTTTTATTTATTAATTTTTTTAATGTCATACAAACATGAGGCCTTTTTATGATATTCAAGTTTGTGCTGTTGGTGACTGAATCATAAAACAAAACTATTGCAGCATGCCAGAGTGCTAAATTGTATTCATAAATTAATATATATCCCCCATATAAGAGCGAGCGTTGTGGCCAAGTGGGCTAAGGCGGGACTAACTTGCCTTGTCCACAGGCCAGAAACCAATGGCGCCTGACAGGTGTGGGTTCGATCCTGCATCGCGGCGTTATGTTTCTCCGAATATTATTTACTTTCGGCTCGGGCAACGTCTCGGGGGTTTTCTCCGGGTACTCCGGTTTGCTCCGCAAAATTTCAAAATATTTCAAAAATTTAAAGAATTTCTAAATTTCAAAAATCACAAATAATGTTAGGTAGGTTGGGTTTGGGCGCGCCACAGGCTGCGACTACGCCTTCCACATGGGGAGGCGGCCCAGAATTTCCCGATAAAAAGGGACAATAAAGCATTAAAATCTAAAAATCTAAAAAAAAAAAATCATTGAATAGTGATTAGTGGGCTAAAGAGCGTTGGTTGTCAATTGAACAAAAGGGAACTTGTGAAAATTTAACACTGCTTTGCATAATCATAATTATTGTCAAATTCAGTTCAATTTGTAAATATGTTATTGTTTCCTTTAGTTTGGTTTTCTTTGTTGTTTTTGTATGATTAATTTTTTTTCTTTTCTATAACTCTTGTTGTTGTCTTATAATCCGCCCCACAGTTTGATTGTTTGTTTGTTTGTACATTGCTTAAGGTCCAGTTAATTCTTTAGAGTTGTTTCAGAACCGTTGGACAGGACAGAGCAATACAACACAGATGTCATGACATCAGCTTCATGGCACCTCACACGGATCATGTTTACAAGGTCATAAAATTAGGAGGCGCTGGAGAAGCAGAGTATTCACCTCAATTGTTTCGAACTCCAGGTTAAAAAAAAAAACAGTATAAAAGGAAATATAAAAATCTCAAATACTAAACATAAGTAATTAACAGGCAGAATGTATTTTAGTTGGTGCTATGGTGGCTTTGATGTGGCCATGTCACAAGATCAAATGGACTATGCCACGAGATCAACATTATGATTGTGGGCGCTCAAGGAAAGACAAGACTATCCAAAATAATCTTGCAATGGACAGTGCAAGGTGGGAGGAAGAGAGACAGAAGAAGAGGTGGGAATGTAACATTCTAGAGTGGACAGGCCTGAGATTGAGTGATGCCCTAAGAGAGGTAGAAAACCGAGAAATGGGGAGAATGGATTGCCAAATCATCAGTGGTGCCCCCACGGTTCACAAGACTACGGGATAGGTGAGGTGGTGAAGGTGATGGTGGCTTTATTCTGCTATATGGCACTAGTATTTGCCTTTTTCTGCCTGTTAATTTCTTATGTTTATTATTTAAGATATTTAAATTTCCTTTTATACTGTTTTTGAAAACCTGGATTTCGAAAAATTGAGGTGAATACTCTGCGTCTTCAGCGCCTCCTAATTTTATGACCTTGTAAACATGATCCGTGTGAGGTGCCATGAAGCTGATGTCATCTGTGTTGTATTGCTCTGTCCTGTCCCACAGTTCTGATACAACCCTAAAGAATTAATTGGACATTAAGCAATGTACAAACAAACAAACCAACTGTGGGGCGGACTATAAGACAACAACAAGCGTTATAGAAAAGAAAAAAAAAAGTAATCATACAAAAACAACTAAGACAACCAAACCAAAGAAAACAATAACATATTTACAAATTGAACTGAATTGACCTGCTCCGCAACGCAGCCGCTTGACGGCGCTGCTTTTAAAACGTCTTCACTTTTTTTTTTATAGGGAAAGCCTCGGATGATTCTTATTTGTAGTAGACTATATCCATATTCTTTGGTGGAAGTGACTGGTCGAAGTGACGGAAAGCTAGGACAGCAATTTTGTATTCAATGCGGAACTTGACAGGGATCCAGTGGAGCTGCATTAAGAGAGGCGTGACATGGTCACGATTCCGTTTTTTAAGCACAAGCCGAGCAGCACAGTTCTGTACACGCTGCAGTCGGCTAACTTCATCAATGGGGAGACCAGCTAGAACTAAATTACAATAATCAAGTCTGGATGTCACAAAAGCACTGACCAACTGTGTGCATGCATCCCTCGAAAGAAACTGCCTCAAGGACGCAATACGCCGAAGCTCAAAAAAGGAAACACGACAGATGGTACTGATGTGGTCATGAATGGACAAAGAAATATCTATCTTGACACCCAAATAACGAACAATATTAATGAGATGGTGCTGCCGCCGATGTTTGCAGAATCGCTGCCGACCAGTTTAAGACGGGAAGATGTGCCTACAGGTATAACCTCGGTCTTGTCAGGGTTAAGCATCAACCTGCTGCTATTCATCCGAGCCTGGACACTGTCAATACATGTTTCTACTTCAGACACAACAGAAGGGAAGTCGTCAGCCTGACCACTCTTTGACAGTTGTGTATCATCTGCGTATTTGTGGAACACGCAGTTGCAGGCTGTGATTACATTAGATAGTGGTTGGGCCGACCCCCCCCCCCCCCCACCTCATCCCGCTCCCTCTCCACCCCACCCCCCGTAAAACACACAAAATAATAATAATAAAATAAAATTTAAAAAGAATAAAATAAAATAAAATGTATATTAAATAAATATTTTTGTCCGTCCATCCGTCCATCCGTCCGCCGTCCGTTAGTCTATTCGTCCGTACGTCCGCTGTCCGTCCGTGCAAAGTGTGCACGTGGCTTGGTTTCTTAGAACCTATTTCATGTATGCTACTGTGATAAGAGGACCGTTTTACACAGCACTATGACTTCTCGCCTTCCTTAGTCAGCCATTAACCTTAGTCAATTAACGTTGCTGTGAGTGTGCAGCAGACGACGTAAGTCAACTGTGGGCTACACATATGTATGCGGACGCTGGCTCAGTTAGGCAGTGACCTCATTCGCATCACATAAAGGAACACCCACCCACGCCAGAGTAAGCTCAGGTCTACAGACTAGTTCTAGCCGGTTTAGGCGGACCACAGACTAGGTAGAATCATTCGTTGTGTAGACTGCACCCAAGAAGGAGCTACGCTCTGAAAGATTTCTCTAAGGGAAGACTAGAAGCAAAAACTGGTGAAATTCTATTCAACCTAGTTAGCCACAGCCTGACATTGTCAAAAAGGTAAATGCAGTGGCGTAGCTAGGGGATGGGGAGGGGGAGTCCAAATTCGAAAGTCCCCCTGGGCCTCCCCAAAGGAGTGTCGGAATTTTTTTTTTTACATTAAATATTAAATATTACGCCATCGCCATGTAATCTTGCTATTCACGTTGTTATATAAGTTTAGACTTATATCTTTATTAAGTACATTATCTCATGTCATGATGTCGAATCTCAAAATGCAGGGGCCCCCAAAGAGGCCAAGCCCCCGGACCCCCAAATCCCTAGCTACGCCACTGGGTAAATGATCTGTCTTTTGTTTCATCGCGATGTCTTGATATTATTGCTGTATTATGTTTGTGAAGTTTGCCGTGCTTAGGATTGTGAATGTTAGTCAATCTATGCGTGACCACGTGGCGGTCACACGACCGGTTTCGACGCCATGAAGTACCACCTACGGACCAACTGTTGTTTAGCCTATGTGTATTATTGCAGACCAGTGGCTGTACCGGAGAATGTGTATAGTATTAATTATTTCTTTATGTGTGTAGTTTACCTATGATATATATTTATATAATGTATAGGAATTAGAGTGGAGATTCCAATGGACCACGGACTTAGCAGAATGTTCGTCGCTTATATATATGTGGAGCTATCACTGAGGGCTATTGCTGCCTCCAGTGAGATGCTGTGCACACTCTTAGTGAACCGGTGTTGCAGAAATTCGTCTCATATTTTGCAGACGAGCAGGCATCGTTGGCCCGAAGCAGAAGCAAGACAATTAAAAGTCTTCACTGACATTCGGGCCGCATTGGAGCATCCAGCACTGAGCTACGATCGTCCACCAGTCTGCCAGCCAGGAGAAAACTCCACCACAACACCGCTCATCGAAACGAGAGCTAAGTTAAATCGAAAACGTGCACCAAAACTGTTAGCAAAGGACACCAATAGTCCACGCTTCCAGAACTCTGGTCCTTTTGGGCAGAACGCACCATTAGCCCGATGATGAGACAGTAGCTGCATAGAACTATCAAGGAGCGAACTATTCGAAGTGATGGACTTTTAAGTTAGTATAGTGATTAGCAGATCTTGTATAGAGTAGAGGAAATAAATGTGTGATAGTTACTGTTAACAAGTGGCTGGACTACCTATGTTTCATAGCCCTGTGAGAGCTAATGTGACAGTGAATCTTTTACCATTTTCTTTCTATCTCTGTAACCCCAGCCTAAACACAGACCGAGCTAAACTTATAAATGTATTAAGATTAGACACCGGGAGATTAACTAGCGATCCCCATCGACGGGAGACGAGTGGGTAATATCATTCCATTGTGCAGAGCCCAGCAACAATAGACCCACCGTCACAGCTACAAGGTCAAGGTCACTGGAGTTGTCCAAAGTCGGTTTATACGAGTACTTTGAAGTGACCTTTACCCAACGCTATTCGAAATAAAAAGTCCAAACTTGCTGTAGGTAGAGATAATAGATTGGTCTTTCATATAGGTTCCGTTTTTGCGTTGATCTTGAAGGTCAAAGTCATTTTAGGACCTATAAAACATTTAAGAAATTGATCATCGTACAGTGGAATCGCTTTCTGTACTGTATATTTGACCCATAGTATGCATCAAAATTGTGTTATTTGATCATACACGAGCATCAAAGGTTATGTGAAGGTCAATGTCATCCCAAGGTCACATAATTCAACTTTGGCTAGAGTTCATCTGATCGTACGTTAGTGTCTTTTTAGAGCCAGGAGTCAAAGTCATCTCAAGATCATTGCGCATTGCAAGATCAAGGTCAATATTGCTTTGCTTTTTAAAGCCTTTGTTTCAATTTTTGTGGGCAGTCATTTTCAAATTGCAAATTGCATAAGGAGCATGCGAGCCATATGGCTTTGTGTGTCTCTATGTGGCTGAGGATAGTTCTGGGTGTTGCTTAGTGTTGCTTAGTGTGCCGAACTTTGTAGCTGAGGATGCAGTGGTGAATGCGGAATATGTGTCGCTGTCACTGTGCAAATATGAGTTTCGACATACTGTGATGTGTCCATATGATTTTAGATAATTGTACTGTGGTATAAGCGTATTTCTGGCAGTGGCTTTCTGTTCTCTCAACCGGCTTCTTTTATTGCTTTTACTGCGTGGCCTGTATGACTGTGATAATTATGTAGTTTCGTACGTGCCTCGCGGCGAAATGTATTCCTCGTGCATTGTATGTGTCGCTTGGCAATAAAGAATCACGCAGATCGGAGTCTTCTCTGAACCTGATTTTGTTCAGAAGCGCTTGCACCTGTTCAGGACCCTCCACTCCCCCAACCCCCTTCGTGAGGGTGCCGGAAGTTTCTGTATAAATAGTATCCCCACTTTCTGGAAATGTAGTGCTTTAAATTCCCACTGCCGCTGTCTTTCTCATTTGTTCTTTCTCATTCCTACTCTGTTCTATCAATCTACTATACTATCTTCTTCTTCGCTAGACCAGTCACCTACCTTTTTTCTTGAAAACTCTTCTGAGATAAAACTCCTCATTTGTGTGTGAGGTCTGTTGTCTCGGCTTGGGAATATTGGACACTTTCTGCCTTGTGGTCACTAGGGCTTCCTATGATATTATTATTTAGCAATGTAGGTATTTTATATGTATGTGTTTTGCTGATATTTTATAATGATGTTTGTATTCTAATTTGGTTTTATAAACGGGGGTTTCCTAAATTAGAGGATAGCCTCAGCGTCCCCTGCGTGGGATGTCTTTCTTGTAAAGTGACCGGCTGTTGGAGTGCCTTCAGTGTTACCACTGGGGTTGTTTCAGCAGATCTTTTATGGGAATCAGGGGTGAGTCCTATTTCAGCGAAGTTGTGATCTTGATTTTGTGGTCCTGGTTTGGCCCTTTGCAGTCCCCTGGACCTGTAAGCAATTAATAATTAACTAACTAAGCATGCTGGCAAAAGTATATTTCTATGTCCACCGGCATGTTTACGAGCGTATCTGTCTAGCTGTCGGATGCCCTAGGCCAGGCCCGGTTGACCTTACCTTTTGGAGGTCAAAATCAGTTTTTGACTGTTTAAAAATGTCTTGCCCCATGTCGTGAAGTCTGTCACTGTCCCGACTTCAAAAGATCCATGCTACAGCTTGACATGCAGACTTCACGACCTACTTAACATTCAGTACTTCCATAACACATCGTATATTAAGTTGAATATAATTACAGTATTTTCATATATCGTCATAGCTGACAAGAAACTACATACATATATATATATATATATATACACACACATACTTGTGTTACCTTGGCTATATGGTCTGGGATAGGCCGGGCGGTGACCCGGGTGATAACCTGGGCTATACTGTTTGGCTCAAAGCGGACAAGATGGCATCTGCCGGAAAGAGCACACAATCAGCAACTGTCTGAGAGAAGCTTTTTTACATCTTTGTAGAAAAAACAAACAAAATACGTCATTCATTAGAGGACCCGCGTCGCACTTGCATGTGGATATGACCTGATCACGTGGCGGCTTAGCCCGCAAAAATAGAAAACGAACGCACCTATTTTGAGGTGGTTCATTGGGTTCCTTTGACTAATGTTTCGCAGCACTGGCGTGTGATGTTTTATGCTATTAACTTGTCAACAGGGAGTGATTATAAACTATATCGCATCATCCATTTTCATTCATTTTATTCAAGCTTCAGAGAATAAAACTTAGGAACATTATGGTATTTTGCGTTTTACGGTTGAGCATCACTCACCAAGACTATGTAATAGCTTGTCAGGAAGATGTCTAGCTTTTCACAATAATTTTCTTGCACGTGTTAACACTGTAAATGGTCTGTTGGCGATTGTTTTCATTGGTTTGGAAATTAATGATCTGACTGGTTTATCGAACCGAGCGATCCAATACATATTAAAGAGAGATAAGAACAGTTTAGTTTATTCAGATTTTGCCAATATGTGAGAGCCTGTTAATACATTTGAAATGAGTTATTGATTGATTGATTGATTGTTGATTTAGGTCCAGCGGACTCTTCCGAAAATGAGTTAAGAACGCCATCTTTTTTTAATATATTATTTCAGTCATGTATCGTTGAAGAATTCAAGATTCGACAATTCCCTATTATCTCTCAACAGAGAAATTAAGACCTGCTTACTTGACTGAGTGATTCATTTATCTGATTGATTGATGACCTATTGATTTGTCGCAGGGAATTCCGACACAGAGGCCACAAGTGGACGATCATCAGAACGACAGGCCCATGTCCATCGACAGCTTGTTGGAAGAAGCCGTGCGTCCTGGTCATGGTGAGTCTGCTTTGATTGATTGATTGATTGTTGCTTTAGGTCCAGCGGACTCTTCCGAGCCAAATCAGGACCGGACAACCCCCGATCCGCATAAAAGATCTGCTGAAACAACCCTAGTGGGAAAATTGAATGCCCTCCACCGGCCAGTCACTTTACAATAAAGACATCCCAGGCAGGGGACGGCTGAGGCTTTACCCCAACTACTCAAACCCCCGGTTACAAAAACAAAATAGAATACAAACAGCATTATAAATCATCAACAAAACACATACATATAAAATGCCTATATTGCTAAATAATAACATCAAAGGAAGCCCTAGTGACCACCCGGCAGAAAGCGTCCAACACTCCCAAGCTGATCCAACAGACCTCATACACAAACAAGGAGTCTTGTCCAAGAAGAGTTTTCAAGAAAAAAGGTAGGTCATTGATCTAGCGAAGAAGAAGATAGTATAGCAGAGTGATAGGACAGATCAGGAATGGGAAAGAGCAAATGAGGAAGACAGCAACAATGGGAATTTAAAGCACTAAATTTCCAGAAAGTGGGGATACTATTTATACTGAAACCCCCGGCACTCCAACGGGGGTACTGTTGCCGCAGTGAATCGGTCTTGCCTACAAAGTCAAGACAGGTTTTCAACTGGGGCTTTCACTTTTCCCTTTATAGGTTAGAACAATCTACAGTGGCAAGATTGCTCATGACCCCAAAGGGTGGTGAGTCTGCTGTCGCTGCTGTTGTTGGTGTGCATTGTCTGGAAATACCTTGAAATGGACGGCTGGGGGTGAAGGAGGGGGATGGGAGGGAGGAGGGAAGTGTGAGTGTGTAGGAATAAGAATGAGCCAAATGTCGTTTTTGCCGGAAGGTCCGCCTTTCCGTTGGATGCCACATTTCAGATCAACCGAAAGATTTTGACCGACCCTCATAGGGACATTACCTAGGTTAGTGACCTACCCTCATAGGGACATTACCTAGGTTAGTGACCTACCCTCATAGGGACATTACCTAGGTTAGCAGCCCTGAAAATGAAAAAAAGGTCCCACTAGCCTTTGGCTAGTAACTTAAAAATTTTACTAGCCAAACTAAAAACTTTACTAGCCAAACTAAAAAAAGGTTCATTTTAGCGCACTCGCATTTGGCGACTAAAGTTTTTTTTTCAGTCGCCAATTTTTTTTTTTCACTAGCCATGGCGACTAAATTAGTCGCCATTTTCAGGCCTGGTTAGTGACCTACCCTCATAGGGACATTACCTAGGTTATTGACCGACCCTCATAGGGACATTACCTAGGTTATTGACCTACCCTCATAGGGACATTACCTAGGTTATTGACCTACCCTCATAGGGACATTACCTAGGTTAGTGACCTACCCTCATAGGGACATTACCTAGGTTATTGACCTACCCTCATAGGGACATTACCTAGGTTAGTGACCTACCCTCATAGGGACATTACCTAGGTTAGTGACCTACCCTCATAGGGACATTACCTAGGTTAGTGACCTACCCTCATAGGGACATTACCTAGGTTAGTGACCTACCCTCATAGGGACATTACCTAGGTTAGTGACCTACCCTCATAGGGACATTACCTAGGTTAGTGACCTACCCTCATAGGGACATTACCTAGGTTAGCGACCTACCCTCATAGGGACATTACCTAGGTTAGTGACCTACCCTCATAGGGACATTACCTAGGTTAGTGACCTACCCTCATAGGGACATTACCTAGGTTAGTGGCCTGCCCTCATAGGGACATTACCTAGGTTAGTGGCCTGCCCTCATAGGGACATTACCTAGGTTAGTGGCCTGCCCTCATAGGGACATTACCTAGGTTAGTGGCCTGCCCTCATAGGGACATTACCTAGGTTAGTGGCCTACCCTCATAGTGACATTACCTAGGTTAGTGACCTACCCTCATAGGGACATTACCTAGGTTAGTGACCTACCCTCATAGGGACATTACCTAGGTTAGTGGCCTGCCCTCATAGGGACATTACCTAGGTTAGTGGCCGGCCTCCCGTGCCATAGTACTTGCTCTACAGCAAAGGTCCAGGTCAGTTGAGTAGTGTTGTTGCTCAACAGTATTGCTCGATTTCTAAAATATCTCAAAAACAGAAAACGCGAATTTGTTGACTTCTAGTATACAGGTAGGCTACTTCAAATCATGGGGCAGCAGTTCGGTTGTGGGTCAGGCGGTCGTTCCGGCGCTCAGAATGTCCTTTTTTCCTCTTCAAAACACACTTCTATCTATCCTATCAAATCCTGTCCTATCCCGTAACTCAAAGGTCTTTGGGGCACCACAGATGATCGTTTCTCTTTCCTCAGCCACCCTTATGGCATCTTTCTCTTTTCTCAGCAACCCTCATGGCATCTTTCTCTTTTCTCAGCAACCCTCATGACATCTTTCTCTTTTCTCAGCAACCCTCATGGCATCTTTCTCTTTTCTCAGCAACCCTCATGGCATCTTTCTCTTTTATCAGCAACCCTCGTGGCTTCTTTCTCTTTTCTCAGCAACCCTCATGGCATCTTTCTCTTTTCTCAGCAACCCTCATGGCATCTTTCTCTTTTCTCAGCAACCCTCATGGCATCTTTCTCTTTTCTCAGCAACCCTCATGGCTTCGTTCAGTGTCAAGACAGTCCAATCTGGAAGGTTGTCCTTCCCACCTCCTTTTCTGTCGCCCTCTTCATTTGCCTCCTTGCACCGTGCCTTGCAGGATGGTTTTTGCCCTTATCTCAAGAATAACTTTATTTTGCGGATACTTTGATTAGAGCTAAGGATGTAACATCATTCGCATTTGTACTTTGCCCAAGGTCAAGGTCATTGTGCTTCACCGTGTTCTAAAAACGTTTTGCGCTGTATCAAAAAAATTTGCAGAGCCAATATTGACATATTGTGGATTTGTTTAAAATTTTTGATTTTTGATACTTTATTGCAGATAGTTGAAATCCTATCCTATCCTATCCTATCCCATAACTCGGAGGTCGTAGGGGCACCACAGATGATCGTATAGCCAGCGTACTCCATCTTTCCCTGTCCACAGCAACCCTGATTGTTTCGCTCAGTGTCAAACCAGTCCATTCTCGAATGTTGTCCTCCCACCTCTTTTTCGGTCTCCCTCTTCTTCTACCTCCTTGCACTGTGCCTTGCAGGATGGTCTTTGCAAGACCTGATGATCTGGTGACGTGGCCATACCATCGAAATTGACGTTTTTTCACCACTGTGAGCAGGTCATCGTGTTGTCCAATGGCTTGTGTGATGGTCTGTCGGTCTTCGTCGTTGGTGATGTGCTGGGTATAGGAAATGCCAAGAAGTCTTCTGTAGCACCTCGTCTCCATGCTTTGTATTCTTCGTTGTAGATCTGCTGTGAGGGTCCATGTTTCGCAAGCATATATTATAGGAAGATGGCGATGACAAGGGAGCGCAGCAGCTTTACCTTGGAATGTAGACTGATGGTCCTGTCTTTCCAAATTGGCTTCAACCTCTCCAGGGCAGCAGTTGTTTGTGCGATCCTGGAGAGGACTTCCTGTCGGGACCCATTGTCTGATACAATGGCTCCTTAATATTTGAAGCTATGCACTGTGTTGAGGGATTGGCTTTGGACTTTGATGTCCGTGTTAA
>CM072523.1:47158718-47218718 GCA_036898135.1 Oncomelania hupensis
GGAAAAGGTGAGAAAGAAGATAGTTAGTTTAGTCATTGTTTATAAGATCAAGCGGACTGCAAAGAGCCGAATCAGGACCCCAGTTTGGTTGAAAGACGACTCGCCCCCGATTCGTATAAAAGATCTGCTGAAACAACCCTAAGGGCACCACCGAAGGCACTCCAACAGCCGGCCACTCTATGATAAAGGCATTCCATGCAGGGGACGCCGAGACTGCACTGTGATTTTTCGAACTCCCGTTTACAAAACCAAAATAGAATATAAACGTCTTTATAAAATATTAACAAAACACACATACAAAATGCTTACATTGTTAAATAATAATACCATAGAAAGTCCTAGTGACCAGCTGGTAGAAAGCGTCCAATATCCCCAAGCTGACCCAACAGACACCATACACAGACGAGACGTTTGGGAGCATTTTCAAGAAAAAAAAAAGGTAGGTGACTGGTCTAGTGAAGAAGATAGAACATAGTTACAAGTAGATTGATAGAACAGATTAGGAACAAGAAAGAATAAATAAGTTTGTTGTTTGATTTTAATGTCTTGTTCACCGAAATGATAAGACAAAAAAAAAAAAAAAAAAAAAAAAAAAGGTAATGAATTGTAGTTTAACATCAAGTTATCATAGGTACTGACCAATTGGAGAACCAATAAACGATTTCGCTAGACTAATGCAAACATCAAAACTAATATTGTCCAAAGCTGACATATTGTTAGGTAGACTATCACGCAATTGATTGCATTGAAATAAAACATGTTTCAAAGAAAACATTTCATTACATACACATTTGATATTTTTACAATATTTAGTTCTTAAAGAATTTAGATATATTCTGTAAGCCATCGTCACTATAGACCTGGGGATTCCATTATGTTGCTCAAATAGGAGATTAAAATGACATTTCTTTTTAACTTCCTTTTCAGTTATAGCTTGCATCTCTTTAACTGACAATGATATATTTAACTTTACTACATTATTGTTTTCAGCACCATGTTTTGCAGCTCGATCAGCCCAGTCATTAAAGAGAAAACCACAATGAGAAGGAACCCAACAAAAGTTAACATGTGTACCATTAATTATAATACTATGAATCAAGTACTTAATTTCAAAAAATATTTCTTTTCTGTCTGTGCTGTTATTAGAATTTAATGCCTCTAAAACTGATTTTGAGTCTACACATATAACTATACTATAGAACGTTAATGGTATATTTATTATTCTATTTAAAGCCATAAGTATTGCTATCAATTCTGCAGTGAAAATTGAATATCCTTTTCCTAAATAAAATGATTCTGTAATTTTAAATTCAGGAATAACAAAACCTGCTCCAGCATTACCATTTTGAAGGACCGATCCGTGAGTGTATATATGAAGTTGTGTCGAATAATTATCATATAAATGATAACGAACACCAATTATCATTAAATCTGAGTTATTATTCTTTATTTCATTTGTAAAATTAATGTCATAGTTAGCTTTTTCAAGTTCCCATACAGGTATTGGAGACACTACCTTCTTGTTACATACAAAATTTGTATTTTCAAAATGTTTTGGAACTATGTCATTTGTGTAAGTTGCTATTGTTTCAAAACATTTAATTTTTTGTGAATGTTTAGGATAAGATATATCTGATTTGAAATATAGTTCCTCATTCGTACTGTTATCTACTGCAGTTGCTCTTATAACATATTTTGCACACGATAATTTTCTCCAAAAGTCTAAAGGCATAACTCCCGCTGTTTCATAAGCACGTATTGTGTTAGTGTGTATAGGAATTCCAAGAGCCAATTTTATAGCCTTACTATCTAAACTCTGTAACTTTTTAATATAGCATGTAGGGGCAGCGAAATAAGCCTCTTGGCCATATGTTAATTTAGATCTAACGAGTGCACATGCTAAATGTACTAAAGTTTTAGGGTCCTGTCCCCAAGGCTGCTTGCTAATAATTTTTAATAAATTATAACTTCTTACAGCTTTTTGAATTACATATTCAATATGTTTTTTCCAATGTAATTTAGGTGTAAAATATACACCTAGAAATTTAACTTCTTTGACATATTTTAATTCCTCATTTTCGATGTACACTTTAGGCATTTGTCTGGGATCATGACCATTATTAAATAAAATCATACTAGTTTTTTCTTTAGACAGTTCCAATCCATTTTGATTCATAAAGTAAGTAATATTATTTATTTCTAGTTGATATAATTTCGCAACATGTTTAATTTCATATAGAGACGTTTTTCTTCTTAAAGATACATTCATCCAAATAGCAATATCATCAGCGTATTGAACCATAGAAATTCGTTTGCTCACAACTCTTGGTAAATCATAAATAAATATATTAAAGAGAAGAGGTGAAATTATTGAACCTTGTGGAATTCCCATATCTATAGTGCGATGAGTAGAATATGAATTTCCAACTTTCACACTCATTTTACGTCCTTTAAGAAAGGTTCTAATGTAATTATAAATATATCCAGACAATCCTATCTGTTTCAATTTATACAATAGCCGAGCGTGCCAGACTCTGTCGTACGCTTTTTTAATGTCAAAAAAAGTAGCCAAAATACTTTTCTTTTTTGCAAATTGTCTCTTAATGTGAGTGCTTAATTTAACTAAATGATCTACTGTCGATCTGCCTTTTTGAAATCCTGCTTGGTTATTTGGGATGACATTATGTTTACAACAAAAATATGTCAATCTTTCTAGTATAACCTTCTCCATTAATTTACTTACATGAGATGTTAAGGATATAGGTCTGTAACTTGATGTTTTATCTCTAGGCTTACCAGCCTTTAAAATGGGTATAACTAGAGAAGACTTCCATATATCAGGCAAAACTCCTCTTTTCCAACATGTTTGAATAATAATGAGCAGAATACGAATCCACTGATCAGGAAGATGATTTAATAACGTATATGACATGCTCTGTGGGTTCGGGCAAATAGAATAGACCCAACGTTTCCCGGCGTGTCTTAAGAGGCGACTAACAGGGGTGATGTTAGCACGGCATCACTGGGCGAAAGTCTTCTACACAGAAGTCACCGGCCAGGGCGGAGGAACCTCACGTTACTACAGGTTCAACGACCACGTGCTCAGGGCCAAGGCGAGCCACACTGTATTCGTGGATTTCGGCTGTGGCCAACAGCCTGGAGAGGATTGGGCCCTGCCAGGTCTTTTTTTGCCCAAGACACAACACATGATGAGGCTATCCACTAATTCCATGCCGGATCGGTCGTCGCCCGGCTACACAAGGACCGCGCCTTCCGTTGGCCACCAGGACGGAGGTGAAAAGTATGCTACTGATGGACAAATTAGCAAGATCCGCACGAGAAACAACATCGTCATAGGAACCTGGAATGTCAGGACCCTAACTGCGGAAGGAAAATTAGAAGAACTGGCCCACGAGCTGGACCACTATCGATGGAACGTTCTAGGTATCAGCGAACTGCGCTGGAAAGGCCTAGGTGAAACAACGACTGACAAAGGCCACAAGCTCTATTTCAGCGGTAGAGATGACAGGCACGAACACGGCGTTGGATTCTTGGTCCACAAGAACATTCTAGCCACTGTCATGGGTTGCCGCCCAGTCTCCAGTAGACTCATTACCATCCGTCTGAGAGCAACCCCTTTCAACATTACCATCATCCAGGCCTATGCTCCAACATCAGACTATGAAGACAGCGAAGTGGAGGATTTTTATGAAAATATACAGGCGGCCCTTGACCAAGTGCCGAAGAAGGACATAGTCATAGTGCAAGGCGACTGGAATGCCAAGGTTGGCCAAGATGCGCACCACAACTGGGGAGACACATGCGGACCCCACTGCAACAACGAGACAAATGACAGGGGTCTGAGGCTATTGGAGTTTGCCAGATACAACAATCTGGTACTGGCAAACACGCTTGGTCTCCACAAAAAATCCAGACGATGGACATGGCACAGTCCCGGCGGGGAACATCACAACCAGATCGACTACATCATGGTCAAGAAACGCTTCAGATCAAGCATCAACATTGGCAGGACACGCACTTTTCCAGGAGCAGACATTGGAAGTGACCACGATCTCGTGATGATGTCTTTCCGGCTCCATTTGAAGAGAGTAAATACAGCAAAGTGCACTAGGCTGAAGTTCGACCTGGATAAACTGCAAGACCCGGAGGTGGCAAAAATATTTCAGGCCACAATTGGAGGGAAATTTGCACCACTGCTTATTTTGGGGGCAGGCGAAGTAGATGTCAACACCATGACCAATACCTTCAACTCAGCTGTAACAGATGCCGCCACTGAGATCCTTGGCAAGCACCGACCAAAGAAGAAGCCGTGGATCACACCTGAACTTTTGGATCTGTGTGATAAACGAAGAGAGTTAAAAAAGAAAAAGAACACCTCACAGGGAGCTGATGTCTACCGAAAAATCAACAATGACATCCGAAAAGGCATGCGCACAGCAAAGGAGAACTGGATAGAAGATCAATGCCAGGAAATAGAGAACAATCTGAACAAGAACAACAGCAAGAAGGCCTACCAGACTGTGAAGCGGCTGACAAGTGTTAAACAGCCCAAAGTCTCCACTATCCAAAGCAAGTCTGGCATTTGCCTTACAGAAGAACAAGAAGTCTTGGACAGATGGACAGAGTACTGCTCTGACCTTTACAACCATACACCAAATGGAGACCCATCAGTTCTAGCATGTCCCGAGAGCAGAGAAGAAGAAGAAATCCTCCCAATTCTCCGGGAAGAAGTTGAGGCAGCAGTGCAATCGCTGAAGAAAGGGAAGTCAGCGGGAGTGGACAACATACCAGCGGAACTGCTACAAGCAGGAGGAGAAGCGATGACTGATGCTCTCACCATTATCTGTAACAAGATCTGGCAGAGTGGGGAATGGCCTACACCATGGACCCAGTCGCTTGTCATCACTCTTCCCAAAAAAGGTAACCTTCAGGAGTGTGAAAATTACCGCACCATCAGCCTCATCAGCCATCCCAGCAAGGTCCTCCTGAAAATAATACTCAACAGGTTGAAACCACAAGCTGAACAAATCATAGCTGAAGAACAAGCAGGATTCATGGCAGGGCGAAGTACCACTGAACAGATTTTCAACCTCAGAATAATCTGTGAGAAATACCTACAGCACCAACAACATCTATATCATGTGTTCATAGACTTCAAGAAGGCATTTGACCGAGTCTGGCATGCAGCTCTATGGGCAACCATGAAAGTGTACAACATCAGCCCTAAAATTATAGAAGTCATCAAAAGCCTGTATGACAAGGCTACCAGTGCAGTCCTCCATAACAGCGTCATCGGGAACTGGTTCAGAACAACAATCGGTGTGCGTCAAGGATGCCTACTCTCCCCAACACTCTTCAACATCTTCCTAGAGCGCATCATGTCAGATGCTCTTGCAGATCACGAAGGCACAGTCAGCATAGGGGGCAGAGCAATCTCCAATCTTCGTTTTGCGGATGATATTGATGGATTGGCTGGAGAGGAACAAGAACTTGAACAGCTTGTACAGAGGCTTGACACCACCTCCAGAGCTTATGGAATGGAAATAAGTGCAGAGAAGACCAAAATGATGACCAACAACACCAATGGCATCAACACGGACATCAAAGTACAAGGCCAATCCCTCAACACAGTGCACAGCTTCAAATATTTAGGAGCCATTGTGTCAGACAATGGGTCTCGACAGTCCTCTCCAGGATCGCACAAACAACTGCTGCCCTGACAAGGTTGAAGCCCATTTGGAAAGACAGAACCATCAGTCTACATTCCAAAGTAAGACTGCTGCGCTCTCTGGTCATCTCCATCTTCCTATATGCTTGCGAAGCATGGACCCTCACAGCAGATCTCCAACGAAGAATACAAAGCATGGAGATGAGGTGCTACAGAAGACTTCTGTGCATTTCCTATACCCAACACATCACCAACGTCGAAGTCCGACAGACCATCACACAAGCCATTGGACAACACGATGACCTGCTCACAGTGGTGAAGAAACGGAAACTCCGATGGTATGGCCACGTCACCAGATCATCAGGCCTTGCAAAGACCATTCTGCAAGGCACAGTGCAAGGAGGTAGAAGAAGGGGGAGACCGAAAAAGAGGTGGGAGGACAACATTCGAGAATGGACTGGTTTGACACTGAGCGAAGCCATGAGGGCTGCTGAGGACAGAGAAAGATGGAGTATGCTGGTTAAGCGATCATCTGTGGTGCCCCTACGACCTTCGGGTTATGGGACAGGATAGGATAGGATAGGATATGACATGCCGTCAAGTCCTACAGCAGACTTTTTTGAACCTAGGGAAAATAAAGCATCTTTAAGTTCTGCTAGAGATATATCTGAATTAATAAAAAAAGAATTGTCTGGATTAGGATCTTCATATTGTTTCGTGCATTCTTGAATTTTTCTATTATTTAAAACATTATCAAACAGACTTGTGGAATTACTTTCATTTGAAAAAACGTTTACAAATTCTTCTGCTTTCTCCTTGGGAGAAGGAAAATTATTATTAACTAATTTAATAGGACATTGCGGTAACTTAAATCCATTTCTCATTTCATCAACCTTTTTCCAAGTCTTTAAAGAATCTTGTGAACTAGATATTTCGTTGAAACAAAAAGTTGACCAAAACTGCCTTTTTTCAGCAGCTATTATTTTGTTACATGTTATTTTCGCTTTTTTCATATCATTAAAATTTTGATCTGACCTTGATTTTAACCAATTTTTATAAGCATATTTTTTCTGTTTTACTGCTGCTTCACAAACTTCATTCCACCATATATTTCCATTGCGGTTTTTTATCTTAGCTGATCGTTTTTGAGGAATAGAATTACTAGCAGCTAAATGAATTTGTTTAATAAAATGTGAATAAATATTATTTATATCATCATCATGCACAAATTCTGTATCATAAGACATTAACAAACTTTGAAATAAGTCCCAGTTCGCACGCTTATAAATGTACTTTGGAATGACATCCACATCTGTTTGAGTGTCAATAGTGTTATTCATAGTTGTAACAATGGGCAAATGATCGCTGCCCAGAGGATCCTTCTGAATATCCCACTCGCAGTCAATGGCTAAAGTAGATGAAACCAGCGTCAAGTCAATAGCTGAAGGTTGATGAGATGAAACGTCAGGTATACGTTTGGCTTGTCCATCATTTAGCAAAATTAGATTGGAGTTTAGAATAGTTTCAACGAAAGTCCTATTTGTTGTATGTATACAATCTTTATCCCATAGTGGCGAATGTGAATTAAAATCACCGTTAATTATCCAATATTCAGTGTCATTAATATCCAGAATCCAGTCAGAGTTATTATTACTTGGTCCTCTTGGATAATACACCGATATAATATTTAAACACAAATCTTTATTGATCTTAAGTTTTATAGAAGCTGTATAAACGTCATTCACATCTTTAAAAACTGGAGAAGTATTCACAATATAATCTAAGTCATTCCTGATATAAATAGCAGCTTGAATCTTGTTCCTACCAAAATTGGTCACTGGGGGATAATAAAATCCTTGAAGCTTGGGTAACTTTTTGTTGCTGACATTTAAAGATTGTAATGTTAGTACATGATGATCATTCGTTGATAAATAATTATGTAAATATTGTATATTAGTAGAAATAGACCGGCAGTTCCACTGAAAAATTGAAAGCCGTTCTCTTTTCATAACACAAACGTTAACAATTCAAAAACACGAGATTGGAAATTGATACTAATGTTAATGTTTTTAAACAACAGTCTCAGTCATGAAAAAAGTGTAGTAGTCACTTCAAAGATGATTAATTTTACATGGATTATAAATCACAGCATACAAATTTCTGGTAACCGTTGGTCAGTCAATACCACTTCACTGGAAATACTGGATTAGGATCTGGGTGCCACCTGCCTCGAAGATCAAAATACCCGAAGCAGTCACTTGTTCGGTAGGGCCGAGCAAGTCTCCTACGGCTTGGTTTATTCCATAAAAGATTATGGAGGACTCGACCAATATTTCCTGCAAGGGTACTGGAACCCGTTCTGTTTGGATGAATAATGTCTCTGAGGACGTATGTGGACATGTTGTCATGATTGACGAAAGTAACGTTGGGTTCATCCATCAACTCAGAGAAATGTAACGCATTGAAAATATCTCTCTTGGATCGAAGAACCTTGTCTTTAACAGCCGCTACTTTACTTACTACAATCTTGGCCTGGGGATGTAATAAGGCCACATTCTTGATGGTGTCCACAAACCTTTTGCTGGCAGTTTTGGGGTCTTCGTTCTTCAGATCGTTTACACCCACATGGACGAGGACTGCCTTCAGATCTTGCTTTTTGACATCTTCGGTAAGTTGTTCCAATGCCCCAAGAACTTCTGTGGTTGTCAACGCTCGGGTTTTGAGGACCTCAAAGCCATAAGATTGGCCGAGTCGATTTGCCTGCACTCCGTTCAGAACAGAGTCATGCACGACTGCAACCACGTTGTCGAAGGCTTGTTTACTTCCTGTCTTGCGTCTTACGTCATTTGTCGTTGTAATGACGTCTTTTGCCAGCTTGGTGTTGTTGACGTCATTTTTGGAATCCTTTCTTTCTTTTTTCCTTTCTTTGCAGGTATCAACAACACCATTGGATTTTGTAGGATTAGATATTATAGACTGCGCGGATTGAGGTCGACAACTGAGTAAAGTCGACTGTTCAGATTTCGCTGCGGCCGCGTACGAAGCATGAGCTGCTGGTAATCTCAAACGCGTCGTCTGCTGTTCCTGCATCGTTACACGCTGCGCATGCATGGCCTTGATCAATTTAGCCTGATCAAGCACCGTCGAGTGTAATGCTGCAAGCTCTTCATGCATGGTTTGAACTAATAATATCAGCTCACGTAAAGTAGCTTGGCACTGGCAGCTCATGCAGTCCACTACATCAGTATTGACTCCTGTCTATGCTGTCACTGCTGCCAGGCCCACCTCCTCGTTCTGCTGATCCTGTTCTTCCATCGCCACCTCCTCATCCACCTTGTTTGTCCGCTTCCTTCTTCTTACTCCCTTTCTTGCTGTCATCGTCGCAACTCCCCTGATCCTTCAGTAACCAGATAAAATGTTGGCTGCTACTTTTTGTCGGTTGTATAAGAATAAATAAGAATGGCAGAAAACGGTGTTAATTTAAAGTACTAAATTTCCCCAAAGTGGGGATACTATTTATACAGAAAACCCCCAACGGTGAATTTGATGATGATGATGATGATGATGATGATGATGATGATGATGATGATGATGATGATGATGATGATGATGATGATGATGATGATTTTTTTTCTTGTGTAATGTCGGCTTCACGTCAGTAGACTTGCTGAATGTTTGGCCTCTAGCGCTGTGACCGCTTAGGCGACTCCTGGGGTCAGGATTGCTGTTTTCAAAACCCCTTTGAACCTTGTATAAGGATTGCATTGTGGCTGTCAACGCTTAGGGCGGGGTGAGGGACGGGAGAGGGGCGGGGGTGGGAATGGGGGAAGGGGCGACAGAAAGTCTTTGATTTCGTCTCTCGATCTGCGTTGCTGTGCTACAAACCATAGACGGTTATTAAGTAAATGTGCAATACAATGGGAGATGAGTGTGGAGGAGCAAGGGGAGGGAATCCAAACCATTTAGTCACGTTGAGTTACTTTGATTTTGTTCCCCTGCACAGGTGCTCCACAAACATTGGGAAGATAGGCGGACAGCAGATGATGACTCTAGCTCAACCGTGCAGGCGGGTATGTTGCAGATTGTGAAATAATAATGTAACCCGAAAGAAACAAAAAATATATTGATGACATTGTACAATTTATTTAAAAAAACAAACTTAACTTTTTATTTCTAATAGTGACCAACCGGCCGGCTTGTCGTCACCTTTCATTGCTTTGTGCGTAATAAAGTTAGGTTAAGTCAAGTAAAAAATCTATAGGCCTACTATCCTCAATGGGATTGGAGATAAATAAACGATGGCATTTAACTCCTGTGGAAGGTTTTTAGCGAAATTCATGTATAGAGAGAAGCGTTCAGTCTGGTGTGTGTTAGGATCTGCTTTGACATTTAGCGCTCTGTCCTGTTTTTTTTTAAAGGAGCTCTAACCCGTCAGAAACACCTTTCGTGGTTTCAAGTGCAGTGTGTAGCCAAACTATAGTCTGGACGCGCACTTCTTTTCTTTAGCACCGCACTAGGGTTTACGTATACACCAAGCAACGTTCATGCTTCCGGATATTGATAAGCGTGATTGAAAACGCAACCGAAAAATCGGACTTTCCCCTCACAAACTCAGAAAGTCAGTCGTGGTCTTGATAGAAATTGATCCATTTGTAATAGCTGTCAGTACATGCATAAGTATATCAAATAACAAGTTAGTATCTCGTATTGCCCCAAGTCGACGTGCGGTGGTCCCGTTTAGCCACAAGCTGAAACGGGGATATCCCAAACCTAAAAATAGAATAGAGAATTCTGGGAAATCTGTTTTCGCGAAGATGTGCTCGCTGAAATGAAACGAAAGTTGGGAGAGGAACTGCATATTTCTGGTAGTGAACAAAGGCAGAAACTTGTCAGCAGTATTATCAGCGATGGAGTTATAATGGACGAAGTGCTCCATACCTATGAGGTTGCCTTTGCTCGAGCAAAGAAACTAAAGAAGGATTTAGCCGATGTTATTTCAGAAAAGGATTTATCTACCCATAATTCCCCTGGGTTTTGAAGTTTCTAAAAAGTTATTTCAGGCCGATGACGCTCTATGGAGCTCAAAGCATGTAAAGGGAAGCAATCGGTTGTACGCGCACGTCGATAGAGACATAGAAGAGAGATACTAACTTGTTAGTTGATATACTTGTGGTACATGCTAATATTATCTCTTGTGACTGGATGAAAGTCCACATCCTTAGACAGCACATATTTGACCCATCTTGATTTCCTTCTCTACGTCACAAACGGGAAAGCCCGTTTTTCCGCTTGAGTTCCAAGGTCTACCGTTTCGCCACAGTCGTTCACACTGAGGTCTCGCTAACGGTATTATAGAGACGGTTGTCTGACATTATAACCGTAAAAATAATTTCACTGCCAGGTATTACAATCGTGACTACGGTTAAATTTGCTTCAAAAAATGTAGGCTTGATCCACTTTAAGTAAATATATGTTCGCACGACTATTCAGACTTGCGCGTGATCTTTCAGAAACGCATTCTGATTCACGAGCTGGGGCACGTGCTGGGGCTGATTCACGAGCATCAGCGTCAGGATCGTGACAACTACGTGACCGTCGTCCTGCACAACATCAAGAACTCGCACCAAGAACGCTACCAGTTTTCCAAGCTTGCGCCCAGCCCACTCTCTGATGGCCAGGTCCAATACAGCTACACCTCCATCAT
Source organism: Oncomelania hupensis (assembly GCA_036898135.1). Classification (NCBI taxonomy): domain Eukaryota; kingdom Metazoa; phylum Mollusca; class Gastropoda; order Littorinimorpha; family Pomatiopsidae; genus Oncomelania; species Oncomelania hupensis. The sequence continues at coordinate 47,170,112 of CM072523.1, forward strand.
GCACTACGGCAAAAACGTAAGTAGAATAATAATAATAATAATAATAATAATAATAATAATAATAATAATAATAATAATAATACTGGATGCTATATACGCGCCTTTCCCCAAATCAATCAGGCTCAAAGCGCGACGATCTGTACCAACATACACGCTCACCTGTCTCATCCACCCTCACACACACAACAAATACACATCCACCTCTCAAATAGGTGGTGTAAAGGCAGAGAGATCGCTATTGGAAGACGGAAAGAAAATCGAATTTTTATTTTGAAATTCCTGTATTGACAGTACCATTATTGAAGGAGAAGACGAACAACGATGACGAAGAAGAAGGAGAAGAAGAAAAATGATACACATTTGTTATAAAATACCTGCTGGACGATTGATCTGTCCTTCCTGTATACATTTTCACTTTTCTGCCGAACTCGCAATTGTTTAGTAGTCTGTACATCTTATTCGTTCGTTAGTTAACCCCAACACACCCCCAACCCCCCTCCACCCTCTTCCCGTCACTACCCTACCACATCTCTCCTCATTAGAAATTCACCTTGTTTTAGTAACAATTTAATTCTTATCTACCCTATCCCAATCTCTGCCTTCCAAAGGGTTTTACGTTGTTTTATACATTCCGTTTCTTATTTACCCTCTCCCCCTACATGGATAATATATTTCCATATTAAAAAATATATATATATATATTTTTTTAAATTATTATTATTATTATTTTTTTTTTTTTTGCTGCAGTTTATTATCCCTTTCTATCGGGACACTCTGGGCCGCCTCCTCCGGGGAAGGCGTAGTCGCAACCAGTGGCGCACCAAACCCTACCTACCTAATATTATTTGTGAATTTTTTGTTGTTGAAATTTTTGCTGGGGGAGCAAACCGGAGTACCCGGAGAAAACCCCCGAGACGTTGCCCGAATCGAAAGTAAATAATATTCGGAGAAACATAACGCCCAGATGCGGCGCCATTGGTTTCTGGCTTGTGGACAAGGCAAGTTAGTCTCGCCTTAGCCCACTTGGCCACAACGCTCGCCTTAGCCCACTTGGCCACAACGCTTATTATTATTATTATTATTATTATTATTATTATTATTATTATTATTATTATTATTATTATTATTATTATTATTATTATTATTATTATTATTATTATGTTGTTGTTGTTGTTGTTATTAAGAAGAAGAAGAAGAAGCAGAACAAGAAGAAAGAAAATGAAGAAGTATCGGTAGAAGTATAACAATTGCATTTGCAATAACCACAACTGTAACATGGCGGAGGAAGGAAGGAAAAATGGATGTTAAACGAGTAGATTTAGAGATGCACTTGGTCTTATATATTAAAAAAAAATAAAAAATAAAAAAAAAATCTCAGAATTGCTGGTTGAAGTCGGGATTGGATCTGAGCCTCTCAAGACTGACATCGTACTACAAGCGGCGCTCTGCGTTAAGGTCGTAGATCTATGAACCCCCCGTTAGGGATGCTTTATATTTCAATCTTGTCATCTGCAGACACTTTAAGAGGAAAACCGTGGAAGGCCTATCCATACAGCCGAAGAGGTCACACGGTGGAGAAAAAAAATGAGGTGCAGCGGGTGATGGAAAATGAAACATAGCAATGTGTTGTAGTGAGAGCCAGTGATTTTGTGTCAGGGATAGTTTCGTACAAGTAGGCCCACTCTCTGCGCGCGTGGTCCTGTGTGCGCACAGCCGTGCCATTGTAAAAAGTAACCCCAGGTCCAATGGAGTAGTATACTGGATGGTTAGAATTTTAGCAATATGTGTTTCTGTGTGTTACGTTTCAGACGCGCGCGATAGATCTGATCGTTTTATTTTGCAAAGCATGCAATAATAGAGTGTATTTACCTTTGATTTGATTTTGCGTTGTTGTTAGAAGAAGCTTTGTATAACGTTGGTAATTTTAGTTGGTCGATATTATTTGAGAATTTTCTAGAGTTGGTTGTTTACTATCGATCGAAGTTTCGCGATGGGTGTAGTAACAGCTGAGAGATTCTTTTAGCCTAAATATGGTTGTATGACGTAAGACAGTGATGACGAAGTTTATTCTTATTGGTTATAATTGTGTCTTGCCCGAATGTTTTTTCTTTCTCTGGAGTATAGAGAGACTATATAAGTGCCGCACTGTTTCAAAAGTGGAGAGAGTGGAAAAAGCGATTGTATGCAGTTGTTGATGTTCGCTGAATAAAGTTGGAAAACTTCATACGACGACTCCTGTCTTGTTGCTGAGTGAACAGGTTGCGTGAATAAACGAATCTGAGTTACACCTATCAGGATTCAAGCATCTGGTCTGAATCATCTACTAATAAAAACCAACAGCGAGTGTAACACTGTGTGTGGGTGTGTGGGTGTGTGTGCGTGTGTGTGTGTGTGTGAGTGTGTGTGTTGACAGGCAACTATATTTGCCCTTTTTTACAGTGCATCCGTTTTATGATTTTAATCTTCTTATCCTTTTGTTGTGATTTGCTGTCAACTTGTTAACTATGTTTTATGTGTGCTTTTGTGTGTGGTGCTGCAGCGTTGACCAAATGCATTCCTTGTGTATTATTCACTTGGCAATAAAATATCTTGTGTCTGGTAAAGAAGCATAACAGAAAAGGAGACTACTTTGATAACAATGGTGATCATTATGTCTTTTGTATTAGTAGCTGCCTGGTGGCACTTCATTCTGTGCCGCTGTGTCACCTTACGCTACACAATTTTTCCATGATTGTAAGGTGTGTGTGTATGTATATTTTTGCAGTATTTCGCCAAAACGCCAGACCTGACAACGCTGGTGACGGTGGACCCGGCTTACCAGGATGTCATTGGCCGTGCTGAGCTGCCTGGGGTCAGTGACGCTGAAGCCCTCAACATTATGTATGGCTGCACAGGTAGGGTGACAACTTCGTCGACATCATCGTCATCGTCAAAATCATCAACGTCATCGTCGTCATCATCATCATCATCATCATCATCATCATCATCATCATCATCATCATCATCATCATCATCATCATATTGTGCGATATTACCTAGGGCGAAGTTCTGTTTTACTAAGATTTGTGAGCTGTGGATCTACATTACTAGAGTAATACTTCTAATGTTATCGAACAGCAACTCCGAACGAAGGTTTTAAATATATATTGTAGTACATATTTTTGCTGTGATGCGGATTACAAAAGTAGTATTCATTAAGCTTACTTGCAAATATGTAAGCTTATCACTTTAAATTGGTTGGGAATACCTCATTTTTGAAGCAAGGAAAATCACTATATCATAGAAAACTGAAGAGGCTGCAGCATAGGTATAAGTCGTGATATGAAAGGACGTTTGGCCCAAAAACAATGGAACGTTGTTGCTTGCAGGCGGCGGCCAGAACCGTCTTCCAGACGCCACGTGTGAGCTGCTCAAGATCAAGGGTCAATGTGAGGGCCAGAATAGGGAGACGGTCCGCTCTCTCTGTCTCCGCTCTTGCCAGACCAATCAACGGGGACGCGACGGTCACGTGACTAACTTTCAGCCAACCAGGAGCGCGTACACGCCGACCTCCGCCTACTGGGACAAACATACCACCACTGCCCCCTGGTGGGGCGCCAACTCCAACACGGTGGCGCTGTCTTTAGGCCAGCGCCTAGCGGACACGTTGCTCAACTTCCAGCAGGCTAATAATAACCACCACCAGCAGACGTGGTCGTCCGTGTCGCCAGGGGGAAGGCAGATGTCCGTATTTGGCAATGTTCCGCAGCAGCCACACAACGACGCCTTATACAGCATGCAGCAGCATCAACTTCAGCAAGAACATCAACAGCAGCAACAGCAACAACGTCAACAACAACAGCAACATCAGCAACAGCAACAGTACATCGCTGAACATCTGTCCAAGCTGTTGCCCCAAGCAACGCACAAAGACAGGTTAGAGCTGATTCATACACTTAGAACTCTGATCTGATTTTTATTCTCAAATCTGGTTTTGCTTTGCCACGATGCACAGAACCCAAAATTACATGTTTTCAGTAGAATTCTTTGCAGTTTTGTATTACATGCTGTTACCATATAATTTTTGTTTTTGTACTTTGTCTCGACAGCACGCAATATTCACCATCGGACAACAATAACAACAACAACAACAACAACAACAACAACAACAACAATAACAACCAGCTGTCCAACTGGCTGCGTTCTCTTCAAGCGTCGTCCGTCCCCACCGCACAGAAAGCGGCGGAAGAATCGAGAAGAAAGGTTGCGGAAAGAGAAATGAGCGGGGCGGACATGGACGCAGCCATGGCGGCCAACAATATGAAAGCGCTTTCGCCCGAAGCCTTACCGGTGCCCAGTGCCTTCGAGGCCAGAGGGACGCAGCACCTGCAGCAGGAGCCGTCATCCTTCCTCTACAGCAGGCCACAGCAAGTCAGCTTGTTGGAGACGCTGATGGCCAATCTCAACCAGCAACAGCAGCAGCAGCCACCCGTCACAGAGCCTGTCCAGCAGTATGGCGCCTACGGGTCAGCCACGGACTCCTCTTCGTCTTACTCGGTCCATTCTTATAACAACAACCAGCTGCCTGCCTCGCAAGCCACCTACGGCAGCAGCTACTTCGCCTCCCAGCCAGATCTCAGCTCCAACTCCCCTTATCGCGACTCCTGGTTCCAACCACAGTCTAGTGGCTCCACGTACGGGCATTACAGCTCGCGGGGACTTCCGTCGAACTCTCCAGAAGGCTGGTTGGCGGGAGGAGGGGATGGTGGGGGAGGAGGAGGAGGAGTCATAGGAGGTGGAGGTTCTCCAACCCTACATCTGTACATGAACAGCGAGTACAGGCACACTCAAAACTCCGCCTTTTCAGGACCCGCCATGGCTCCTCCTCAGGCTATGACCTCCATCGGACCAGACCACAGCTTTTTTCGGATCTGAGCTAGCAACTGTTCGAACAAGACGTTTTATATTAATAGTTATGACCCACTAACAGTTCAATAGTAGAAAGTCACTGGCGTTTCGAAATTGAACAACATATTTTTGCTAGTGCTTAATTTGTTTTGCCAAAAATGTCCTGTCAACGCATGATTTGCTGCTGTTTTATTACAATGAGGACATTTTACTGGCATTGTGACACTATACATACATGTTTCTTAAGTAATGTTTGAAGTGTTAGACTACAACAATCGACAGCGTGCATGGTATTGTGACCAGACTGTTGCATCAACATTATTTCCTTGGACTAAATTACATTTTACGCGAACTCGTACTACAAATGTTTTGCAAACGACGGCTCTCGAAAACTTAAAAACATTTGTTTAAAAAACAATGACAACAACACAGCAGAAACAATTGTGTGCTAGTGGGTCTATTCAGTAGAAATAATCGCCAGGGAAATTCCAGACTAAAATGACCACAACAGACTTTTCTACTGCAATAATTTATTGAAATAGTTTCTCTGATGAAAGCGCCATGGCTGTTTGGCTTAGAACTACGTATCTATCATGTGTGAGATGCTGGCTTTTCCAACAGAGAGATATGCCACAAATGTGCATGTATCTAAATCTAAAATCAAATTAATTTATTTTTCCTCATGTGAAGAAGTTTCAAAGTTTATGTTCTTGATGGAACATTTTGGAATTGGGGATTACAACAGAGGGAGGGAGGGAGAGAGAGAGAGAGAGAGAGAGAGAGAGAGAGAGAGAGAGAGAGAGAGAGAGAGAGAGAGAGAGAGAGAGAGAGAGAGGAGAGAGAGAGAGAGAGAGAGAGAGAGAGAGAGAGAGAGAGAGAGAGAGAGAGAGAGAGAGAGAGAGAGAACTCGTACACAAAGTCCCCGACCTTCTCAATACGTTGAGCATTAGCGAAATTCTTACTGCGGGTGCTGCGCACCTAGGCCCAGCAGAATGAATCTAGTTTTAAGATAATTTAAAGCGAGGGCTTGTGATATAGTTCACGGGCTGAAGGTATTTCATGATTATTACTTAATCCTTTTTACCATTACGTTTCCTTGTGTACTGCTTAACTGCAAACTCTGGTCTGCGTGGTAGTGCAGTGCCGTAAATCCTTAATAATGAATGTGTCACCAAGCATGGAAGAGATTCACAGTTGAGTTGGTGGAAACAAACTGATTATTTATTGGGATTTCAGAAACCATTTTGGTGGAACAAACTGAATGTTTTGGCATTTCAGGAACCATTTTGGGGTTGCCTTCATCAATACAAACGGGCTGCCATTTAATATGTGGCGTTAAAGTATGGCGTTTGGTATGTCCAACTGCTCTTACAACATTCAGAGTGTGGCATCATCTGTGCACCCGAAATGCAAAGGAGATTATTCAGTGCATTGTATTATATGTGTCCAAAGTGCGCCTGCGGCATTAGCATTGCAAAACCTGGAGTCCTGTATGCCTAATTGAACACGGCGACATTCGGATCATCGCATATTCTGTCCCAGCTAGCACAGGATATATTATGGCATATTCTCTGTCAAAGTGTGCATATATATTATGTGACATTAAAAGGTCTTGTTTACCCAAGTGCATAAAAGGCGCTACGCGTATGGCATCTGGTACGCCCTAATACACTCTATGGTATTAAAATTATGGCATGTTTTCATGCCCGATTGCACTTATGACATTAAAGTATGGCATTTTGGCATGCACGATTGCACCTATGACATTAAAATTATGGCATTTTTCTTGACCTTGCGCACTTACATGACATTAAAAGGGTAAAGTGTGCCTATTTAAGAAAAGAAATATCCGCTCTGTAGTTAGTGGCTTTGGTGGCGGTTTGATGTAATGCAGCCAGAGGTTGCTAGAACTTTAGTTGGTTTTCAAGCGAGCGTGTTGCTCGTAAGAATAAAAGTATTAGCAAAATCAAAATACATCAGTTGACGAATTAAAAAAAAACCAAAAAAACCGACTGCGATGACATCTTGCTTTTGTTTGTCTCATTCTAGTAAAAATGTTTGTTTGGGGATGTGATTATGGGTGAATGATTATTGAATTAAACGCATGCAGATCTGTGGGCAATTAACATACATATTTTGGATACAGTTACAATTAATATTTCAATATTGATGGAAGTTGATTTCAGTTCTTTGCAGAACTGAGGAGTTCAAACAATTATAACGTACGCATGCATGTGTAGATGTACATGCCGGAAAGATCATTAATTATGTTTTGCACAAAAAGATATGAAATGCCACAAACCAAAGCGAAGCAAAGGTAAAACTTATACACACCAGCTCAATGCTTATGGGAGCAACACTGTTTAGTGCCTCCACAGTTTGCTTGCTGCGGGCTATTTATAGCTTGTCTGCACCCTCCCTTCCAGTGAAAGGAAGCATCGGCGAAGCTATTTATAGCTAACCTGGCTGACCTAACCTCAAATCTAAAAATCTTTGGTTGAGTCGCTGTGTATACAATGTTATACTCCACAGGAAAATTACATTTGTAATTTGCAAAGGCAGGAGGGCCAGGCAGTGAGATTTTAGTATTGAACACACTGTTATCACACAGCGTAGTATTCCATCTAAATCCAGTCCAATCCAAATGATCGCACAACTTCATGCCAGTTAACAAAATAATACTTGTACGCGCGAAGATGCCATTCAGAAAACAGAGTTTGTCAAAAATCCAACCCATGTAAAACGAGATGGCAAGCCATTCAAATGTATTTGTAGACACACACACACACATATTTGCAATACATCAGAACTGGGTTTATTTAAGAATGTATGAATCGGAAAGTGATTTTGTGACGGAAAGAGCGCAAACTTCCTCTAAAAATGTAAGAATCTAATGCAAAATTGGCTCTTTCCGTCTAATAAAAAAGTTGATTTAGTTCGTCTCCTGTAGGCGACGAAATAGGTCGAACTTTCTTCAAAATTTCTCCGAAAATTGACTGTACTTTTTCCATCCCGGATAGAGCACTCCCTTGTACTTAAACACTCTCATGCACTACAACTGCACTCCCATGCACTAAAAGAGCACTCCCGCGCACTTAGAAGAAAGTGGGGTCCTGGAAAAAAATGGGTTCCAAGCAAATAAACCCATTTCTTACTAAGAAAGACAAAGTCTGCTACCCATTTGTGCGTTTATTCAAGTGCACACACACACACACACACACACCTACGCACACAAACACACACACACACACACAAACACACACACAAATCAACCTAGTTAGTTATTCATTGCTTACAGAGAGCGAATCAGGACCACAAAATCAAGACCACAACCATGCAGGACTCACCCCTGATCCTCTTAAAAGATCTGCTGAAACAACCCCAGTGGTAACACTGAAGGCACTCCAACAGCCGGTCACTGTACAATAAAGGCATTCCACGCAGGGGACGTTGAGGCATAGATCGATTGATATACATCATATCTCGCGGCGTTCGTCGCCTGAGCAGGGGTGGCAGTCCTGCTCTACGCAGGGGCGCTTTCTGCTCTGTCAGAGGACTTTCCCGCAGTTCTCGCCATTCCTGAGGTCGAGACGTTCGGGAGCCCAAATGACAGGTCGGCTTTGCTTCCTGCGGGGATACTTCTGGAGAGGCGTTCAGACCCATTGACATCGCGGCGTGCGGAGATGAGGAGGACGCACCGTCCCGTGGGTGGCAGTCCAGAAGTCGAAACCGCCGCCTGTGCCCGTGGGTGATTCCGATACCCCCTCCGCTACATTCTACAACCTTCATTTTCTTCTTGTTGGGCTCCCCTGGCCTGGCGGCGTGCACTTCGCGCGGAAGGGCCCTCCTCGCTTCGTCTGCGCTTGCCCGGTCTTTGGCTGCCCATTTTATTTTTCTGCGATTGGGCGACGTGGGGCTCCCTGTGGAGACTGGCAACCTCCGGACAACGGGTGATTCACCGCCAGCGGCACCCTGCGTCTGCCTTCTAACCCTCACGCGGCCTCTGCTTGGTCACTTCCATCCAGCACATCGGCACTCCTCTTCACGGACCGTCTTGGCGACCTTTCTGGCACCCTTCCATCAGCTTGACTTCGTATTACTTACTGACCATCTTATCACAGCTCGACCTTCCACTGCAACCTTCTCATCGTGACCTCCTTCCGTTGTCGCAGCAGCTTTATGCGCTCCATCATCATGCGACCTTCGTACAGCAACACGACTTCTTACTTCATTCTGCCATCAACCACTACATCACGACTTCTTACTTCCATCGGCTTTCTTCGATCCAAGTCCCCTATACGCATCTGTGTCCGGGGACGGTAATCTACTTAACGAAACGAAACGAAACGAAACGTTGAGGCTATACTCTAAGTTATCAAACCCCCGTTAACAAAAACAAAATAGAATATAAACATCATTATAAAATATCAACAAAACACATACATATAAAATGCCTACATTGCCAAATAATAACATCATAGGAAGCCCCAGTGACCACCTGGCAGAAAGCGTCCAATATTCCCAAGCTGATCCAACAGACCCCATACAGAAAGTGGTAACAAAACAAAACGAAATAATCATAATTATTATTTATGTACTTTCTTAAAGATGCTGATTGCAAGCATTTTTGAGTGTGTAATAGAACTAGTAAGAGTTTTGAAAGTTATCTCCCTTCGCATTGATTTGCAAATACAAACTACACATATTTCCTTCCTAAATTTTCCAAAAAGTAAAAAACGTAAGTCAGTTTTAAAAATTAATAAGTCAATGATGACAATTTCCTAGTAAGTTTAGATCCTTACAGAAAGTGGTAACAAAGTAAAACGAAATAATCACAGTTATTATTTATGTATTTTCTTAAAGACGCTAAATGATGCTGTATGACTAAGAATAGATTCATATTCAAATCTAATTTAAATCGCATTTTTGATATGATGATGATGGTCATTGTTGTCAGGGTGGCGACGTGGTGATCGTCCTTAACGCTCATGCAATAGGACGTTAAGCATCGTTTTTCGTTCGTTCGTTTAAATCGCAGTCCCCTATTCGCGCTTGTGACGCGGGACTTTAATCTACCCTCCATCCATCCATTTAAATCTTTGGCACCCTACTTAATTATAGAAAGAGATCCCATCTTTGATGTGATGATGGTGATCATTGTCGGGGTGGCGGCGTGGTGATCGTCCTTAGCGCTGATGCAATAGGACGTTAAGCTTCGTTGTTCCTCCTTTAAATCTTTGGAGGGGCCGGGTAGCTCAGTTGGTAAGCGTCTTGCTAGTAACCGAAAGGTCGCAGGTTCGAATCCCGGATTGGTCAACGTGTGATCATATTATTTTCCCCTTTACCAACAACTGGCCCGCTGGTGTCAGTATAAATCGGTCCAGTAGTCACCTATATGCGAAAGTGTCGTGTGACTATAATCTACAAACAACAACAACAATTTAAATCTTAAACAGATCCGTAGGATCTTATCTTTGATATGATGATGATGATCATTGTTGTCAGGGTGATCGTCCTTAACGCTGATGCAATAGGACGTTAAGCTTCGTTGTTCCTTTAAATCTTATATACTATATACAACCTGACACAGTTGTGTCAATTTAAAAACTTTGTGACAGGCTTTAGCATGGTGCATGGCCTAAATCTTCATCTATATATATAAATTGCTTAGCCGGAAGTCCTTCTTCGCCTCTACTATAAAGTTTGTCCGGTATGGACGCTGATCTGGGCAGGTGCTGGCCGCTGGGAATCGGCCTGCTGTGTGCTCAAAACCAGCGAAATCGTTATAGCCAACATTTCCTTACCGAATGTTTAATCGTTTCTGAGATAAATAAATAAACAAAATGTCCACAAACTGCAATAGCCTCATTCCGCGCGCGGTTTCTATTCAACCCGTGTCAAGAACGTGCAGTTTCGTAATACCGCAAATTTTGTTGTATTTCCATTCAAAACACTTTTGCACTCTGGTCACCAATCTTACAAAATTTTGTGTTTAACTAATTAAATTTGATTAATTAAAAATCGAATCGAGGTTTCAGCATGTTTTCCCATATAGACCAAAAAATTGATGATCTTTATACGAAGCCTTGATAGCTGACTTAGTAAGACATTCGCCTAACATGCCAGGCTGTCCGAGTTCAAACCTCCCGCAGGCCTTTTTTTTTTAACACTACAATATGGATTTTTTTTTTAATTTACGCTTTTTACTTTTAACTTATTTATTATTATTATTATTATTATTATTATTATTATTATTATTATTATTATTATTATTATTATTATTATTATTATTTATAAACTAATAATAATAATAATAATTATTATTATTATAATTATTATTATAATAATTATAATAATAATTATAATATCTTAAATCAAATTTTATTTTAAAACCTTGGTGTTTTTTATTATTTCTATTTGTATTATTCTATATTCAATATTATTATTATTATTATTATTATTATTATTATTATTATTATTATTATTATTATTATTATTATTATTATTATTATTAAGGCATTCGCCTACCGTGCAGGCGACCCAAGTTCAAATCTCTCGCGGGCCATATTTTTTTATGTTTTTTTTTTTACACTACAATATGGATATTTCTCTTTTTAATTTAGGCTTTTTACTTTTAACTTATTTATTATTATTATTATTATTATTATTATTATTATTATTATTATTATTATTATTATTATTATTATTATTATTATTATTATTATTATATTATTATTATTTATAAACTAATAATAATAATAATAATAAATATTATTATTATTATTATTATTATTATTATTATTATTATTATTATTATTATTATTATTATTATATCTTATATCAAATTTTATTTTAAAACCTTGGTGTTTTCTATGATTTCTATTTGTATTATTCTCTATTCACTATTATTATTATTATTATTATTATTATTATTATTATTATTATTATTATTATTATTATTATTATTATTATTATTACCAAGGATTGGGATGGGGTGGTACGTGTAGGTAAAAGGGGGCTACGCGTAGGTTTAAAGGGGCATGGGTAGGCATAACGGGGATTTTTGTATATATAAGGGGGTATGGTTGAAAAAGAGATCCGTAGGATCTCATCTTTGATATGATGATGATGATCATTATTGTCAGGGTGGCGACGTGGTGATCGTCCTTAACGCTGATGCAATAGGACGTTAAGCTTCGTTGTTCCTCCTCGATTCCTTTCATCCATACCTGCGAAACGATCAACGGGGAAGTATCAAGGAGGGTACAGGTAGGTTACAAGGGGGGGGGGGGTACGGAAGGTATCAAGGGGGTATAGACAGGTATCAAGTGGGTTCGGGGAGGTATCAAGGGGGTATGGTGAGGCATCATGGGGGGGGGGACCGGGAGATAACAGGGGGGTGGGAGGGGGTATGGTGAGGTATCAAGGGGGATATGGGGAGGTATCATCGTCCAAATGAAACTCGCAGACAACAGTTGCCTCTCTGTCTATATTTTAAACAGCAACCTGTGTACCCTGGCTTGCCAGGGTACAAAAACCACTAGTCGAAGTATAAACATCTTGATAGAAACTAACATTTAGTTAGGTATCAAGTTTATTTAAAAGAAATTTAAAAAAATATATATATATCTAATTGTGAACAGGTTGATATTTAGACAGAGAATCAACAGAACCCATTAATTTTTAAAGATTGCTTGCACCCAGTACAAAACTGGAGTACTAAGAATAAACCTTGGAAAATTCATAATCTCATTCTCAAGTATCACAAGGTTCAAATAATTCATTGGTTGTTTCCCTTGAAGCTGGAAAAAAACAAACATGATAAGTAACATTCACGTACATGTAGAGAATGTTTACATGTAAACTAGCTGAGCAACGAACTTGGTACAGTACACACACACACACACACGCACACACACACACACACACACACGCACACGCACACATACACACACAAATCAACCTCTACAGCTCCGTAATTTAAGCTAGTTAGTTATTCATTGCTTACAGAGAGCCGAATCAGGACCACAAAATCAAGACCACATCGTGGCTGAAAGAGGACTCACCCCTGATCCACATAAAAGATCTGATGAAAACATTACATTACATGGTTATTGCTTTAGGTCCATCAGACTCTTCCAAGCCAAATCAGGACCAGAGAAACGTTATCCTAAAAGTTCAAGTCTTAAAAAACAAGCCTGTTACTCTTAAATATTCAAACAAACTTTCACACGCAGAAAAAATCTTTTTTAAATCTGATGTATTAAAAGTACGTTCTATTTCTTTTATCAAATCAGTAAAATCAGTCTTTCCAATAAAATCCAACCAACAACAAAAAACAAGGCGACATGATTTATATGCGATAATCATCTCATCATCATCATCATCATCATCATCATCATCATCATCATCATCATCATCATCATCGTCGTCGTCGTCGTCGTTACAGAAAAGGAAAACAATGACTGTTGCGTGTGCAGTTTGGACGGGGTGTTTGTTCTGACTCCTACAGAGACTCACGCCGGCCTTTTCTTGCAGTCGCTAGAAAAAGGTCAGTGCTTCAAAGACAGGTTGATGGGGCTGACGCCCCTTAGCGGTATCTCCTGCTTTCTTCCTTCTTTTTTTTTATCCTTCCTTTCTTCTTCTTCTTCTTCTTCTTCTTCTTCTTCTTCTTCTTCTTCTTCTTCTTCTTCTTCTTCTTCTTCTCCTTCTCCTCCTCCTTTTTCTTCTTCTTCTTCTTCTTCTTCTTCTTCTTCTTCTTCTTCTTCTTCTTCTTCTTCTTCTTCTTCTTCTTCTTCTTCTTCTTCTTCTTCTTCTTCTTCTTCTTCTTCTTCTTCTCCTTCTCCTCCTCCTTTTTCTTCTTCTTCTTCTTCTTCTTCTTCTTCTTCTTCTTCTTCTTCTTCTTCTTCTTCTTCTTCTTCTTCTTCTTCTTCTTCTTCTTCTTCTTCTTCTTCTTCTTCCTCTTCTTCTTCTTCTTCTTCTTCCTCTTCTTCTTCCTCTTCTTCTTCTTTTTTTTCTTCTTCGCCCACCCCCGTAGTTCAAGTGATAGAGCGTTCGCCTGGCACATCGATAACCCGGGTTCGAATCCCGTGGTGGGTGAAATAAAAAGTGGCCATTTTTAACTGTACATTTTAGCAGTATGATTGCCCTGGTGGTTCAGTGTTGATGTAGGTCCCTACCCCTTGTCCCCTGGGACGGTTATCCCCGTCTGCCTTATCGCCAATGGTGGGTGTAGACGTTAAACCTCTTCTTCTTCTCGTTTTGTTCTTTCGTTCTCTATTTTTACACTGGGAGCGCAGTTGGCTCTGTGGTGTACGCAATGTACTCAAATGTGAGGCGATAACATTGAAGGCTGTATAGGTACAGGAAATGGTTCAAACCCCTGTGGCGGAGTAAACAAATAAACAAATAAATAAATAAATCATTAACAGAAAAAAAATAAAAATTGAAATAATGAACCTTTGACACTGCGCCCCTACGCCTTCGGAGAGGAGTATAAACCGAGGTCTTGTTTGTGCAGGCGCTGCAGGTGGGCGCCTCGGGCAGCTTGAGATAGATCCTGTATCGACCAGCGCCTTGAGCAGCTCTTGAGCTGGAAAAGCGCTATATAAAAGTGATAAAAATAAGTAATAAATAAATAAACACACTTTCTTTCTTTCTTTTTCTTTCTTTCTTTTCATCCTTCCATCTACTTCTTTTCTTGCATGCGTTCTTTCTTTCTTTCTTTCTTTCTTTCTTTCTTTCTTTCTTTCTTTCTTTCTTTCTTTCTTTCTTTCCTTCTTTCTTTGTTCATATACTTTTGTATCCACTGCTTTCTTTGTCTTAAGAACACAGGCGCAAAATTTTTTTTTATACCGCCGCAATCCGTATTTTTTCGATAAATGTATTCTGGGATCGTTTTGTTTTCTTTCTTTCTCTTAAAAAAGGAGTTTGCTGTTTCATGTTTGCAAGGAAAGAACGTGTTCACGGAGAAACCCACCGCAGAGACGACGAGGGACATAGACTTGTGTTACTCCCTCGCTCACGCCAAGGCCAAGCATCTCTACACTGGCTTTCAGAGGTGTAGACTACAACTACCATGATTTATGTATTGTTTTATATTTTATTGATATGGAACGCGAGCGGATTTAAGCGAGTAAATGGATCGTTCTCGCTGTTTTATATGAAAATGTTACTTCAATTTTTCAGTGTCCCGCTATCTCGGAAAGCACTGTTTCATGTTTGTGGACAATGCAATGTTTGATGTCTTATGGTATTTTAATTGTGCTTATATAGCGCTTTTCAAGCCCAAGAGCAGCTCAAGGCGCTGTTAGTACAGGATCTAACTCATTCCATTACTGCTTTTGGGCACATCCCCCTCAGCCCAGGCAACTAAGCACAATCCTGGAAAAATTATTATGTGTTTATGTATCGTCTTTAATTACATAAATAATTACTTTTGTTCTTTTGTGTGTGTGTGTGCAGGCGACTGGACCCTGTATTCAGGGACGTGTATGACTCTGTGTTAGAGAGGAGAGCCGTGGGAAAGGTGATGACAATCAAATGCGTGTCCAGAGATTCGCCTAAACCTTCTTACGAGTTCCTCAAAAAATGTGGTAAGAGTTTGTTTACAGTGAGTCCGAGATCTTTTTTTTTTCAGCCTTTTAAAAACAAAGTTTTTAAACATTTATTCTACTAATAATACTTACCAATACTGGATGTTATACGCGTCTTATTCCTAAATCAGACTAAAAGCGCGGCGATCTGTAAGCAACATACACGCTCACATGTTACAGACGCTCCTACATACACAACAAACACACATTCATCACTGAAACATGTAGTGTAAAAACAAGTCGATATTAGAAAACGGAAAGGAAATTGATTTTTATTTTTAAAAATGTTATTGACTGCTTCCAGTACCATTATTGAAGTGAGGGAGGAAACCGGAGTACCCAGAACAAACTTTCGATGGCCTTAAAAGTCTCGTACCTAAGAGACATAAGTTCACGACTTGCGGGATACGAACCCGCAACCTTCGGCATAGGAAACCGGCGACTAATCCACTACACCACGAGGCCACTAATTAATATTAAGCATGCATAGCTGTATCATCGACGTCTAACGTGTTTCTTGTTTTTTTTTTCTTTTCACTGATTACTTTATTAGTTGATCAACTGATTGACTAATATTCTCCAATGATCACACATACACATATGCATGCACACACACACACACGCACGCACACTCACACATACATTTTTGTAGAAAGGACGTTCTGATGACTGTTGTGAAAAAAAACAGAGATTATTTTGACACACTTTCCATTTCTTTGACATTATTTTGACACTTTCCATTTTTTGAAGCTATTCCTAACCCTAACCCCTAATCCAAACCCTAACCCAAACCCTAATCCTTAACCTAACCCTAATCCTAAAACAGCTCTAACTCAACGGAGAACTATTTTGACGTCAAAATTGGGCGGCCTTCCCAAAAAGTCAAAGGAAACCATGTGGAGTTTCATGTGTGTGTCAGAGTAACGTCGTTTCTACATGCCCACAAACCTGTGCAGATCCTTCAGGCTGCAACATCCTGTCCGACATGGCGGTCCATGACATCGACATGTTGGTGTGGCTGACGAAGGAAGAAGTCCCAGAATTCATCTACGTCGTCACGCATGCGCACGACGCGGTTCTGGCCAGCGCCGGGTTGGACGACACGGTGATGGTGGTCATCAAATACAAATCCGGCATCATCGCTACAGTGGATGTCTGTCGTGAAACGACGTACGGCTACGACATGCGTCCAGAGGTAGGTCTATGATGGTTACTCCTCCGGATGAGAGTATAAACCAAGGTCAGCACTGTGCACGCACGCATTCCACCGCACGAATTTTAAAAATTCCGGACCCCGATGTCCTGGAGTGCCAGTGTACACAAATACCCCCAGCAGCCACATATAAGTCTATTATCCCTCATTACCGGACGCCCAGGGTTTGTGCTCAGTCGTCATGGCGTCAGACGATGCACCCAAAGGCGGCAAATGGGCTTGAGTTAGATCCTTTATCGGCCAGCGCCTTGAGGTGGAAAAGCGCCCTAAGCAAGGTCAACAGCATCAAAGACGATCCTACCCACCCGTTGTCAGCTCTGTTTGAGACACTGCCTTCAGGAAGGCGCCTCCGTAGTTTAAAGTGCCGCACTGCTCGCTTCGGTTCAAGTTTCGTTTCGACTGCAGTGGCCATGACCCATTATGATGATTGAGATATTGGTTTGGCAGTGGCTGTGTGTGTGTGGGTGTGTTTGTGTGTGAAGAGGATGCGCTCTTGTTGTACTTTTGTTTCTTATTCTATCCTATCCCGTAACGCGAAGATCGTTGGGGCACCACTCATGATCATTTAACCAGCGTACTCCATCTTTCTCTGTCCTCAGCAACCCTCATGGCTTCGCTCATTGTCAAGCCAGTCCATTCCCGAATGTTGTCCTCCCACCTCTTTTACTGTCCCCCTCTTCTTCTGCCTCCTTGCACCGTGCCTCGCATGATGGTCTTTGCAAAGCGGCTCTGGTGACGTGGCCATACCATCGGAGTTTCCGTTTCTTCCCCACTGTGAGCATGTGATCGTGTTGTCCAATGGCTTGTGTGATGGTCTGTCGGACTTCGTTGCTGGTGATGTGCTGGGTATAGGAAATGCACAGAAGCCTTCTGTAGCACCCCATCTCCATGCTTTGTATTCTTCGTTGTAGATCTGATGTGAGGGTCCACGTTTCGCAAGCGTATAGGAAGATGGAGATGACTTTTGTTTATGACCCAAATTTATACTGTAATATATATGTTTACATTGTATGCACTTTTATGTTAAATAATGTTAGTTTTATCATGTAAAATGAAATGTGTGTTCAAAGGGAGATGCGAGTGCCTTATATTTGAAGAGTGTTGTGTATGCATGCATATTTTACATTTTATACCTTATGTTTTTCAAATCTAAGTGTCTTTATTGGAGCAATGTTTAAGGGGTCATAAAGATCTGTTGAATTGAATTGCATAAAACAACCAATAAATACTTAAATGATGATCTAAAATAGGACCTACTTCTATTGTTTGGTTGTTGTAGTTGTTGTAAGTAGTAAATAACTTGATCTAGTTACCTAGACCAGTTGCTTTGTTGCAGTTTACTAATACGAATACGGACTTTCATTGTCATTTTACCTTTACAAGGAAATAATCACAATGATACGACATCTCCTCATTTTCATTTCTAGCTCGTCTCTTTCGTCGTCGTCTTCTAATTTATTTTTTTTTTCCATTTGAAATATCTTCCCTTTGTTTGTTCATTCCATTATATTGCTTTCCTTTCAATCTGTGTGGATCCGGTTTCTTTCTTGTTTTCTCTCTTGTCTTCTTTTTTTTTGTTTTACCTTGTCTTATGTTCTTTCACTATATAATTCTTATTTTAAAATGTCTTTTAAAACAAATGTACTGCAGGCCTGTATCTTCGTCTAAAAACAGGACGAGCAATTGATCAGTAAAACACAACATGCAACCAAAACTTACTAATTAAAATTGCTAGCTAACCAACTAACTAAAATAACTAAACAATAAGTAAACTATTAGCTAACCGACTCGACTAACTAAACCTAACTAAACTCAACTAAACCTAACCTAAACTAAACTAATATCTTTATGCCCCACAGGTTTTCGGTTCGAACGGAATGGTGAGGGCAGAGAACCCAAGGGAAGCAACCTCGGTTATTGACGATGAGGACGGAGGGAAGTTACGCCGCTTGTTCTATTCTTTTCCACAGCGCTTCGCGAGAGCTTTTGAGCTGGAGATCGACCATTTCGTACGATGCATGGATGGTAGGTGTCAGTCTGCGATGTCAACTCTCCTCCTGCTCCCTTTCCGTACACATTCCAACCCCGCTCGTATCTTCATCCCCTGCTTCCTCCTTTCGGGACAACACGCACACAACACACACAAGCAGGCACACACAGGCAAGGTTACGCAGTATTATCATGACTTTCCCGAAACGCCACCTACGTTGTGCTGACAATGGGTCAGATTTCCTCCCCATTTTTAAGTACTTTGCAGTGTTCGAACCCTAACCCTAACCCAGCCCTAACCCTAACGGATCATTGTTCTGACGTCAAAACAAGTAGGCATGTCAATACAAGTTATGTAGATGTTCACTGCTTTGTCCAGATAATACTGTGTAAACTAGGACATACACACATACACACACACCCACCCACCAACATAGGCCTACACACATAAGTTTATCCACTCTCAGGCTAAGTGTCCATTTGGGGGGGAACGCGGAAGTGGTGGTGGTGGTGGTGTGTGCGCACATGTGTGATGTGTGCGTGTGTGTGTGGGCACACTTACACAGTGTTATCTGGACAAATCAGTGAACATCGACATGCCTACTTGTTTTCACGTCAGAACAATGATCCGTTAGGGTTTAGGGCTGGGTTAGGGTTAGGGTTAGAGTTTGGGTTAAGGTTCGAACACTTCAAAGTACTTAAAAATGGGGACGAAATATGACCCATTCGGCCATTGTCAGCACAACGTATGTGGCGTTTCGGGAAAGTCATGATAATACTGTGTAACCTCGGCTGTGTGTGTGCGTGCGTGGGTATGTGTGGGGTAAGGGTGTGTGTGGGTGTGTGTGTGTGTGTGTGTGGGTGTGTGTGTATGTGTGTGTGTGCGTGTGTGATATGTTGGTGACAATTCTTCTGTCGCTGGGCCTATTATTTCTCAATGATTGTATTTCTGTAATAATTCAACACGTTTTGTTGAAGCTGACTGACACGCCCCGCGTTTTGCAGGTGAAGCAAAACCACTGGTGACCAAGGATCAAGCCTTGCTGACCTCTCGTATTACAGAGAAAGGCGTGCAGTCCTTCCGAGAAAAAGCCCCCGTCTATTTTTAAAACGACCTTCCTAAGGTGGCAGGTTAGATATAGTTGGGCGCTATGAAAGTTATATTCTGCATTGTGAGTAATATTCTACAGAAGGGCGTGCAGCCCTTCTGTGAATAAGCCTCTATTTTGTTATTTAAAGGCTTGGCTCGAAATAATTTAAAACAGTCGGGAATCACAACGAAGCAAACGTCGGTCGTTCTATCGAATAGTCGGTCAATCGCTGGGGTCTTCTTCTTCTTCTTCCTTTTTTTTTTTTTTTTGGGGGGGGGGGGGTGGGGTGGAATGGGTGAGTGGAGTGAAGGTGTGTGTGGGTGTAGGAGGGTGAGGGTTGGGGGTGATAAAACATGGGGTTGGGTGTGTGTGCGCTAAACACGTTTTGCTCAATAGCTTAACCAAGAAAAACAAACTATTTTGATAAATGTTGGTATAAAGGCTATTTTCAGCGAAGTGTGTGTGGTGTGTGTGTGTGTGTGTGTGTGTGGGTGTGTGTGTGTGTGTGTGTGGGCGTGTGTGGGTGTGTGTGAACTTGTAAAGAGGACACAATGGGTTCCACAACCGTCTTTTTGAATACAAAGTGGGTTTATTTGCTGTGACCTCATTTTGTTTCATGAACCCATTTTGTTCTAAGTGCGCGGGAGTGCTCTTTTAGTGCTTGGGAGTGCAGTTGTAGTGCATGAGAGTGTTTTAAGTACACAGGAGTGCACTATCCGGGACGGAGAAAATCCAGCCAATTTTCGGAAAACTTTGAAGCAAAAATCGACCTATTTCGTCGCTCCTAGGAGACGAACTAGGTCAACTTTTTTGACGGAAAGAGCCAATTTTGACTTAGATTCTTACATTTCTAGAAGAAATTTGCGTTCTTTCCGTCAAAAAAGTGCTTTCCGACTCCTACATTCTAAAAGTACCCCATTTAGCCATCAATACAAGTATGTGTGTGTGTGTGTGTGTGTGAGTGTGAGGATGTTTACACGGCGTTATTGGGACAAACTAGTGCAAGTTTACATACGTTCTTCGGACAGACCTCCTTGTTGGGACGTCCATTTAATGATCCGTGAGGGTTAGGGTTAGGGTAAGGGTTACGGTTAGGGGTAGGGTTAGGGTTAGGGTAAGGGTTACGGTTAGGGGTAGGGTTAGGGTTAGGGTTAGGGTTAGAACACTTTAAAGTACTTAAAAAGGGGATCGTAGCACGACCCATTGTCCACAGAACGTATGTGGCGATAGAGGAAAGTCCAAATAACGGTGTCTGCGCAAGTATGTGTGTGTGTGTGTGTGTGTGTGTGTGTGTGTGTGTGTGTGAGTATGTGTGTGTGTGTGTGTGTGTGTGTGTGTGTGTGTGTGTGTACCAAGTTTGTTGCTCAACTAGTTTAAGATTTTTGAGAATGGGATTATGAATTTTTCAACGTTTATTCTTACTACTCCAGTATTCTCCTGGGTGCATTCAATCTTTAAAAATAAGTGGTTTCTGTTCATTCTCTGTATAAATGTCAAAATGTGTCACCTATTAGATTGCAAAAAAAATTTCTTTATTAAAAAAAAAACTTGATACCTAACTTAACTAAAAGTTAGAAAAAAATTCTATGAATACTATTTTTTTTTTAAATTTGTTTATTTCTTTTAGAAAAACCTTGATACATAACTAAAATATAAACAGTTATGTGAATCTGGGTTTTACTTTTACTACGTGTTAGCCCAAGCATAGTGCTTAGACTGCCACAAACTTTGTAACTTATATTTTATAAAGTCAAAGAGGATAAAGTTAACCGAAAGAGGTAATGAGCCGATTTTTTTTTCTTGCATTATTTAGATTCATCCATATTATTTAGCGTCTTTAAGAAAGTACATAATTAATAAGTATGATTATTTCGTTTCACTTTGTTACCACTTTCTATAAAGATCTAAATTTACTAGGAAATGGGTAGTATTGAATTATTAATTTTTTAAACTGACTCATGTTTTTCATAATTTGGAAAACTTTGAAAGGAAATATGTGTAGATAGTTTGCATTGCAAATCATTGAAAAGGGAGGTAACTTTCAAAACTCTTACTAGTTCTATTACGCACACAAAATGCTTGCAATCAGCGTTTTTAAGAAAGTACATAAATAATATGATATGATTATTTCGTTTCGCTTTGTTACCACTTTCTGTAAGGATCTAAACGTACTATGAAATGTTCAGCATTAAATTATTAATTTGTAAAACTGACTCATGTAGTTCACTATTTGGAAACCTTTGAAAGGAAATATGTGTAGATAGTTCGTATTGCAAATCATTGCAAAGGGACATAACTTTCAAAACTCTTACTAGGTCTATTACACACAAAACATTCAAAACTATTTCTAGGTCTATTACACACACAAAATGCTCGCATTCAAATTGTACAATGAGATAAATGAATAAACAAACTAAGAGAATGCTACTTTGGGCAAAATAGGACAAAACAAATTTAAGCTCATCACTACAGGAAATAGGCCTACCAACACAACTCTAAGATGAATGAAAAAAAAATCTATATAATGTGTTTTCTAGTAATACATCATTCGTATTTTATACTTTAATAATAACCAGCCTTACTTCTAAAGCTAAGATCTGGCGTTCAGTTTACAACGAATGTGACATTCTAGTTCGTTTTGAAGGATCTAGAAGGGAGAACACAATGGACCGCGAGAAGCCCGAATGTATCACCAGAAGTTAATGATAATTTCCCCTTAATGCACACTTCTAAGTTTCTCTTTCTCCGTCTTGTTAGATCTTATGGAGATTGGTATGTGTTGTGCGACCCTCCGTTGATCATCCTGCATGGCACGGTACAAGGAGGTAGAAAAAGAGGGAGACCTAAAAAGAGGTGGGAGGACAACATTCGAGAATGGACTGGTTTGACACTGAGCGAGGCCATGAGGGTTGCTGAGGACAGGGAAAGATGGATTGCGCTGGTTCGACGATCATTTGTGGTGCCCATACGACCTCCGAGTTACGGGATAGGATAGGATAGGATAGGATAGGATAGGATAGGATAGGATAGGATAGGATAGGATAGGATAGGACCCTCCGTTGCATTACTCTCACACACTGATATTTCCGATAGACTCAACTCAAATGGGGATCATTGATCTTTTTACTTCATGCTTGTACAGACTACGGTGGCAGGAATTTACTCATTTTTCAAGGAAAGTAAATCTACTACCGGTTTTTACCATAGCAACAATATCTTGTGGTTGGACCAAAGAGCTTATGATAGAAAGAGGGGGAACTTGGTACAGAACCGCGAGACGAAATGTACGAGTTATGCTCCCTTGTCGACATGCTGAAAATGGCTTGTGGCAGAAAGTCAAAAGGCGACCGAGTGAAACAGGGCGGTGACTTTTGCACAGCTATCAATTGCCATAATGCCAGATACAAGAAAAGTTGTGTTGGCAAGTCCTTTTTCAAATTTCTAAGAGACAAAGAAAGGTAAATTGCAATTGAAAAACTTCATTTTTTGGTGTTTATGTAGGCCTAAACTAAGACCGCTGCAGTGTTGTTAGTGTTAAAACAATCGGAGAGCGGCTTGAATGATTCATGTTATACATATGTGCTAAATCCAAAACAGTTTGCTTGCTGACAGTTTACGTTCAACAGGTCGCTCACTGTTTACGTTATTGCTAGGTTGTTTGACTATTTTTGTGCTTATATTTCAAAAGTAGATGTCAGATTGGCAGTTTGGCTTCGTCAAACTGCTTATGTTAACAAGTTAAATTAGACTAAGTCTGTTTTCTCCTCATGATCAAATACTGTGCAAGATAACCCCTTACCTAGGCACAAAAATGGTCCTTGATCTGTTGTAATCCCTTTTCGTTTGAGTGTAAACGGGAAAAAAAATGTAATGTAGAAACTCAGTCCTTGTTCTGATCTGTGAATTTCTGCGCATTAGATCTATATTGCGTGGAATGTTGTAGTCTAGCCAGTAGGTTCTGATTGTTCTGTCTGATTAATTAATTATTTTCCATGAAGTGACTGATGTTATTAAGCCAGTGATGTGGGAGGTGAGAGGGTTGGGGGGTTGGGGGACACCTGATATAAATTAAATTCACTATTAGTGAAACATTTTGTTATTGTGCTTTATTGTGATTAATTGATTGAATGACAGAGCTCTCTCTCTCTCTCTCTCTCTCTCTCTCTCTCTCTCTCTCTCTCTCTCTCTCTCTCTCTCTCTCTCTCTCTCTCTCACGATTACGGATTTACAGTTTCGGAAAAATGAAACAGTCTGTCATGCATATTTTAATTTTAAAATATCTGTCGTTGATTAAAAAATAATAAATTCCAGGGCAGAAAACGAACCTATGACATACACACATAAGCAGCATAAAAGCACCTAATAAATGTCAATAAGTAAACATAAACAAAAACAACACACACAAAAACAGCAGTAGCGGAATGTTAATAATAATGATGGTTAAAAGTTTGGTTTTTGCAAACGTTGCCATAAAAATGTTCTTTTGCAATGGCATAGGCTCAATAAGTTACCACGCACAGATCATTCATATAGCAGATGGTGAAATATAGCCAGCCCGAGCAAAGGGAAATAATCCGTGAGAGCGTCTCGCATTTTTGTATAGGACATAATGGAAGTTCCCTCTCTTTCCGTAATAAGCTCTTTGGTTGGACACTACATCCCTCTCCACCTTAAATAAATCTGTCACAATTGCTGTTTACATCACAAAACAAAAACACTACAGTGAACTAACACAATGTAATAGAGAAGTTGAAAACTAAATAGGAACTGAGGAAGAATAGCGTTTCAAAATTATGGACTTCTTTGACTAGAAATCAGAACAACGGGGGAAAAAAATGAACTCAAAACTATTAGGAATCTGTCAAGGTGGCTACGTGGTGATTCGTCCATAACGCTAACGCAATAGAACGTTAAGTTTAGTTATTCCTTTCACAACAGTCGTTTGGTTGATACTCCATGTGCAAATATGTACGGGTAATAATATTCAGTTTTTCACTAATCACGACGGTACAGCAATGTTCTTATGATCTGATGTATAACATGTAACTATTGCTCCACTTCAGTTAATGTATGGAAATAACAACTGTTAGTGTTTATTTTGCTCTTGTTTTGCTCTAATGAAGGCTTCCCCCCCCCTCCCCCGTGGGGGTGCCGGGGGTTTTAGTATAAATAGTATCATCACTTTCTGGAAACTTAGTGCTTTAAATTCCCACTGTCGCTGTCTTTCTCCTTTGTTCTTTCTCATTCCTACTCTGTTTTATCAATCTCCTAAATACTATCTTCTTCTTCGCTAGACCAGTCACCTACCTTTTTTTCTTGAAAACTCTTCCGGGACAAAACTCCTCATTTGTGCGTGGGGTCTGTTGGATCAGCTTGGAATATCGGACGCTTTCTGCCAGGTGGTCACTGGGACTTCCTATTATTATTTGGCAATGTAGGCATTTTATATGTAACGAATAACGAATAACAAAACTTTATTGTCCCCATTTTGCACAAGGATATTTGTGTGTGATGTACAGCAACTGTTAACATATTAAGAAGACAACACAAAGGTTAGCGTACATGTATACAATAAAGAAACGGTAGCGGATATTAGAACACGTTAATGCATGACATTACCAAAAAAAAAAATTAAAAAAAAAAATCTCAAGACTATTTCTGCCATTTTTTCCATCATTCATGCTTTCTCATGACCATGCTAATTCTTGCACATTCATTCTTATCCACGCACCGACTCATCCCACACACACCCTTAATACAATTAAGGGGCTCACTGTAGTTACGCTAATCGTTCTAGGGTTACACTTTAAACACCAAAATTGTTGTTTCCCTTCACTAACTACAGGGGAGTGGAGGTTTTACATACATTATAAGAAAATAAGTAACAACCAATAGGCTACTGAGCAAATTAAATGGTGTTACATGGACACTATACTTATGACTAGTTACAACTAGAGACATTCCGCAACGAATACATCAGTAAACCGTTGTTACTTCAAGAACATGTGGCTAGATTTAACATTGCTAATAAAATCATGGTAGGCCTACTAGGTAGGCATCACAGATCAGGGTCACGTATGATTATAGTAGTAGTAGTAGTAGTAGTAGTAGTAGTAGTAGTAGTAGTAGTAGTAGTAGTAGTAGTAGTAGTAGTAGTAGTAGTAGTAGTAGTAGTGTAGGGACTAGATCATGGTGATCATTAAGCCTCACGGCTTATTTAATGTCCCATCTTTAGCACATATATTTCAGGTCTGATATAAGCCGTCTCAAGACGCTCAACTATCAAAATCATATTTTATAGATTTTAAAATTTCTTGTTAATCAATAAGATTTTTGAAACTGTTTAAAGTTTTTGCCTGTTTAATATTTTGTGGAAGTTTGTTCCATAGAGGTGCAACTCTATTACTAAAAGTATGTTTTCGAAAATTAGTACGGCTATGCTTAATAAATAATTTGTTAACAGAGTTTCTTGTTATATCAAATTTGTTTAGTTCAAAAAATTTGTTAGTATCTAATTCATCAATGTTATTTAAAATTTTATAAGCTTGTATTAGGTCTCCTCTCACTCTTCTGGCTTTTAGGCTTGGCAGACATAATGATTCCAGTCTGTCTCGGTAAGAATTATCTTTCAGTCCTGGAACCATTTTAGTTGCTCGTCTTTGGACATGCTCAATAGCAGCGGACTGTCTCTTTAATAAAGGGTACCAAATAATATTGCCATATTCTAGAAGAGGTCTAACCAAGGACTTGTAAAGTTGTACAAATGATGATCTATCTAGATACAAAAAACATCGCCGTATAATTCCGAGAGTTTTATTTGCCTTATTAATTAATTCACTAATGTGACAGTCAAAAGTTAACATGGAGTCAAATGTTATTCCTAAATCTTTTTCGCTATCACATTTAGTAACTAATACCTGTACATTGTTCACAGTCATGTAATAATCATTTTGGGGGTTGTTTTTGCCTATGTGAAGGACCTTACATTTGGTAGTATTAAAATATAGTTTCTGTCCATTTCTGTAGTTCATTTATATCATTTTGTATAATTTGACTATCTTTTGGAGAACAATATAATTTTGTATCATCTGCAAATATTTTACATGAACTTTGCACAGAATCTGGCAAGTCATTAATAAAATGTATGAACAGTATTGGTCCAAGAATGCTACCTTGGGGAATACCGCTGAAAACTTTTTTTTTTAAATAGAATATTCATTACCAACTCTAACTCTTTGTGTCTGGTCTGTCAAAAAATTTCTTATCCACTGTATGATATTGCCAGATATACCATATTCTTCAATTTTTAGGAGAAATCTTTCGTGGGGGACAGAGTCGAACGCTTTCTGAAAGTCTAAATAAAGTATATCAATAGTATCGTTGTTATCTAACATTAGTGTAAAGTCTTCCATAACTTCCAAAAGTTGAGTAATACATGATCTATGTTTTCGAAAACCATGCTGGCAGTCAGAAAATAATGTATTGCTACCCATATAATTTACTATAACATCACGTAATATTCCCTCCAGTACCTTGCAAATTACACATGTAAGACTAACAGGGCGATAATTACTAGGTTCGCTTCTTGTGCCTTTTAAAAAAAAAATAGCTATTACATTTGCTTCTTTCCAGTCATCTGGGACAATGCCTTCGCCAATAGATTTATTAAATAATTTACACAATGGAATACAAAGTTCTTTATGCAACTCCATAAGTACTCTCGATGGTATACCATCAGGTCCATGGGCCTTATTAGGATCTAAATTTTTAATTTATCTTCAACCAACTTAGGTGTTATGTCAACCTCCGTAATATTTATACCATTGCTTCTACCTGATTTAGTAACAGACGGCATAGTATCTAGCTTCTCTCTTGTTATACACTTGCAAAAAAATGATTCAATGTATCAGCTTTATCTTTATCTGTTACAGCGGTGTCACCACTACTAGTTGTTAATGAGCTAATACTACATTTTGACTGTAGTTTACTGTTAACATATTTCCAGAAGATCTTAGCATTTGTTTTGCTACTTTTACACACTTTTTTTCATATTCTCGTTTGGCATTTTTGATAACTTTGTTACAGTAGTTTCTTACCACTATATATCGCTGGTAATCCATTCCATCTTTATTTGCTAAGTATCGTTTGTATAGCATATGCTTCTTTTTTTTAAATACTTTTTAATGTTTTACTGTTCATCCATATGGGCTTGTTTTGATTTTGTTTTATTCTTACTTTAGGAATATGTGACTCCATGCATTTTAAAATTTTAAATTTAATTTCTTTCCAGCAATCATTTACACTTTTATTATCTAATACAGTCCAGTCTGTCATATTTATCTCCTCCCTCATTAAGTCATAACGTCCTCTTTTTAAATTAAATTTGGTATCATTACCAGTTCTGTCCTTATTGTGTTTGCTTCTATCTATATACACAACAAACGACAATGCTTCATGATCACTTTTACCTATGGGGCATAAGTGTTTAATGTCAGAGATAAGTAATTCATTATTTACAATAACGAGGTCTAAAATGTTTGACTGCTGTCCAGCTCTGTGTCTAGTAGGCTGAGTTACCATTTGCGTCAAAAATGAGTCTCTAAGACACTCAACGAACCCAAAATTTTCTTCTCCTGACCAAGCCCCATTCCAAGAAATATTAGGAAAGTTAAAATCTCCCATAATACATACATATTTAAAATTAGCTATACATTTAGACTGTAACAGGTCAAACAATTTTAGTTTATTTTCCTCTGTAGAATTAGGGCTTCTGTATATACATCCAATTAATATATTTTCTTCCTTTGGCTCATTTTTAAATGAGCACCAAACACTTTCCTCATAACCATAACTATCTAGTGCTGTAAATTCTTGTGCTTGTTTATTTTGTTTGTTTGTTTTAATGTCTTTTTCACCGAAATGATAAGACAAAAAACAAACACAAATGAAAGACAAAACAAAAAATAAAAATAAATAAATACAAAGAAAATAAATTGGAAAAAAAACACAAAACAAAACATAATTTTATGATCAAATAACATCGACAAGTCTCATATATACTTACTAACTGTAGAACCAATGAACGTCTTCGCTAAACTAATGCATACACCAAAACTAATATTGCCCAAACACACAGGCATACATACTAACGAATACACATTCAAATATCAAGGGTGCTGTCAGCTTGCTCGCTGAGTTGTTAGTTAATCCCTCGCCCAAGTCAGTAGTATCCTCCAAAAAATAGTGACAATCCCATTGTTAACCAACATTCACACAACACGAAACAAATAAATTTATCTGCACATGATGAGAGACAGAGCATTAATGATTCAAGGGGAAACTTGACAAAAGAACTGTCAGGTATGAACAAGGAAACTAGAAGGCAAGGCGCTCACAAAAATACAAAAATAAAAATTGCTAAGGTCGGGCTAGTTATAACTGCAAATTTCATATAAATATTTATTTGCATTTGGCAAGCAAGTGAGTTTGTTGTAATCACTCCCACCCACCCATAAAGATGTATCAACACGTGCCTGTACACACAAACCGCACACACACACACACACATATTCATAAGCACTCCTTCAGGTCAAAATACACGCATCAAAGATCGGGATTTGGCAGCGAGGAGCAACAATAAGCCTTGATAAGTCTCTTCAATGCCATTGATGTTTGTTTCATCAATATATACGACTTATCCTACAAAATGCTGACCTTTACTCTGCTTCCCGCATTCCCGTTTGTAAAGATTGATCACCGAGGCTTCTCGCCCAATGGGTTGACTGGTATATTTTGACCTTGATGTCCAACATGGAGCTCTCTCAATCAATAATCATCAAAATTCTCTACATCACCACCATTCTCATCAACATCACCCCCCCCCCCCCTCCACATCGCCATCATTCTCGTCAACATCACCACAAGTGGCATCATCACAAACATAATCCTCAATAAAAGTTTTTTTTTTTTAAACAAACTGAAATAAAGTAGCTTTTGATTATACAAGTTTACATTACGCACATGCAAACACACACACACACGCTCACACACAACACAACACAACAAATGTTACACCAAATACTGAAGTTCCCTCCCTTTCTCACTCATGCATGTAGGGACTCCACATAAGTACAGTTAAGTCACTATACTATAAACAATAAAGTTCAAAACCCAGCGGACTGCAAAGAGCCGAATCAGGACCACAAAATCAAGACCACAACTTCGCTGAAAGAGAACTCGCCCCTGATCCGCATAAAAGATCTACCGAAACAACCCTAGTGGTAACACTGAAGGCATTCCACCAGCCAGTCACTTTACAATAAAGACGGTACATCCCACGCAGGGGACGCTGCGGCTGTACTCTAATTTATCAAACCCCTGTTTACAAAACCAAAATAGAATATAAACATCATTACAAAATATCAACATAACACATACATCTCGGCTGCTGAGTCCAAGCGCCGCCCTGGCCGCTTCCTGTCCATGCGCTGCCGCACCAGCCGCTACCTCAACTCCTTCCTACCGTCCGCCATCCGCCTCGTCACCAAAGCCAGCCCAGAATGCTGACCAGAAGAGACTTTGGAGAGAGAGAGAGAGAGAGAGAGAGAGAGAGAGAGAGAGAGAGAGAGAGAGAGAGAGAGAGAGAGTGAGAGAGAGAGCTCTGTCATTCAATCACTTAATCACAATAAAGCACAATAACAAAATGTTTCACTAATAGTGAATTTAATTTATATCAGGTGTCCCCCTACCCCTCAACCCTCTCACCTCCCACATCACTGGCTTAATAACATCAGTCACTTCATGGAAAATAATTAATTAATCAGACAGAACAATCAGAACCTACTGGCTAGACTACAACATTCCACGCAACATAGATCTAATGCGCAGAAATTCACAGATCAGAACAAGGACTGAGTTTCTACATTAATTTTTCCCCCGTTTACACTCAAACGAAAAGGGATTACAACAGATCAAGGACCATTTTTGCGCCTAGGTAAGGGGTTATCTTGCACAGTATTTGATCACGAGGAGAAAACAGACTTAGTCTAATTTAACTTGTTAACATAAGCAGTTTGACGAAGCCAAACTGCCAATCTGACATCTACTTTTGAAATATAAGCACAAATATAGTAAAACAACCTAGCAATAACGTAAACAGTGAGCGACCTGTTGAACGTAAACTGTCAGCAAGCAAACTGTTTTGGATTTAGCACATAGGTATAACATGAATCATTCAAGCCGCTCTCCGATTGTTTTAACACTAACAACACTGCAGCGGTCTTAGTTTAGGCCTACATAAACACAAAAAAATGAAGTTTTTCAATTGCAATTTACCTTTCTTTGTCTCTTAGAAATTTGAAAAAAGACTTGTTAACACAACTTTTCTCGTATCTGGCATTATGGCACGAGCCATTTTCAGCATGTCGACAAGGGAGCATAACTCGTACATTTCGTCTCGCGGTTCTGTACCAAGTTCACCCTCTTTCTATCATAAGCTCTTTGGTCCAACCACAAGCTATTGTTGCTATGGTAAAAACCGGTAGTAGATTTACTTTCCTTGAAAAAGGAGTAAATTCCTGCCACCGTAGTCTGTACAAGCATGAGGTAAAAAGATCAATGATCCCCATTTGAGTTGAGTCTATCGGAAATATTAGTGTGTGAGAGTAATGCAACGGAGGGTCCTATCCTATCCTATCCTATCCTATCCCGTAACTTGGAGGTCGTATGGGCACCACAGATGATCGTCGAACCAGCGCAATCCATCTTTCCCTGTCCTCAGCAACCCTCATGGCCTCGCTCAGTGTCAAACCAGTCCATTCTCGAATGTTGTTCTCCCACCTCTTTTTCGGTCTCCCTCTTTTTCTACCTCCTTGCACCGTGCCATGCAGGATGATCAACGGAGGGTCGCACAACACATACCAATCTCCATAAGATCTAACAAGACGGAGAAAGAGAAACTTAGAAGTGTGCATTAAGGGGAAATTATCATTAACTTCTGGTGATACATTCGGGCTTCTCGCGGTCCATTGTGTTCTCCCTTCTAGATCCTTCAAAACGAACTAGAATGTCACATTCGTTGTAAACTGAACGCCAGATCTTAGCTTTAGAAGTAAGGCTGGTTAATATTAAAGTATAAAATACGAATGATGTATTACTAGAAAACACATTATATAGATTTTTTTTCATTCATCTTAGAGTTGTGTTGGTAGGCCTATTTCCTGTAGTGATGAGCTTAAATTTGTTTTGTCCTATTTTGCCCAAAGTAGCATTCTCTTAGTTTGTTTATTCATTTATCTCATTGTACAATTTGAATGCGAGCATTTTTTGTGTGTAATAGACCTAGAAATAGTTTTGAATGTTTTGTGTGTAATAGACCTAGTAAGAGTTTTGAAAGTTATTTCCCTTTGCAATGATTTGCAATACGAACTATCTACACATATTTCCTTTCAAAGTTTTCCAAATAGTGAACTACATGAGTCAGTTTTACAAATTAATAATTTAATGCTGACCATTTCATAGTAAGTTTAGATCCCTACAGAAAGTGGTAACAAAGCAAAACGAAATAATCATATTATATTATTTATGTACTTTCTTAAAGACGCTGATTGCAAGCATTTTGTGTGCGTAATAGAACTAGTAAGAGTTTTGAAAGTTACCTCCCTTTTCAATGATTTGCAATGCAAACTATCTACACATATTTCCTTTCAAAGTTTTCTAAATTATGAAAAACACGAGTCAGTTTAAAAAATTAGTAATTCAATACTACCCATTTCCTAGTAAGTTTAGATCTTTATAGAAAGTGGTAACAAAGTAAAACGAAATAATCATAATTATTAATTATGTACTTTCTTAAAGACGCTAAATGCTATGGATGCTGCACTGAAAATCCTTATCGGGAAGAGAGGGGATTATAAACTGATACGCATACGCATACGGACATTACACAAGTCTCCTCTCTGAAAATCCTTATCGGGAAGAGAGGGGACTATAAACTGATACGCACAACATACGCACGGACATTACGGCACAGCTCGTACCCTGTACGGTTGTGTGTCCGGGGACGTTAATCTATAAACCTAACTAACTAACTAACTAACGGACATTACATTAAAGTGGTGTTTCAACCGTCCCCTATACGCTTATGTGTCCGGGGACGTTAATCTATAAAACTAAACTAAACGGACATTACTACTCTGAGTGTTAACACAAAGAAAGCAACTTTTATAAAATAAACAAAGTTTGTGACAGTCTAAGCACTATGCTTGGGCTAATACGTAGTACAAATACATGTAAACACCAGAATCACAGAACTGTTTATATTTTAGTTATGTATCAAGGCTTTTCTAAAATAAATAAACAACAACAAAATAAACTGAACGCCAGATCTTTTCTTTAGAAGTAAGGCTGGTTATTATTAAAGTATAAAATACGAATGATGTATTACTAGAAAACACATTATATAGATTTTTTTTTCATTCATCTTAGAGTTGCGTTGGTAGGCCTATTTCCTGTAGTGATGAGCTTAAATTTGTTTTGTCTTATTTTGCCTAAAGTAGCATTCTCTTAGTTTGTTTATTCATTTATCTCATTGTACAATTTGAATGAGAGCATTTTTTGTGTGTAATAGACCTAGAAATAGCTTTGAATGTTTTGTGTGTAATAGACCTAGTAAGAGTTTTGAAAGTTATCTCCCTTTGCAATGATTTGCAATACGAACTATCTACACATATTTCCTTTCAAAGTTTTCCAAATTATGAAAAACACGAGTCAGTTTAAAAAATTAATAATTCAATACTACCCATTTCCTAATAAGTTTAGATTTCTATAGAAAGTGGTAACAAAGTAAAACGAAATAATCATAATTATTAATTATGTACTTTCTTAAAGACGCTAAATGCTATGGATGCTGCATAATCAAGAATAGATTCATACCCTCGGTCATTACCTACCTTACTACCAGAACAAAAACTTTCTAATATAAACAAAATTTGTGACAGTCTAAGCACTATGCTTGGGCTTGTACGTAGTACAAGTAAACACCAGATTCACAGAACTGTTTATAATTTAGTAAGTGTATGTATCAAGGCTTTTCTAAAATAAACAAATTTTAAAAAAAATAGTATTCATAGAATTTTTTTCTGCTAACTTTTAGTTAAGGCTGAAATTATACTGCCACGCACGATTGAAGTGCGGACCGAAACGGACGGGCAGCAAGGTCGGAAGTGGTGATCATATAGGTCCGCGCGACTTCGTCCGACTGTGTAAACAAAACGAAAAATTGTTCTGTGGCAGTGCAACAATAAAACAATGACTATCATCAAAATCAATGTATCAATGTATCTGGGATGCACTTTCAAACACACACATACACACCCACCCACACACACCCACACACACACACCCACACCCTCCTATGCACATGTTTGCTCATTCATGCTTACACGAGAGAGAGAGAGAGAGAGAGAGAGAGAGAGAGTTTTGATTGATTGATTGTTGCTTAAGGTCCAGCGGACTCTTCCGAGCCAAATCAGGACCGGACAGCCCCCGATCCGCATAAAAGATCTGCTGAAACAACCCTAGTGGGAAAATTGAATGCCCTCCACCGGTCAGTCACTTTACAATAAAGACATCCCACGCAGGGGACGGCTGAGGCTTTACCCCAACTAATCAAACCCCCGATTGATTGATTGATTTATTGTTGCTTTAGGTCCAGCGGACTCTTCCGAGCCAAATCAGGACCAATCGCCCGGTTACAAAAACAAAATAGAATGCAAACATCATTATAAATTATCAACAAAACACATACATATAAAATGCCTATATTGCTAAATAATAGCATCATAGGAAGCCCTAGTGACCACCCGGCAGAAAGCGTCCAACATTCCCAAGCTGATCCAACAGACCTCATACACAAACAAGGAGTCTTGTCCAGGAAGAGTTTTCAAGAAAAAAGGTAGGTCACTGATCTAGCGAAGAAGAAGATTGTATAGCAGATTGATAGCCTGACAGAGCAGGAATGAGAAAGAGCAAATGAGAAAGACAGCGACAGTGGGAATTTAAAGCACTAAATTTCCAGAAAGTGGGGGTACTATTTATACTGAAACCCCCGGCACTAACGGGGGGGGGGAGGGAGAGAGAGAGAGAGAGAGAGAGAGAGAGAGAGAGAGAGAGAAGAGAGAGAGAGAGAGAGAGAGAGAGAGAGACAAAGAAACAGATAGACATACAGGGAGACAGAGAGAGAAAAAGAGGCAGAAAAGTGTTCTGAGCAGTGAACAAGAAGCAAAAAAGAAAAAATCCCAGAAAACACAAAATAAGCTTGAACTAGATGCACTTCAATTTCTTTGAATCACAACTTCATGATGCACTTTCTTCTCACACCAACCCAACAAATAACACTCAACAGAGATCCACAGGACAGCACAAACCAAACGCGAGACAGACAGAACAGAGAGCAGAACAAAGAGAAACACAACAAAAGAAACAAATAACACAATTCCAAAACAAACACAAATAACAAACACCAAAACAAAAAAAAAACACAATTTATTCCATCACAATGTTTCCTCTATGCACATGTTTTTTTTCATGCTAATTGGGAACGGAGACACAGACAGAAGAGGAGGACAGAGACAGAGAGGGAGACAGACAGAGGTATTTAAACTATTCAAAGCCAACTGTATATCCATATTCATTATTCATTCGATAGCAGACACCAAACATAAGCAAACGGGCTGGTTGAAACAAAATTCAATATCCAAATGTATTCATCAGAATCACCTTTACCTTCATTTCCCATTTCCCTAGCAATGTTTTCCCATGCTTTTTGACTAAGTTCCCGATTGCTGTGATTTTTGTCCCCTTTGTTATATATCAATTTTCTGCAGCGCACCGCCACAATCAATCTTTCGTCCTCCAACTTGGCAGGAAACAGACCGGATGGTAACGAAACACTTCGATAGAAGATCGGGCCCTTCCGCGCGTTTTAAAGAAGTGTTGCACGTCCGCACGTCTTTTTTCATCCGCACGACCTTTTACGTCTAGTCGTGTCAGTATAATCACCGATAGGAAATAAAGAAGAGAACACGACTTTTTTCGGTCCTCACTTCAGTCGTGCGTGGCAGTATAATTTCACCCTAAGTTAGGTATCAAGTTTTTTTTATAATAAAGAAATTTTTTTGCAATCTAATGGGTGACTAATTTTGACATTTATACAGAGAATCAACAGAAACCACTTATTTTTAAAGATTGAATGCACCCAGGAGAAAACTGGAGTAGTAAGAATAAACATTGAAAAATTCATAATCCCATTCTCAAAAATCTTAAACTAGCTGAGCAACAAACTTGGTACACACACACACCCACACACACACCCACACACACACACACACACACACACACACACACACACACACACACACACACACACTTCGCTGAAAATAGCCTGTATACCAACATTTATCAAAATAGTTTGTTTTTCTTGGTTAAGCTATTGAGCAAAACGTGTTTAGCGCACACACACCCAACCCCATGTTTTATCACCCCCAACCCTCCCCCTCCTACACCCACACACACCTTCACTCCACTCACCCATCCCACCCCACCCCCCAAAAAAAGGAAGAAGAAGAAGAAGAAAACCCCAGCGATGTGGAAGTTAGTGGTAAATCACATTTAATGGCAAGGGAGTCTGCCAAGTAACCCAGATAAAGCTACTATTAACCTTTCAACATGTTACACTCAGTTCGATGTTGGTGTTTTCTATCAGTATCTGATTCAGCCCCGATGCTTGAATTCCTGATAGTTGTGTAACTCAGATTCGTTTATTCACACAGCCCGTCCAAACAGCATACAAGTCACAAAGTCGACGTATGAAGTTTTCCACTTTTATTCAGCACACACCAACAACTGCATACAATTCTCAATTCAACTCAACAACTTTCACAGCAACTTTCCAAATCACTAGCAACAACTTCACTCTCTCAACAACAATCTCGGCACACGATTAAATAACCTCTCTCTTTTCTGGAACAATATGGTACATGGTAGAAATGACGTACTGCCACCAATCGAACTAAAGATCGTCATCACTGGCTTACGTCATTACACATTTTCTCTACTTCCGGGAACATTCACGACCTTCGATATCCATCCGGAAATTTCTATCAAGAGTAAACACGCAGATCCAGAAACTTCGCAAATTATCAACGTTATACAAAGCCTCTCCTAACAACAATGCAAACTCAAATCAAAGGTAAATAAACTCCATTATTGAATACTTTGCAAATCGAAACGATTAGATCTATCGTGCGCGCTTTAGACACACTTTCGTTCGTTTCAACGTAACATAACCCCCCACTCAAGAAGAAATTTACCCAATTTCTTTCAACAACGTTGAAACGTAATGCACAAACAAAGTCCACAATTGAAACTAATTTAAGACTTTCTGAATACTGTAATTGCGCTCAGCTTATTTACACAGAGTCAATGGTTTTCATCTTCAAGTCTATCTGGATATTGTCAATGCTCACAGTTCATTTACACAGAGTCAATGGTTTCTCATCTGCAAGTCTTTCTGAATACAGTCAATGTTCACAGATCATTTACTCAGTCAACGTTTTTCATTTTCAAGTCTGTCATTACCAATATTCTTAGTTCGTCCACACAGTCAATGTTCTTTCATTCGCAAGGAAACGACGCCCTCGTCAGTTGCGGTCGTCATCGGCCCAGGGTCAAAGACGATGATCACGTGGGCTTCCCTGGAATCAGTGCGTCCTCCGTTGTCTCCTTCTTCCATCGGATGTCCGACGCAGTCGACGTTGTCATTTCCCAGAATGCATTCGCTGGGTCTCACGGTCAGGTTGGCTTCTGCGGGACGGTGGAATAGCTCCCTCAAGGTCTGCAGATGCTCCTTCCAGGTCTGGGTGTGGACTTCATGTTCGACCAAAGTCGTAGAGCCAGGGACATCGCTGAAGTTGTGGGGAAACTCGCCCATAAGGTCCTTGAGCTCCGTCTTTTGACCTTCCGTCAAGCTCGGTCGTAGCTTAACATCATCGATGCCTTCTTTGCTGTGGAAGTCTCCCAGTTCCAACAGTTCTTCGCTGTCAAAGCTGTTGTCGGTCACAGCTGCTGTGGCTGCGTGCACAGTCTCTGATGGCCTTTCCACGTACAGCTTAAGGAGGTTGGCGTGGTATATCTTGGAATGCTGACCGACCTTCACCTTGTAGTCGTTGATCCCCACCACGGTCTCCACTTCGTACGGGCCTTTCCACTGCATCAGCAACTTATTGTGATCAGTAGGTAGCAGCACCAGCACTTTGTTGCCAGGTTTAAACTTCCTGTTCACAGCCCTACGATCGTAGTAGTGCTTTCCACAGTCTTGGGACTTCTTCAGGTTTTCTCTGGCTATCTCGAGAGTCTGCTCCAGCTTCTCCCGTAGATCAAACACGTACTGGTAACTGTTCTTCACCTCTGGGGTGTCCACTTCTTTCGTCCACAGTTCTTTTAGGATGTGCATCGGCCCTCGGATGGTTCTTCCGTACAGCAGCTCGAACGGAGAAAAGCCGGTGGACTCCTGCGGTACTTCTCTGTAGGCGAAAAGTAGGGCGTTGATGTAGCGATGCCATTGTCTGGGCTGCTCGCTGCACAGTTTCTTCAAGGTGGACTTCAGCGTAGCATTGAACTTCTCGACGAGCCCGTTGCACATTGGATGGTAGGGTGTCGTAGTCAAATGCCGGATGCTCAGCAGTCTGTTGACCTCCTTCATGCAGTCAGAGACGAACTGCGTCCCGAGGTCTGTCAGAATTTCTTCAGGCACTCCAAGCCTACTGAACATGTCCACCAGTGCCTCTGCTACAGTTTCAGTGTCAATCTTCTTCAGTGGCACTGCTTCTGGGTACCGAGTCGCATAGTCCACTAAAGTCAGTACCCACCGATGACCTTCTTCACTCGGAGGTCTTATTTCGCCGATTAAGTCTAAGGCCACCCTCTTGAAAGGTCGGTCGATCAGAGGCATCCTCTGCATAGGCACTTTCGGGACCCTTCCTCGAGGTATGGTCTTCTGGCAAATGTCACACGATCGGCAGAAACGGCTGACGTCCGCATGAAGCCCTGGCCAGTAGAACACCGCCTGGATTCTGTCTGATGTCTTTCTGATGCCTAGGTGACCTCCCATGATAGAGTCATGAGCTACTTCCATCACTTGGCGCCTTAGGGGTAACGGTACCAATACTTGACGTAGTGGTTTCCCTCCATTGACCCTCGGGTGCTGGAAGATTCGGTACAAGATCTTGGCCTTCACCTCAAAGTAGACCGTACCACTGCCTTTGGTCACGTGGTCTTGGCGGTTCCTGTACTTGTTTAAAGTGCTATCAGCTTCCTGGAGCTGGATCAGCTTATCTCTGTCCACGATGGCAGCTTTAGAGTTGTCGGCGACCTTCAGTGGCGTAGACGTCTTGTCTCTCTTGGCCTGGGCCCTGGTAGTAACGGCACCGACGATCTCTGGTCGGCAGGGCTGAGCCGGAGTAACCACATTGTCCCGTAGCAGCTCTGTAAGGTCTCCATCGGGAAACGGCAATGGATCCTCCTCCGCAACTTCGACGTGTTGAGTTGAGGCAGGACTCCACTCTGGATCGGGGTCGTCGGGTCGCCTCGCGCCGTCGATATTCCCGATCATCAAATCGTATAGCGGCTTCTTCAGGCAAACCGCTTCGACTTCGCCTACGTAGAAAGGGGTGTTGACATGAATCTTCGCAACTGGCGCTCTCACACATTTGCTGTCGGCCATAAGTGTCCATTTTGAATCGCCAGTGAACTGTTCTTTAGCGATTAGGTCTTCTCTGACGATGACCCCACTGCAGCCAGAGTCTCTTAAAACAGTCACTTCATGATTTCCGACGCGTCCCTTTGAAACAGGCATGTTCTGGACGGTCACAGCTGCGCTGGCGACGACGGGGATGGATTTTCCGTTGGCAAGGAGAAGTTGGCCATCGGTCATGCACTCTTGCACGTCCGCAGGAGTAGCTGTGCGCTTGGTCTCACTCGGAAGAATGACGCTCCCGCCGCACACTTGATGGTCAGATCTACTGGTTTGCCGTTGATTGGAGAAACGTCTCTGTCGGTTGCCCACCGCTGCATTGTCCGTACTGCTCCGCTGTCCGCTATTTCTGCTTTGAGGGCAGCTGGCAGCTCTGTGGTCTGTAGCGTTGCAGATGAAACAGCCTCTTGAATGCCCTTCCCTGGGAGGAGGCGTGGAGTCCGTCTGTCTCTGGCTCGTCTGGCTCCCTTGGATCTGGTTCACATGGTTTCCAGTCTTCTGAAAAGGTTTCGTCGCGCTGGGTGGCCCCAGGGTTTTCCCATGAGCGATGAGATATCTTTCAGCAGCCTCAGTCACATCTTTAAGCGTCTGCAGCTTTTGTTCTTCTAAGTGGGTCGCTAGGTCCTTGTGACAGGCATTGAGAAATTGTTCTTTCACAATCAGGTCATGGAGACTGTCGTAAGACTTCATTTCGCCTGATAACTCCACCCACTTGTGTAGATATGACGACAGGCGCTCCACAAACTGCTTTGGCGTCTCGTCTGACTTAGGCCGGCATTCACGGAAGCGTTTACGGTAGCCCTTCTCTGTAAAGTTGTAGCACTGCAATAGGGCCTCTTTCAAGACGTCGTAGTCTTCGGCATCATCGTCCGACAATCTGGTGTAGACGTCGAGTGCTTGCCCCGTCAGAAGTGCACTTAGTCGAATCGCCCAGTCTTGAGGTTGCCAGTTAGAGCTTTTGGCAAACCTTTCAAATCTCGCCAAATAACTGTCGATCTGGTCCTTCCCGTCGACGAATGCTGGCAATTTTGGAGCCATGTGGTCGCTGATGACTTGTGGCGCATGCTGATTGTTTTGGATACGCGCCATTTCTAGCTGGAACTGCCGATCAGCTTCTCTTTCCTCACGCCTGCGCTCATCTTCTCTTTCTTGACGCCGGTCTTCTCTTTCTTCTCGACGACGCTGCTCTTCTAATTCTCTTTCTTCACGCTGACGTTGTTCTTCTCTTTCTTGTAATCTCTCCTGGGATTTGACGTACTCCGTCAACTGTTTCCCTTTTAGATTCAGTTGAATCCCTTTCTGCCAGAAGTCAGCCATCTTGATGCTTCTGGAAAGTTCTTTTCTGGAAAGTTCTTTTTCTAGAAAGTTCTTGACTGGAGAGTTCTTTTTTTCTGGAAAGTTCTTGACTGTGCTGTACCTTTCTAGACTGTTCTAGAACAGCACGCTTTCTGCAGTAGCGCTGATGCTTATCACTAGTCGCTTTCGCTGACGCAGGCCCCGCTGTCCTCGTCGTATGCGACGCTGCACCACGCTGGTGTTGATGTATACGCTCCTGTGCTGAAGTAGACTCGACGTCCGTACGTCGCTCTCTCTAATACTGGCGATGTAGCTCCGAGACTGTCCCTCGACGTAGTCTTACGGCAGCCACGTAGTCCCGCTCTGTTGTTCGCTCACGAAGCAACTCTTCGGCGACTACACGCCCTTGCAGTCAACCCGAACCTATCGGTGATGTAGTCCCAGTATGTTGGCCCCTCTCGACGCAACTCGTTGGCGGCTACCCTCGATGACTGCCTCTCGTAACGTTGACTCGCTTGTTGTAGCAGTTGAACCCTTGGCTATGGCGTGAATCGCGGCTTGACCCCCAAAATGTTACACTCAGTTCGATGTTGGTGTTTTCTATCAGTATCTGATTCAGCCCCGATGCTTGAATTCCTGATAGTTGTGTAACTCAGATTCGTTTATTCACACAGCCCGTCCAAACAGCATACAAGTCACAAAGTCGACGTATGAAGTTTTCCACTTTTATTCAGCACACACCAACAACTGCATACAATTCTCAATTCAACTCAACAACTTTCACAGCAACTTTCCAAATCACTAGCAACAACTTCACTCTCTCAACAACAATCTCGGCACACGATTAAATAACCTCTCTCTTTTCTGGAACAATATGGTACATGGTAGAAATGACGTACTGCCACCAATCGAACTAAAGATCGTCATCACTGGCTTACGTCATTACACATTTTCTCTACTTCCGGGAACATTCACGACCTTCGATATCCATCCGGAAATTTCTATCAAGAGTAAACACGCAGATCCAGAAACTTCGCAAATTATCAACGTTATACAAAGCCTCTCCTAACAACAATGCAAACTCAAATCAAAGGTAAATAAACTCCATTATTGAATACTTTGCAAATCGAAACGATTAGATCTATCGTGCGCGCTTTAGACACACTTTCGTTCGTTTCAACGTAACACAACAAAATCGGTTAAGCGTTCGACTGACCGACTATTCGATAGAACGACCGACGTTTGATTCGTTGTGATTCCCGACTGTTTTAAATTATTTCGAGCCAAGCCTTTAAATAACAAAATAGAGGCTTATTCACAGAAGGGCTGCACGCCCTTCTGTAGAATATTACTCACAATGCAGAATATAACTTTCATAGCGCCCAACTATATCTAACCTGCCACCTTAGGAAGGTCGTTTTAAAAATAGACGGGGGCTTTTTCTCGGAAGGACTGCACGCCTTTCTCTATAATACGAGAGGTCAGCAAGGCTTGATCCTTGGTCACCAGTGGTTTTGCTTCACCTGCAAAACGCGGGGCGTGTCAGTCAGCTTCAACAAAACGTGTTGAATTATTACAGAAATACAATCATTGATAAAATATTAGTCCCAGCGACAGAAGAATTGTCACTAACATAATAATAATAATAATAATAATAATAATAATAATAATAATAATAATAATAATAATAATAATAATAATAATAATACAGGATGCTATACGCGCCTTTCCCCAAATCATTCAGGCTCAAAGCGCGGCGATCTATACCAACATACACGCTCACTGTCTCATCCACCCTCACACACACCAAATACACATCCATCACTCAAACAGGTGGTGTAAAGGCAGGGAGATCGCTATTAGAAGACGGAAAGAAAATCGAATTTTTATTTTTGAAATTTTTATATTGACTGCGTCCTGTACCATTATTGAAGGGAGGGAGGAAACCGGAGTGCCCGGAGAAAACCCTCGGTGACCTCAATAGTCTCGTACCTAAGTCACATACGTTCGCCCCTTGCGGGAACATATCACACACACACACACACACACACACACACACCCACACACACACACACACATACCCAAAAACACACACACCCACCGACATAGGCCTACACACATAAGTGTATCCACTCTCAGGCTAAGTGTCCATTTGGGGGGAAACGCGGAAGTGGTGGTGGTGGTGTGTGCGCACATGTGTTCTGTGAGCGTGTGTGTGTGTGGGCACACGTACACAGTGTTATCTGGACAAATCAGTGAACATCTACATAACTTGTATTGACATGCCTACTTGTTTTCACGTCAGAACAATGATCCGTTAGGATTAGGGCTGGGTTAGGGTTAGAGTTTGGGTTTGGGTTCGAACACTTCAAAGTACTTAAAAATGGGGACGAAATATGACCCATTGTCAGCACAACGTATGTGGCGTTTCGGGAAAGTCATGATAATACTGTGTACCATCGGCTGTGTGTGTGCGTGCGTGAGTGTG
Organism: Oncomelania hupensis; assembly: GCA_036898135.1. NCBI lineage: Eukaryota > Metazoa > Mollusca > Gastropoda > Littorinimorpha > Pomatiopsidae > Oncomelania > Oncomelania hupensis. Next base: position 47,213,481 of record CM072523.1, read on the forward strand.
TGTGGAGTAAGAGTATGTTTGTGTGTGTGTGTGTGTGTATGTGTGTGTGTCCTTGTTTACACAGTATTATCTGGACAAATCAGTGAACATCTACATAACTTGTATTGACATGCCTACTTGTTTTGACGTCAGAACAATGATCCGTTAGGGTTAGGGCTGGGTTAGGGTTAGGGTTCGAACACTGCAAAGTACTTAAAAATGGGGAGGAAATCTGACCCATTGTCAGCACAACGTAGGTGGCGTTTCGGGAAAGTCATGATAATACTGCGTAACCTTGCCTGTGTGTGCCTGCTTGTGTGTGTTGTGTGCGTGTTACATTACATTACATAATTGTTGCTTTAGGTCCAGCGGACTCTTCCGAGCCAAATCAGGACCGGACAACCCCCAATCCGCATAAAAGATCTGCCGAAACAACCCTAGTGGGAAAACTGAATGCCCTCCACCAGCCAGTCACTTTACAATAAAGACATCCCACGCAGGGGACGCTGAGGCTGCACTCTAATTTATCGAACCCCCGTTTACAAAAACAAAATAGAATACAAACATCATTATAAATTATGAACAAAACATATACATATAAAATGCCTACATTGCTAAATAATAACATCATAGGAAGCCCTAGTGACCACCTGGCAGAAAGCGTCCAATATTCCCAAGCTGATCCAACAGACCTCATACACAAACAAGGAGTCTTGTCCCGGAAGAGTTTTCAAGAAAAAAGGTAGGTGACTGGTCTAGCGAAGAAGAAGATAGTATAGCAGATTGATAGAACAGAGCAGGAATGAGAAAGACAGCGACAGTGGGAATTTAAAGCACTAAATTTCTAGAAAGTGGGGATACTATTTATACTGAAACCCCCGGCACCCCAACGGGGGTGGGAATGTGTACGAGAAGGGAGCAGGAGGGGAGTTGACATCGCAGACTGACACCTACCATTCATGCATCGTACGAAATGGTCGATCTCCAGCTCAAAAGCTCTCTCGAAGCGCTGTGGGAAAGAATAGAACAAGCGGCGTAACTTCCCTCCGTCCTCATCGTCAATAACCGAGGTTGCTTCCCTTGGGTTCTCTGCCCTCACCATTCCGTTCGAACCGAAAACCTGTGGGGCATAAAGATATTAGTTTAGTTTAGGTTAGGTTTAGTTGAGTTTAGTTAGGTTTAGTTAGTCCGGTCGGTTAGCTAATAGTTGACTTATTGTTTAGTTTTTTTTTAGTTAGTTGGTTAGCTAGCAATTTTAATTAATAAGTTTCGGTTGCCTGTTGTGTTTTACTGATCAATTACTCGTCCTGTGTTTAGACGAAGATACAGGCCTACAGTACATTTGTTTAAAAGACATTTTAAAATAAGAATTATACAGGGTGTTCCAAAAGTCTTGGGCACATTTTGACATTGAATATTTCCGAAACTATTAAGGATATAAAAACGCATCTGGTAAATTCAGAAAGCTTGTAATCTCAATTTTTACATGGAATGTTCAAAGATGTTCAATGTGAGCACCATTGGTCACACGACACACATCAAGCCGATATGGTCAATTTCTTGCCAAACGCGTCCCAGCATTTTCTGGTTAAGTGAACGCCATTAATGGGTCTGAAAAGAAATTAAAAAATCAACAGCTTTACAAAAAACTTAATGTACTTAGTTTTAAAATGGCACAACTTTTATCTTACTACCATTCATAGTAACTGAGATATGAGAACTTCAAATGTGCCCAAGACTTTTGGAACACCCTGTATAGTGAAAGAACATAAGACAAGGTAAAAGAAAAAAAAAAGAAGACAAGAGAGAAAACAAGAAAGAAACCGGATTTACACAGATTGAAAGGAAAGCAATATAATGGAAAGAACAAACAAAGGGAAGATATTTCAAATGGAAAAAAAAATTAAATTAGAAGACGACGACGAAAGAGACGAGCTAGAAATGAAAATGAGCAGATGTCGTGTCATTGTGATTATTTCCTTGTAAAGGTAAAATGACAATGAAAGTCCGTATTCGTATTAGTAAACTGCAACAAAGCAACTGGTCTAGGTAACTAGAACAAGTTATTTACTACTTACAACAACTACAACAACCAAACAATAGAAGTAGGTCCTATTTTAGATCATCATTTAAGTATTTATTGGTTGTTATATGCAATTCAATTCAACAGATCTTTATGACCCCTTACAAGGCGTTAAACATTGCTCCAATAAAGACACTTAGATTTGAAAAACATAAGGTATAAAATGTAAAATATGCATGCATACACAACACTCTTCAAATATAAGGCACTCGCATCTCCCTTTGAACACACATTTCATTTTACATGATAAAACTAACATTATTTAACATAAAAGTGCATACAATGTAAACATATACATTACAGTATAAATTTGGGTCATAAACAAAAGTCATCTCCATCTTCCTATACGCTTGCGAAACGTGGACCCTCACATCAGATCTACAACGAAGAATACAAAGCATGGAGATGGGGTGCTACAGAAGGCTTCTGGGCATTTCCTATACCCAGCACATCACCAGCAACGAAGTCCGACAGACCATCACACAAGCCATTGGACAACACGATCACATGCTCACAGTGTGGAAGAAACGGAAACTCCGATGATATGGCCACGTCACCAGAGCCGCTTTGCAAAGACCATCATGCGAGGCACGGTGCAAGGAGGCAGAAGAAAAAGGGAGACAGTAGAAGAGGTGGGAGGACAACATTCGGGAATGGACTGGCTTGACAATGAACGAAGCCATGAAGGTTGCTGAGGACAGAGGAAGATGAAATACGGTGGATAAATGATCATCGGTGGTGCCCCAACGATCTTCGCGTTACGGGATAGGATAGAATAAGAAACAAAAGTACATCAAGCACGCATCCTCTTCACACACCCACACACACACACACAGCCGCTGCCAAACCAATATCTCAATCATCATAATTGGTCATGGCCACTGCAGTCGAAACGAAACTTGAACCGAAGCGAGCAGTGCGGCACTTTCAACTGCGGAGGCGCCTTCCTGAAGGCAGTGTCTCAAACAGAGCTGACCAAGGGTGGGTAGGATCGTCTTTGATGCTGATGACCTTGCTTTCGGGCGCTTTTCCACCTCAAGGCGCTGGCCGATACAGGATCTAACTCAAGCCCATTTGCCGCCTTACCCCTTGGGGTCATGAGCAATCTTGCCACTGTAGATTGTTCTAACCTATGAAGGGAAAAGTGAAAGCCCCAGTTGAAAACCTGTCTTGCCTTTATAGGCATGACCGATTCACTGCGGCAACAATACGTTGGAGTGCCGGGGGTTTCAGTATAAATAGTGTCCCCACTTTCTGGAAATTTAGTGCTTTAAATTCCCACTGTCGCTGTCTTCCTCATTTACTCTTTCCCATTCCTGCTCTGTCCTATCACTCTGCTATACTATCTTCTTCTTCGCTAGATCAATGACCTACCTTTTTTCTTGAAAACTCTTCCTGGACAAGACTCCTTGTTTGTGTATGAGGTCTGTTGGATCAGCTTGGGAGTGTTGGACGCTTTCTGCCGGGTGGTCACTAGGGCTTCCTATGATGTTATTATTTAGCAATATAGGCATTTTCTATGTATATGTTTTGTTGATAATTTATAATGCTGTTTGTATTCTATTTTGTTTTTGTAACCGGGGGTTCGAGTAGTTGGGGTAAAGCCTCAGCCGTCCCCTGAGTGGGATGTCTTTATTGTAAAGGGACTGGCCGGTGGAGGGCATTCAATTTTCCCACTAGGGTTGTTTCAGCAGATCTTTTATGCGGATCGGGGGTTGTTCGGTCCTGATTTGGCTCGGAAGAGTCCGCTGGACCTTAAGCAAAAATCAATCAATCAATCAATCAATCAATTTGCCGCCTTTGGGTGCATCGTCTGACACCATGACGACTGAGCACAAACCCTGGGCGTCCGGGAATGAGGGATAACAGACTTATATGTGGTTACTGGGGGTATTTGTGTACCTGGCACTCCAGGACATCGGGGTCCGAAATTTTTAAAATTCGTGCGGTGGAATGCGTGCGTGCACAGTCCTGACCTTGGTTTATACTCTCATCCGGAGGAGTAACCATCACAGACCTACCTCTAGACGCATGTCGTAGCCGTACGTCGTTTCACGACAGACATCCACTGTAGCGATGATGCCGGATTTGTATTTGATGACCACCATCACCGTGTCGGCCAACCCGGCGCTGGCCAGAACCGCGTCGTGCGCATGCGTGACGACGTAGATGAATTCTGGGACTTCTTCCTTCGTCAGCCACACCAACATGTCGATGTCATGGACCGCCATGTCGGACAGGATGTTGCAGCCTGAAGGATCTGCACAGGTTTGTGTGTGTGTGTGTGTGTGTGTGTGTGTGTGTGTGCGTGCGTGTGTGTGCGTGCGTGCATGTGTGTATGTGTGATCATTGGAGAATATTTAGTCAAGCAGTGGATCAACTAATAAAGTAATCAGTGAACAAAACAAAAAACAAAAACTTTAGACGTCGATGATACAGCTATGCATGCTTAATAATAATTTGTGGCCTCGTGGCGCAGTGGATTAGTCGCCGGTTTCCTATGCCGAAGGTTGTGGATTCGTATCCCGCAAGTCCCGAACTTATGTGTCTTAGGTACGAGACTTTTAAGTCCATCGAAAGTTTGTTCTGGGTACTCCGGTTTCCTCCCTCACTTCAATAATGGTACTGGAAGCAGTCAATAAAAATTTTTAAAATAAAAATCAATTTCCTTTCCGTTTTCTATTACCCCCGTTGGGGTGCCGGGGGTTTCAGTATAAATAGTATCCCCACTTTCTGGAAATTTAGTGCTTTAAATTCCCACTGTCGCTGTCTTTCTGATTTGCTCTTTCTCATTCCTGCTCTGTTCTATCAATCCGCTATACTATCGTCTTCTTCGCTAGACCAGACTCCTTCCTTTTTTCTTGAAAACTCTTCCGGGACAAGACTCCTTGTTTTGTGTATGAGGTCTGTTAGATCAGCTTGGGAATATTGGACGCTTTCTGCCAGGTGGTCACTAGGGCTTCCTATGATGTTATTATTTAGCAATGCAGGCATTTTATATGTATGTGTTTTGTTGATAATTTATAATGATGTTTGTATTCTATTTTGTTTTTGTAAACGGGGGTTCGATAAGTTGGGGTGAAGCCTCAGCCGTCCCCTGCGTGGGATATCTTTATTGTAAAGTGACTGGCTGGTGGAGGGCATTCAGTTTTCCCACTAGGGTTGTTTCGGCAGAT
>CM072523.1:47223718-47228718 GCA_036898135.1 Oncomelania hupensis
GGGGGAGGGGTAGGGAGGGGAGGGGGCTTTTCAATTTGTTTTTTTTACAGACGATCCCCCCAAAAGTTTAGGGTCGGGCCAAAAAGTTAGGATCGCTCGGGATACCATAAACAAACATATTTTTATTTTGGCCTGAAATGCTGCTTCAGAAGTTACAAGCCACCTCTGCCCTTGCGTCATTTCACTCTCACAAGCATACTAAATATAGCTACATTTGTATACAAGTCTATTTTCGACATGCATGATAACAATTACACTACATTACTATTAAAACGAAACCAAGCATGTCGCCCCTATACGCACTGTGTCCGGGGACTTAAATCTATCTACTGAACTGAACTCGCCCCAAGCGCAGTTGCTGCAAAGATTCACGCAGTAAAAGCTCCGAAGACCGCTGAGCCACTATAGCTTTAGCCTGCTAAGTATTCGGCAGCTGTTTACCCATACATGTCTTCTATTAAACAGGCCGGGCATGACTCAAGTTGGTGGGTAGTAAACAAACTTAACGCATCCTAGTCTATTATAGCATATAATGCTGTCCGCTACCTACCATTTTGCTTATGTTAATTTTATTATTATTTATTTTATCTTTTATATTAATTTATAATCATTTATGTTATTTATGTTATGTTATTTTTATTTTTATTTATTATTTATGTTATAAATAAATATTATTTATGTTAACTTATGTTAATTTTATTATAATTTATGTTAATGTTAAACCTTATGTTAATCTGATGAATAAAAATTGATACAACAACAACAACAAATACCATTTTGCTATCGAAGTTCCGCTGCAGGCACTCAACTTCAATAATTGATCGACCCTGTGACTATTCTAGTAATTCAACATTAGACATTTTTTTATTTCGAACGCAAAAACGGAATACATTGAAGTAGCCTTGAACATGAGCCTTGGTTCCTAGTTAACCGCGATAAAGGAGTACAGTTTAAATATAGTTAATTAGTCATCGTTTATAGGGTCCAGTGGATAACAAGAGCCGAATCAGGACCACAACTTGGTTGAAAGAGGACTCACCCCAGATCCGTATATGTACAGTTTAAATGATATACATAAGCCTAGTGGTCTACATTAAGAACAATGACACACCTGCACTCAATTTGGCGATATTCGGATGAGAGCATTAACCGAGGTCTAGACTGTAGCACGCACGCATTCCATAGCACGGATGTTCAAGGATCCTGACGCTCATGTTTTAGACGGGTGAGTGCCAGCTGCTTGCCTATCCTATCCTATCCCATATTATCCTACCCTATCCTATCCCATCCTATCCTACCCTATCCTATCCCATCCTATCCTACCCTATCCTATCCCATCCTATCCTACCCTATCCTATCCCATCCCATCCTATCCTACCCTATCCTATCCCATCCTATCCTACCTTATCCTATCCCATCCTATCCTACCCTATCCTATCCCATCCTATCCTATCCTATCCTATCCTATCCTATCCCGTAACTTGCAAGTCGTTGCGGTCCGTTTAACCAGCGTACTCCATCTTTCCTTGTACTCAGCAGTCCTCATGGCGTCACTCAGTGTCGAGCCAGCTGCATGCAGTCGTTCTCTTCTGCACCATCCACGGTCTCCTAGGGAGTCGGACGCCGCGCCTAAAGGCAGCATTAAGTGGGCTGAGTGAGATCCTGTCTTGATCAGCGCCTTCAGCAGCTCTGGAGCTGAAAATGCGCTATGTAACAACAAAACAAAAACAATATAAGAAAGGAAAAGCTACTATAGCCTACAAGTTTTATGGTATTATTTATTATATTACCTTCAATTCGGCTATATATATATATATATATATATATATATATATATATATATATATATATATATATATATATATATATATATATATATATATATATATATATATATATAAAATTAGTATATTATCAACCCAGCTGCTTGCACCACACCACCACAAAGTCGTATGTTTGTCTTCTAATAAAAGAAGAATAGTACATAACATAAAACACTTTTAAAACGACAACATGTTATCCACTCAATTTGAATTGCCAAATTTTCGGTTTTAATAACCTTCTTCAGGGCATTACAATGTCAGTGTGAAAATGTACAAGCGTTTTACCTATTACTATAATTCATGACTATAATTCATAAAACAACATATATACTAAGTGAACATGAATACAACTCTATTATAACTCTATTATAAAACTATTATAAAAACCACACAACACGCACACACACACACACAACACACACACATGTCATATCTATACTACCACAACCAACACACACATACTACAACAAAACACATATAATATCCCACACACATAATATACCACACACACACTACACATACACATATATACCACACACACAACACACAAAAATAGACAACACACTCAACACACACCACATAATAATATACACACAACACTCACACACACACATAAATATATATATATAAATATATATATCTATATATATAGAAAGAGAGAGAGAGAGAGAAAGAAAGAGAGAGAGAGAGAGAGAGAGAGAAAGAGAGAGAGAGAGAGAGAGAGAGAGAGAGAGAGAGAGAGAGAGAGAGAGAATATGTAAAGTATCTAGTGGAAAAAACATTTTAAATCCATAATCAAAACCAATCACATTTATAATAAACATATACAATAAACACCCACACTATCACTGCTCCATAATCACATACCCAACACTTACACATACAGAATAAGATCTATAATAAATACAGCTCAACCAAACTACTATCAAAGTTTTAAAAACCACACACACACACACACACACACACACACACACACCCACACACCAATAACACACTCAACACACACACACACATAATATACACACACCACCCGCACACACCCACATATATATATATATATATATATATATATATATATATATATATATATATATATATATATACACACATATGTAGAGAGAATATGTAAAGTATCTAGTGGAAAAACAATCACTTTAAATCCATAATCAAAACCAATCAACCTTTATAATAAACATTTTTAATAAACACCTACACTACCACTGCTCCATAATCACATAACCAACATCGATGTTTGTGATCAGATGTTAGGTACGCATGCTTGGGCAGAAAGGTTACGATGGCATCGATTTTTTGAATTACAGAAGAGAAAGGGAAAAGTTGTTGGAAGTTTGAGTGATGTCAATAACGAAAAACCAGACAGTGAAGATGAATTTGTAAAATTGCCTTGGTATAAACCTACTGAGAAAGCCGCACCGAAGGGTGATCCTGCTTTAGAAACTTTCATCTCGAAATGCACCGATGAGTTTTTAGACATTAAAAATAGACGTAAAATTAGGGACAACATGACATGTGGTCAAAGAAAGGCGCTGCAAGAATTGAAGATGTTGCCAGTCACAAAAGGTGTGGCGTGTAGACACGCGGATAAATCAGGAATAACAGTGATTACGTCTCTTAAGGCTGATAATGAGAAGATTCGTCAGGATTTATTGGATGCAAATCAGTTCGATGTGCTCAATGAAGATCCAACAAACACTGTGATAAAAGAAGTAGTTAAATGGGCAGATAAATGGAAAAAGAAAGGCGAGTTGACAGATGATGTTGTGACGTTTATTTCTAACATAAAAGACACTCATCCAGCAAAATGTAAGCCATTAGTAAAGACACACAAGCCAGCGCCATATCCCTACAGGTTGTTACTGTCAGGATGTGGTACTCCAACTCAACCATTATCGAAGTTTATTCAGTTGACAATTAGTCATTTGACTAGCCAGTTACCTTATCAGATAGTTGACACCAAAGCATTTTTGCACAAACTTGAGATCATCAAAGAGAAAATGACGCCGCTTCCCAAATCAGCAGGTTTTGCAGTCTGTGATGTAATATCATTGTATCCCAGCGTCGACAACAACATGGGGATCCCTGCAGTTAAAAAGATGATCACAAAATACCCTTCTCCGTTAGAGGTATCTCCGCAATGTGTAACAGAAGGTCTGAAAATAGCATTAAACAATAATGTATGCATGCATGAAGATGGAGAGGGCGTGATCATTTATGCAACTCCAAATAAAGGCACAGCAATGGGTCCTTGCCATGCACCAGATTATGTTGACATATTTATGGGTGAATTGGACAGGAAGTTGGTAGATAAGTCACCAATTCCTTTGTTAACATCATTGTTATCTGATGGGAAGTTAAAACAGGAACTACAATACTTGAATTGGAGTAGGTACAGAGATGATGGGATTACCATATTACCTGACGTCCAGGATGTGGTCAAATTCCAGGAACATCTACAGTTGTTGCATCCTCAGAATATTCGCTGGACGGTATCATGTGGCAAAGAAGTAGACTATCTTGATGTAAAGGTTAAAATTACAGAAGAAGGAATGATAGAGACAGATGTATTTTCAAAACACTCACACAGCTACCTGCCCCCTCATTCTTGCCATCCACCTTCAGTTTTTAAGGGATTGGCAATAGGTATGGGTAGAAGATTGAGAATGATTTGTTCAAATGATGAAATATTACAACTAAGGATAAAGGAATATGCCCGTTATTTGGTTATCTCGGGATGGGAGGAGCGTAGGGCTCTTGAAGACTTGAAACAAGGTGCGAGCAAACCTAGAGAGCAAATTTTGAAGCTTGAGAGTAGGAAAATGAAGAAGGGAGGTAAGAAGATTGCTTGGGTTACGAAGTATGACCCGAGAGTACCTAACAAAGGGAAAATCATTCAGAATAATCTCCGGTTATTATACAAGAACCCTCAAAACAGACTATTGTTCCCTAAAAAGTGTTTGATAGGTGCAGATAGAAGAAGAACAAACCTGGGTGAAATCTATAAACCAACAGTTCCCCGTAGTCAGGTCCTGCATGGGCCATGTGAACAAGGGGGATTTTTTCCATGTTCGAGGAAGTGTGATACTTGTGCGCATTCGAAGCAAGTCCGGCAGTTTGTTTCACCTTGGGATAATAGGCGTTGGACAATAAAACAACATC
>CM072523.1:47231218-47278718 GCA_036898135.1 Oncomelania hupensis
TTTCCGTTTCTTCACCACATTGAGCATGTCATCGTGTTGTCCAATGGCTTGTGTGATGGTCTGTCGGACTTCATCGTTGGTGATGTGCTGGGTATAGGAAATGCCCAGAAGTCTTCTGTAGCACCTCATCTCCAAGCTTTGTATTCTTCGTTATAGGTCTGCTGTGAGGGTCCATGTTTCGCAAGCCTATAGGAAGATGGAGATGACAAGGGAGCGCAGCAGCATTACCTTGGAACATAGACTGATGGTCCTCTCTTTCCAAATGGGCTTCAACCTTGTCACGGCAGCAGTTGTTTGTGCGATCCTGGAGAGGATTTCCCGTCGGGACCCATTGTCTGATACAATGGCTCCTGAATATTTGAAGCTATGCACCGTGTTGAGGAATTGGCCTTGGACTTGATGTTCGTGCTGATGCCATTGGTGATGTTGGCTATCATTTTGGTCTTCTCTGCACTTATTTCCATGCCAAAGGCTCTGGAGGTGGTGTCAAACCTCTGTACCAGCTTTTCAAGTTCTTGTTCCTCTCCAAAATTTGTGTAGCTAAATTTTTACCTATTTAATGCATTATTTAGCAGATTGTGTTAAATAATGTATAATTTATAATTTTTTTTCTTCTAAATAATGATTTGTTTACTTATATAATGCATTATTTAGCACAATTTGCTAAATAAAGTATTATTTAGATCATATTGCTAATAAATGTATTATTTATGTAAACAATGTATTGTTTAGGGACTGTAATTTTCATTATTTAGGGGATTCCAGGATTCGTTTGAAAACTTGGTTTTTCTAATATTACTGCTTTCTATAATTAAATGCAAGGTCTTTGCAAAGATTGTGTATTCAAAATGTGTGTTAGTTTAATCATTTTTCAATATAAATCACGCCATAAATTCGAAGATAAAACGTCTGTCACCTCCCGAACACAAACAAAAGGTTAAGGTCAGTTTTGTGAGGGAGTGTTGATTTTGTGAGCATCTCCGTCAGAAGCGAGAAAAAGCTTTCTTTTTTTATTCATTTACCCCAAAACTGTGTTGAGACTATGATTCCGTTTTTTTTTTAAGTTGAATGATTTTTTAATTTCAAACGGAAAGTTTCCGTTTATTCAAAACTACTTGGAATTGGCATGTCGGAGTGATAAGAAACATGGCGGAGGTACTCTGAAGGCAATGACGGCAATGCAGAACTAATGATGGATCCCTCTTTGCCTGAGCCGTTACAGTTGCAGTTTCGTATATTAATAATATTGCGAACGAATAAAAAATATAGTGAAATAAAGCAGTTGCCTCAGTTGACATCGTAAAACAGCGTAAAATCACCATTTTGCAATTTTTTTAAATCATTGCCACATAACCTCAGAGTAATACGATATGTACCTGCGAATCCTCTAAATAATGACACTGTAAGTCCCAAAACAATTAACTGTTTACGTAAATAATGCCTTATTTAGCAACATTTTCTTAAAAAAAATAATTATTTAGCACGTTCTTCTAAATAATCCATTATACAGGTAAACAAATCATCATTTAGAAACATTTCAAAATAATACAGAATTTAACACAATCTGCTAAATAGGTAAATGATTCCTTATTTAGCAACACTACCTGACTTACCTCTATCATGATTAATTTACCTAAATAATATATATAGATATATATTATTTAGGTAAATATATCATGATATAGGTAAATCAATATATTTAAACAATATATTATATAGGTAAATAAAAAGTTATTTAAGGAGAAAATATATTATTTAGAGAAATCTTACATTGTAAACAAAGGATTATTTTTTTTAAATAAAAATATGTTTCTACTTTAAATACAAATTATTTAACTGAATGTGGTGAGAACCAATATTTTACAAAGGGAATTCCATAGTCGCTTACACGCTACGGTGTCGGCGTGAATATAGCCTACAAGTAACCTTGTGATTTTGATAGAGCTTGTATGCGGTTGTTGATGCTGTTTGCTGAATAAAGTTGGAAAACCCCATATCGACTATACTGCTTTGTTGCTGCGTGGATTAGAAATTCCAGTAAAACAAGATTCAAGCACCGGGGCTGAGTCGGTCATTACAGTGTAGAACTTTCCTCTAGAACAACGTCAACTCATTTCGCCACTATTTAGTAATTAATTAATTTTTTCCCCCTATCTATTAACGGTTCTTCCTTTGGGTGAGAGTATAAACCGAGGTCTAGTCTGCACACGCACACATTCCATCGCACGGACTTTAAAGATGCCCTAAGGCAGCATGGTAAACCTTATGCAGAACGCTTACCGGTTCAAAGAGCTGCTCAAAAGAGCAGCTGACCTACTTCAAGCAGGCGTGAACCCGAATCTTCCAAGTTAGCATAGTAGCCTATATTTTACTAGCGAACCTAGGATTCCCCAGTATGATATAGTGGTAACTCGAGTACGCCGAGTAAATCAAATGATGTTTGCCTTAGTACTAAGGCCTAAATAAATATAAAAAAAGCTCTGTAGAACATGAAATTCGTCGGTCATCGTATTGTTTCCCCAAAACATTCACCAGTTAATGCTAGCCAAGATACGGGTTTCTTCGATCAGGATAATTAGGCTTCACAAATTCACAATCTACTGATATTCATTCCATTGCAAGTCCATCCAAATCAAGTCAAGTCAAGACAAGACATCCAATGAATTCAAAATACATAGGATTTTGTTTGGGTGATTCGGTAAAACATTCAGTCACTCTACAACAACAAACATGCTTCCACTGGACATTGAATGATCTCAGAGAAAATTGTGTTTTAAGAAGCAAAACACGGACGCACGCTCGTGCACACACACACACACTCACTCGTACACAATTATACATGGGTATATAAATTAAGGCATACACATATAATATAATATAACATAACATAATATAATATAATATAATATAATATAACATAATATAATATAATATAATATAATATAATATAATATAATATAATATAATATAATATAATATAATATAATATATGTGCATTAAAACAATAAAGAAACTGTGCACAAACTCATGCTCTTTGAACAACTGAGGTCACTGGTACTGAGAGTGCAGCCTCTGGAAAGAAGCTGTGTCTAAACTGACTGGTTCTAACTTTTAATGCTCTGAAGCGTTTGCCTGACGGGAGGAGTTCGAACAGGTGGTTAACTGGATGAGATGGCACCAGTGATGTTCCTGGCCCATCTAACCAATCGCGTGCTCATTGAGACGAGAGGGGTGGTAAATCCTATTCTATCCTATCCTATCCCATTACTCGGAGGTCGTAGGGGCACCACAGATGATCGTTTAACCAGCGTACTCCATCTTCCCCTGTCCTCAGCAACCCTGATTGTAACCAATAATTCTAGCCGCGCGTTGTACAATTTTTTCAAGTTGAAACTTCCCACCCGAAGTGGCGCCTCCAAACCAGACCGTGGTGCCGAGGCACAGGATACTCTCAATCACGGCGCGATAGAAGTGCATGAGTATCGTCTGGTTAAGTCCGAGCCTCTGGAACTGTCTCAGTAAGTGTAGGCTCTGCTGGCACTTTTTGCTGATGGACATGCTGTTGTTCCACGACAGATTGCTAGAAATGACCGTCCCAAGAAATTTAAGTGAGTCAGCCTGTTCTACGCATTCACCATTGATCGTGAGAGGTGAAAGTGGACTTTAAGTCCTGCAGAAGTCAATGACAATTTCTTTTGTTTTAGAGACGTTGAGCTCAAGGTTGTTATCCGAGCAAAAGATCAAAGCGGTCATGGCCTAGACGGAGTGAGTCCCAGCTACACAAATACACCCAGCATGCACTAGGCCCCTTAATTCCCCTTCCCCTTCCCTCCCCTCCCCTCCCTCCTCCCCATCACAGGATTGTGCTTCGTTATCTGTGCGTCATGAATAAAGGAAAATCAAATATGCCCTAAAACTATTTACGCCAAAATTTCGGATTACAACCCACGAACCGGTGAACATGAATAGGCAAAATTGATAGCTAATGTACATTGCAATGTACCTGAAAAAGAAAAAAAAAACAAATTTGTAAATTCATCGTAAAAAAAAACCCAACGTTTGGTCACCAATCTGTTATAGCGTCTGAAAAGCTAAGTGTCCGCAATTTGGGAGTTGACCGCCTATGGGGATACCTACCCTACTGGTTGAGAAATTGCAGCATGAGAAAACCAGGCTAAAGTGTCAAAATATGAAAAATTACTTATTTATTTATTAACAAAGTACTAAAAATAATCTTCAAAATGCAAAAAACAGAATTGTTTTATCTTTATTAATTGATGTTTTATGATTTTTTTTTCTCGGGGGCTAATTTCCAGAAATTGCCTTCAAAGTTTTGAATTATAAAATGATCATTACTTCCCAACCAGAATTTTCCCATGCATGTATTTGGTATCAAAACAATCAGGAAGATGGCAGCAATATGGCAGTGAGTTGAGATAAGATGAGAAAATTCACATTATACACCATCCACACAATACTGAACATAAACAAATTAAAACAGTACTCACAATTTTATTCTGTACCCATCCATAATGCATAGTGTTTTTAAACATATTAGAAATAAAACAAGTGTTTAGCAAGTCTATAATAACTCAAACACATAATATTATATCAAGAACATGGCCTGAATCAATCATTTTTCTAAAATAAATCCTATCATAATGCCGCCTCCCCCTCCCCCTCTTAAATCCCTCGTCCGTCAAGTAATCTTTTGTTTAATTGCAAGCAGCTACATCAGCTCAGTTCAAATAGTCAAACAAAGATTACAAACCTAAAACAAAAGTTTCATTAGGTAGTTTTCAGTCCTAATAATCAAGCTTTAATAATTCCCCGATTCTCCACTCCCTTCCGCACGTCGAATAAATCTGTCGCGTCACAGGTGTAAATCAAAATAACATGTAATTTTGCTCTATAAAGTTTAAATAAACACAAATATCAAAGCAAATACTAATTACTAGTAATTTGGTAAATAGTCCTCATGTTCATTTCCTAAAACAGACAAACCAACAATAATAAATATGAGAACATAGTCAACTTGTCATGCTAGTAATATTGAATGCAGGCCAGACTACTTACCTTTTCAACCCTCCCCAACCCCCCACCCCCACCCAACAAAATATACTACTGAAATATTTTCCACACTCCTACTGTAATTCTTTCACTGATATCGCCTTTTCAACCTTTACCTAAATCTATGCAAGTAGAATGACGGATTATTAAAGACACGCCTATAGCGAAGAGGCCTACGAAACATGAATCATTGAATGAAAACAAACGGTATCGTTTAATAACGGGATCAAGCTTCTGCTCGTCAGAATCATAATCCTCATCACAGTTCCCACCGGCACCATCATAAAAATAGTTTGAAAGCAGGTTTTGGAGCCCTTCAGAAGCAAAACCGGGTCGATTCAAGGCCCTAGCTACTCTAGCAGACGACACATCTACTGACGCTGGAGACGAAGCCATCACTTCCGGTTTCCAAAAAGAATCGGTCACTTACTTTGACAAATTGTTTCTAACAAATATGCAACATAAATATTGCAAGAAAACACTTGAAATAGATGTAAGATGAGTTTATCTACATTAAAAAATTCACTTTGAACTAAAAATCGTCGAAAATCTATAGGAAACACTTCCGTTTTTCACGACCCGGCAAGAGACGCATTCGAACACAACTTGTGTCACAAGCAAGCTTCAGAACAAGGAATTTCATGAAAATTTCATATGCCACACACTTTTATGTACCAAAAAGTAGTACCAATAGGGACGTTTCACTCCCCAGACGTTATATATCAATCCACATTGGGGATTTCCCTTCATAGTCGGACAAGAAAAGTTGGGGTATCGGAGGTCAATTAGTGCCATTGTTTTAGCAAGGTGTGATCAACACCCTTATCAAAATCAACAAAATAAACAATGTTTTAGTAATTTTTGAACAAAATCCGTTTGGGATATTAAAGATAAGTCTTAAATAAAGACAAAGAGGCAACAATCTTAAAATTGATGGGGTAGCCTATTTTTAGTGTTTCTACGGCTGTAGCAGCGAATCAATCCTGGTGTCTTTAGCCGGGTTTTGTCATGCGGCGACACAAACGTCGTGCACTTGGCTTCTTTGCTAATAGAAGCTCCGTAGTTCTGCTCCATATCTGAGGACTAAGGGTACTTAACATTAAGTGTTATAGGCCTACTTGGGTACACAAAGTACTCTTAAGACAGGTTTAAGAACACAAACTATTATTAGATGTTCTTACTTTGCAAAGGTACCGGTGACGAAATAGGCCTACAACGGGTGTCGCACGCTCGTACTTTAAGCAAGGCTGTTTCGAGTAGTTTAGCTGATTGATGACGAAATCTATGTATGGGTACACTCGTTCTCGTTTGCATGAAAGTAGTTCAGGATTATCATATTTATAGGGAGGGACCTTACAGAGGTAGCTGAATTGTAGGCCTATCACTGACAAGAGCGGATAGATTTTGTAAAAAGATCAGGGTTTGCTTGCTTGGTTGGGTAAGTAAAGCTAACGATATAAAGTATTTGGTAGACTTACGCTTTAGCCATTAATAGCAGCTATACCTCTACTTCATTCAGGGATAGTCAAATGTTGTTTAAAGTGAACGTTTGCTGATAAAGTGGTAAGTCGTTTAGTATTGAACTTTGCAGTCTTGATGTACAATGCGTTTGATCACAACGTATAATAATGTGTTAGGTAGACTTACACTGAACATTTATCGTCTACGTCATTCAGTAAAAGTTCAAATTTGTATATGTGTATCAGGGATGTCGTTTGGGTCGGATCTTCGGCTTTTAGCCTAAATTTTTATAATAAAACCGATAAACTGTCCGTCATGTCGGCTCGCCGAGCCGAAGTTTTCACGCGTGAATCGGCTCGGTTTTGTCCATTTTTGCGATATTCCTGTGCTGTACGCTTGCAGTTTAGGTGAGGATTCGATAATTACTAAGGTTAAACCCAGAAACTCTGACAGTATTGTGGTCTGTCAATGGACAGTCTAAACTTTTTATTGTTTTTTATTTGTGTGTCTAAAATTTAAGAAAATAAAAAAAAATTTCTTTACAATGTTCTTATTCTACTTTAAAATCATGTTTTTATTAAAAAGTATCTACAGAACACTTTATAAATTGGAGGTGGAGGGTCACTTAACGTAGTGAAATCTTGTAAAAAGATCAGGAGACAGCTTTTGGAAGGGTAAGTAAAGCCGATTTTTGTAAAAAAAAGTTTGCTTTGCTTTAGCAAATGCGAAGTAAAATTTCCTACTTCATTGATGTTATACTCGTTTGCCAATAAATAGTAAGTTGTCGTTTGTATTGAACTTTGCAGTCACAATGTACAAGCGTTTGATGTACAATGTGTTTGATACAACGTATAATATCTTTTAGGTAGACTTACAATTAATATTTATCGTCTACGTCATTCAGTAAAAGTTCAAATTTGTATATGTGATAGTCGTTTTTATCTGTTTTAGCCTAAATTTTTGTGAGTAAACTTGTCATGTCACCGTGAATGGTTTTTAATTTTTTGATTTCTGTGCATCGCTTGCTTTTTATTCGGTGAGGATTCGATAATTACTAAGGTTAAACCCAGAAACTCTGACAGTATTGTGGTCTGAAAACAGTCTAAACTTTTTATTTTTGTCACATATTTGTGTGTTTTTATAAAATTTACGAAAATAAAAAAAAAAAAAAAAAAAAAAAAATAAAAATGAAATGAAAAAAAAAAAAAAAAAAAAAAAAAAAAAAAAAAAAAAAAAAAAATGTGTCTGTATCAATATAGTTAGCAAATATATTGGTACAAAAATTACATAAAAAAAAAAAAAAAAAAATAAAAAAAAAAAAAAAAAAAAAAAAAAAACACACACAAACATGTTGTAAAAAAAAAACGACATTATGATGACTGTTGTGAAAAAAACAGGGATTATTTTGACACACTTTTCATTTTCGTGACATTATTTTGACATTTTCAAATTTTTGAACCTATCCCTAACCCTAACCCTAACCCCTAACCCAAACCCTAACCCTAACCCTAACCCTTAACCTAACCCTAGGCCTAAAACAGCTCTAACTCAGCAGGGAACTATTTTGACGTCAAAATAGGGCGCCCTTCCAAAAAAGTCAAAAGAAACCATGTGGAGTTCCATGAGTGTGTCACTGTAACGTCGTTTCTACATGCCCACACATACACACATACACACACATTCTTGTATAGGTCACAAATGGGGTAATTTTAGAATGTAAGAGTCGGAAACCACTTTTTTGACGGAAAGAAGGCAAATTTCTTCCAGAAATGTAAGAATCTAAGTCAAAATTGCTTCTTTCCGTCTAAAAAGTTGACATACTTCGTCTCCTATAAGCGACGAAATAGGTCGATTTTTGCTTCAAACTTTCCCGAAAATTGGCTACATTTTCTCCGTCCCGGATAGTGCACTCCTATGTACTTCAAACACTCTCATGCACTACAACTGCACTCCTATGCACTAAAAGAGCACTCCCGCGCACTGAGCGACAAATGGGGAACGGGATACAAGTGGGTAAAGACGAAATTACCCCATTTGGTGCGAGAAAAGGTAAATTTCCTTCCCCATTCGTGCTACTTCACAAGTTCACACCCATACACACACACACACACACACACACACACACACACACACACACACACACACACACACACACTCACACACGAGCATTTATTGTATGTTGTGTTTGTGATCCAGTCATGCCCAAAGAATGAATCTGAGTATAAAAATAATACTAGATTTTATACGCGCCTTATTCCTAAATCAGACTCAAAGCG
This sequence comes from Oncomelania hupensis, assembly GCA_036898135.1. Taxonomy (NCBI): domain Eukaryota; kingdom Metazoa; phylum Mollusca; class Gastropoda; order Littorinimorpha; family Pomatiopsidae; genus Oncomelania; species Oncomelania hupensis. Next base: position 47,240,026 of record CM072523.1, read on the forward strand.
CGGCGATCTGTAACCAACATACACCCTAACATGTTACAGACAATCCTGCAGACACAACAAACACACATTCATCACTCAAACATTTGGTGTAAAAAAAAGTCGCTATTTAAAAATGGAAAAGAAATCGAATTTTTATTTTTTAAATTCCAGATTGACTGCATCCAATACCATTATTGAAGGGAGGGAGGAAACCGGTGTCCTATCCTATCCTGTACTATTATCCTATCCTATCCTATCCTATCCTATCCTATCCTATCCTATCCTATCCCGTAACTCAAAGGTCATTGAGGAACCAGCGTACTCCATCTTTCTCTGTCCTTAGCAACCCTCATGGCTACGTTCAGTGTCAAACCACTCCATTCTCGAATATTGTCCTCCCACCTCTTTTTCTGTCCCCTTCTTTTCCTGCCTCCTTGAACCGGGCATGGCAGGATGGTTTCTGCAAGGCCTAATGCTCTAGGGACGTCCCATACCCACGGAGTTTTCGTTTTTTCACCACTGTGAGCAAGTCATCATGTTGTCCAATGGCTTGTGTGATGGTCTGTCGGACTTCGTTGTTGGTGATGTGCTGGGTATAGGAAATGCCCAGAAGTCTTCTGTAGCACCTCATCTCCATGATTTGTATTCTTCGTTGGAGATCTGATGTGAGGGTCCATGTTTCGCAAGCGTATAGGAAGATGGAGATGACAAGGGAGCAGCCTTACCTTGGAATGTAGACTGATGGTCCTGTCTTTCCAAATGGGCTTCAACCTTGCCAGGGCAGCAGTTGTTTGTGCGATCCTGGAGAGGACTTCCTGTCGGGACCCATTTTCTGATAAAATGGCTCCGAAACCGGAGTATCCGGACAAAACCCTCGGTGGCTTGAATAGTCTCGTACCTAAGTCACATAGGTTCGCCTCTTGCGGGAATCGAACCCGCGACCTTCGGCATAGGAAACTTTCGACTTACCCACTGTGCCACGAGGCCACCCCGATATCAATCAGATTTGTTCTTCTGGGTCACTTTTAGGTAGTATTGTTGTTGGTCTTTTTGTTTTGGAAACTACTGATCCTAGCTAAAGCTACTGATCCTAACTAAAGCTACTGGTCCGAACTAAAGCTGCTGATCCTAACTTTCTCAAACACCTTTGATCATAGAACCGACCAGAACACCACCAGCCACTAGGACACAAGCAGGACCGCTCAGAGCAAACCCAGGTCCGTACAGAGCAGAAGCAGACCACGATAGAAGAGCAGCAGCTATGGAGGTCTTTGGTGTGGACTTACCTTTGGTGTATCTGTTGATTGTCTTGGTCCTCTTCATAGCCTACATGTGAGTGTTCTTTTTCCTTCACGATGATACCATCGTTATGCTAATTCAACTTACTAGCGGATGTTCACAATTTATTTGCTACTGACTGCTACTATTACTGAAACTGCTACTACTACTACTACTATTACTGTTGCTATTGCTGCTATTACTACTACTACTATTACTACTACTACTGTTGCTGCTATTACTGCTGCTACTGCAAATACTACTACTTCTGCTGCTACTACTACTGTTACTACTACTATTGCTACTACTGCTACTACTACTACTACTACTGCTAATAACTAATACTACTACTGTTACTATTGCTTGAAAGAAGAAGAAGAAGAAGAGGAGGATGAGGAGGAAGAAGAAGAACAAGAACAAGATAGTGAGAACGGCGATGAAGTGATACCACTACTACTACTACTACTGATGATGATGATAATGATGATGATGATGATGATGATGATGATAATAATAATAATAATAATAATAATAATAATAATAATAATAATAATAATAATAATAAGATGATGATAATGATGATGATGATGATGATGACGATGACGATGACGACGACGACGACGACGATGACGCTACTGCTGCTGCTCTTGGTGCCGCTGCTAACTGCGAAAGACGACCACGACGATAACATAGGACAGTTCGCGAGCCTAATTTCACCCCCAATGCCAACTGCCTGTTCCAGATACTATTACCAGACCTATGACTTCGACATGTGGAAGAAGCTAGGAATCCCAGGACCAGAACCACGTTTCCTGGTTGGATCTACAGTTAAGAACAAAGTATGAAGTCTATACATCAACCTTTTCTACTTTAACATTATGGGAGGAGGGGGGCCTTTCTTTGTTTCTCCGTCCATCGAAAGCTCTTTTATTCTCCAAAACTCCTTTCATGTCAGAAGTGGGATTGGTAATGGAGAGAGAATGTGCGAAAGGATGGTGGAGGGATGTTTCATGCGCTGACGTAAGTTTATCCCTTTCTATTTCAAGATACAAGATACAAGATCCTATCCTATCCTATCCTGTCCGTAACCCGGAGGTCGTAGGGGCACCACAGATGATCGCTTAACCAGCATACTCCATCTTTCTCTGTCCTCAGCAGCCCTGCTGGCTTCGCTTAGTGTCAAACCAGTCCATTCTCGAATGTTGTCCTCCCACCTCTTTCTCGGTCTCCCTCTTCTTCTACCTCCTTGCACTGTGCCTTGCAGAATGGTCTTTGCAAGGCCTGATGATCTGGTGACGTGGCCATACCATCGGAGTTTCCGTTTCTTCACCACTGTGAGCAGGTCATCGTGTTGTCCAATGGCTTGTGTGATGGTCTGTCGGACTTCGTCGTTGGTGATGTGTTGGGTATAGGAAATGCCCATAAGTCTTCTGTAGCACCTCATCTCCATGCTTTGTATTCTTCGTTGTAGATCTGCTGTGAGGGTCCATGCTTCGCAAGCATATAGGAAGATGGAGATGACAAGGGAGCGCAGCAGTCTTACTTTGGAATGTAGACTGATGGTCCTGTCTTTCCAAATGGGACTACTAAGTACTAAGTGAGCTACCAAGGCTTCGTATAAATACCATCAATTTTTTGGTCTATATGGGAAAACATGCTGAAACCTCGATTCGATTTTTAATTAATCAAATTTAATTAGTTAAACACAAAATTTTGTAAGATTGGTGACATGAGTACAAAAGTGTTTTGGATGGAAATAAAACAAAATTTGCGGTATTACGGAACGGCATGTTCTTGACACAGGTTGAATCGAAACCGCGCGCGGAATGAGGCTATTGCAGTTTGTGGACATTTTGTTTATTTATTTATCTCAGAAACGGTTAAACGTTCGGTAAGGAAATGTCGGCTATAACGATTTCGCGGGTTTTGAGCGCACAGCAGGCCGATCCGCAGCGCCCAGCACCTGCCCAGATCAGCGTCCATACCGGACAAACTTTACAGTAGAGGCGAAGAAGGACTTCCGGCTAAGCAATTTATATATATATATAGATGAGAAGTTTTTGAAGTTTTCAAGAAAAAAGTGATATGACTGGTTTAGCTAAGAAGATAGTATTAGTATATGTAGAGTGATAGAACAGAGTAGGAATGAGAAAGAGCAAAGGAGAAAGACAGCGACAGTGGGAATTTAAAGCACTACAATACTAGAAAGTGAGGATAGTATTTATACAGAAACCCCCGGCACCCCCACGGGGGAACAAGACACAGAACATGGGTTTTGTTTACGGAAACGACTTGCAATAACAATGCGAATTAGAGGGTAAACCCGCTTTCGCCAAATGTAAACAAAAGTCTTGGACTTGGGGCCTCATAATGTGAACTCCTGAGGCAAGCAATGTAAGCGAAATACATGTAGAGGTCTATCAATCTTTTTAATCTGGTGTGTATAATTATCATCTGCAACCCTTTTTTTTTACTCGTCTTTCTGACATGATCTTTTTGGTCAGTTGTAGGCCTATGCATTTCACATGGGCATCAATGACTTCATCTGTAAACCAACTCTTGGGGAGGCGCGTGGTCGGGGAGTGTTGATTGACCTGCAATCTCACCAAGTAACGGCGGTTATTGAACTACGCCATTCTAATGAATCGGTACTACTATGTCAATGATACTGAAGTTGTTTTGTTTTTTTTCCTTGCCAGAGTTTCCTACAGGCGCTTTTGGATTGGCGGCAACAATATGGGCGCACGTTCGGGTAAGCCACACTCTTCCTTTTTCTCAATCAATCAATCAATTAAATCAGTCAATCAGATTATCATACATTTAAATTCTGAAGTTTTTAGAACATTAAAGTCAATGTTCTGCTTATGTACAACATTTAGGGACTATTCTAGCCTAGCCTTATCCCGTAACTCGAAAGTCGTTGGGGCACCACAGATGATTGTTTAACCAACGTTCTCCATCTTTCTCTGTCCTCAGCAACCCTCATTAACTTCGCTCAGTGTCAAACCAGTCCATTCCCGAATGTTGTCCTCCCACCTCATTTCTGTCTCCCTCTGTTTTTGCCTCCTTGCACCCCGCCTTACAGGATAATCTTTGCAAGGCCTGATGCTCTGGGGACATAACCACACCATCGGAGCTTCCGTTTCTTCACCACTGTGAGCATGTCGTCCTGTGGTCCAATGGCTTCACCTTCTTCAGCGATTGCACTGCTGCCTCAACTTCATCTCGGAGAATTGGGAGGATTTCTTCTTCTTCTCTGTTGTGGGAACATGCTAGAACTGATGGGTCTCCGTTTGGTGTTTGGTTGTAAAGGTCAGGGCAGTACTCTGTCCATCTATCCAAGACTTCTTGTTCTTCTGTAAGGCATATATGCCAGACTTGCTTTGGATCGTGGAGACCTTGGGCTGTTTAACACTTGTCAGCCGCTTCACAGTCTGGTAAGCCTTCTTGCTGTTGTTCTTGTTCAGACTGTTCTCTATTTCTTGGCATTGATCTTCTATCCAGTTTTCCTTAGCTGTGCGCATGCCTTTTCGGATGTCTTTGTTGATTTTTCTGTAGGCATCCGCTGCCTGTGAGGTGTTCCTTTTCTCTTTTTTTTTAAATCTCTTTTCGTTTATCACACAGATCCAAAAGTTCAGGTGTGATCCACGGTTTCTTCTTTGGGCGGTGCTTGCCAAGGATCTCAGTGGCGGCATCTGTCACAGCTGAGTTGAAGGCAGTGGTCATGGTGTCGACATCTAATTCACCAGTTCCCAAAATAAGCATTGGTGCAAATATCCCTCCAATTGTGGCTTGAAATATTTCTGCCACTTCCGGGTCTTGTAGTTTGTCCAGGTCGAACTTCAGCCTAGTGCACTTTGCTGTGTTTACTCTCTTCAAGTGGAGCCGGAAGAACATCATCACGAGATCGAGGTCACTTCCGAAGTCTACTCCTGGAAAAGTACGTGTCCTGCCAATGTTGATGCTTGATCTGGAGCATGTATTGACCATGATGTAGTCGATCTGATTATGATGTTCTCCGCCAGGACTGTGCCATGTCCATCGTCCGGAATTTTTGTGGAGACCAAGAGTGTTTGCCAGTATCAGATTGTTGTATCTGGCAAACTCCAAGAGTCTCAGACCTCTGTCATTTGTCTCGTCGTTGCAGTAGTATCCACATGTGTCTAATAATAATAATAATAATAATAATAATAATAATAATAATAATAATAATAATAATAATAATAATAATAATAATAATAGTATGAATGCTACTACTACTATTACTACTACTACTACTACTACTACTACTACTACTACTACTACTGTCACGAACTGGCTAGTATTAACTCTGCTTATTTTAGCTTGGTTAGTATATATAATATTAGAATTTCAAAGTTAGGAGCAGACGATGAAAGTAATCAAGCGTAGCGGTAGCATACTGCCGATCATACACACAGTGATAGTTGACGCTGGCTGAGGCCATGACATCATCGTAATTACGAGAGTCGTAAACATTTTAACCAATGGGAGCTTACGCAAAGCGGTTCGAGCCAGTTTGACTGGGTCCAAACCTAGCTTATCTTTGGTCAGTTGGGAGTAAAACACCGAAGTGTTAACAGCTAGAAAGCTGGCAGAGAAATCTCTTCACACATAGACCAGGAAGCAGGACTGAAGAATCTTAGAATTCTATCAAGTCACTACGGGCCTGAACTTGTCAAACAGGTAAATGAACACCCTTCTGTTTCATCGTGATATATTTATATTATTGTTGAAATTATGTTTGAAGAATTTGCTATGCATAAATGTGAATTATTAATCCGAATTTGCGTGACCATGTGGACGAGCCGAACACGTGGTGAAACACGACCGGTTGCGCCGCCATGTTGTATGCTGTATGGAACCACTGTTGTTTAACTTATATGTATGTTTGCAGACCAGTGGCTGTACCCGTGAATGTTTATATTATTATTAATTCTGTATGTGTATAGTTAGACACGATTTATATTTATGTATGTATAGGAATTTAGAGTGAGATTCCAGTGGAACCCGGAAGTAGCAGAATGTTCGTCGCTTATGTATAGAGATGTGGAGCTATCACTGAGGGCTACTTGGCCGATTATTCAGGGTTGTGCAGAATTTCGTCTCTTATATTACAGACGAGCAGGCGAGCTATCCCGAGCTATCCCGAGCTATCCTGTGCACCCCACTCCACAGAAACGACTAGTTGGTTGAGGAACCTCTACCGCACAAGACGGAACGAGCGACCCGGTAAAACACCCTGTCAGACCCCACAGCGTGGCAAGGGAACCCAACTACACAACGACAAAGGTGTACCAGAAGCTACCTCACAGAAGGACTTCGCACGCACCATCTAGCAGTTAAGTGAACACGCCAAGGTGCACTTAAACTGATCATAGCAGGACCACAGTAGTCCAACTCTCCAGAAACTGTAACACGGACCACAGTAGTCCAAATCTACATGAGATATACTAGCAAGTGCCCGATGAAGATAGAACAGCTGCATAGACTATCAGCGATCGAACTATTAGCAGTAACTGAGACATTTTAAGTTAGATTAGTACTTAGAGAATCTTGTATAGAGTAGAAGAAATAAATGTGTGATTTTAACTGTTATCAAGTGGCTGGACTACATATGATTCATAGCCGTGTGAAAGCTAGTGTGACAGTAATCTTTTACCATTTTTCTATCTATTTCTGTATCCCAACCTTAACACAGAACGAGCTAAACAAATAAATTTATTAAAGTAATTCATAGGGTGACTTACTAGCAGTTCCCACCGAATAAACGTGAGGGTCCATAATTCCATTGTGCAGAGCCCATAAACCTTACGTGACACTTTAATTGGCGAGCCTGCCAGGATCTGTGGATAATAGGAATTGGGTATAACCGGATCTAAGTACAATAAAATTAGATAACAGCAGTAGTAGAATAACTTAGAATAGTGTAAGGGTATAACACTGATCAGTTGTGGTGCACTATTCCTTAGTTAAAAACTTTTTTGCTTCAATTATTTTTGTGCCTGTATGTTGCATTATTCTTTTGCAGGGTTTGCTTAAATAACTGGTGTATGCCATTTGACTCTTGTTGTATTCTATTATTGATTACGAATTTGATTGTCTTTGCATTGTTGTTATTGAATTGCAATATTGCTAGTGTTTTGGTATTCCACGTGATTCAGAGGTTGTTCATAGACACGTTTGGCAATGTCGGACCCAGTGGCCTTGAGATTGCGCTTCAAAGAATTAGGGGAAGCTTTACACTTAGCAGGGGGAGACCTAATTGCGTATATCAATGCAGAGGTAGAGAAACAGGAGGCTAAGGCAGAGAGAGCAGCAGAGAGAGAGGCGAAGAAACTCGAAGCGGCAGAGAGAGCCGCAGAGAGAGAACAGAAAAAAGCAGAGTTAGAAGCAGAGCAAAAGAAATTAGAACTAGACGCAGAGCAGAAGAAACTAGCATTAGAAGCAGAGCAGAAGAAATTAGAAGCAGAGCAGAAGAAATTAGAGGCAGAGAGAGAAACAAGGAAATTAGAGCTAGAAGCAGAACAGAAGAAGGTAGCAGCCGAGAGAGAAGCAGAAGTTAGGAGATGGGAGTATGAGAGGGCAGAAAAAGAAAAAGAGAGGGCAGAAAAAGAAAAAGAGAGGGAAGAAAAGGAAAAAGAAAGACAGCATGAGTTAGAGCTAAGAAGATTGGGATCAGGAGCTTCAAGTTCTTCCTCAACCCCTCCCCACTCAGATCAGCTAGAGGTAGCATCCAACCCTGTACAAGGAATGTCATTTCCACTGGGAACATTCAATGAGAGAGAAGAAGGTCTAGATCTCTATCTGACTAGGTTTGAGCGTCTAGCAACAGAGTACAAACTAGATCCCACTCATTGGTCTTTTAAGCTTAGTCAAGGGCTTAGAGGAAAGGCTTATGACATCTACAGTAAGCTACCGACTGACAGAGTGACTGACTATCACAAAGTAAAAGAGGCACTCCTAACGGGATTCGAACTAACAGGAGAATGCTACCGGCAAAAGTTCCGCACCAATCGGAGAGTGAAAGGAGAGAGCTATGCGCAGTTCGCGGATAGGTTGTCCACAACGCTGGATAAGTGGATTAGCCAGTCAGCCACGGCTAAGACGTATGATGGACTGACAGAACTGTTAGTATGGGAACAGCTACGGGAAACCATGACCCCCGAGCTGAGGACATTCTCAGTAGAGCAGGGCGCGGAAAGACTGGAAGATCTGGTCAAGGTCGCAGATAGGTACGTGGCCGCACACGGAGAAGCCAAGAGCTTCAGGCGAGACCTAAAGCCTAACGGGAAAGAGGCACAGAAACGAAGCCCTAACCGGGAAGAGCGCACCGCGAATAAGCCGAATAACCCCAGACCTGGGCAAAATAAAGGACCCAACACGGAATTCGGGAAAAGAGGTCCCGCAGAACAGAGACGGTATTGTTCGTGTTCTGCAACAGAAACAATCACTCCACCGCAGAATGTTTCAAGTTGGCCGCACAACGTAGGGAAGAGCGCGAAAGCCGGCCAGCGCACAGAGTTCTAACTCAAAGCAGCGGTAACAAGCCACACACGATCGGAGATCACCCATCGGTGACAGACACGGTCAAGGTCAACGGAAAAGAAGCGAACTGTCTGTATGACACAGGTCTATCATACGACGCGATAGTTAGCGAATCTCTTGTATCGCGCGCGGACTTGACGGACAAGACAGTCGAACTACAAGGAGCAGACTTGACGAAACCGACAACTACTTGCCCAATAGCATGGATAGAAGTAGAGAGTAGGTACGTCACAGGACGAATCCAAGCAGCTGTTTTACAGAAACCCCTGTATGATCTAGTGCTAGGTTGTAGGTATGTGTTCTTAGGCACGCCCCCCAAAACTGTAGAGATAGCTGCAGTGCAAACCAGGGCCCAAGCTAAAACCCAACCACCCCAGCCCGAGTTTCGCTCCGAATCCAGGACTCGAAGAGATCAAAACAGCACAGAAAGAAGACACCTCGATAGCGAAGTGCTTCCAGAAGCTACCCAAGGCGCACACACCCCCGCACAAGGGAGACTTCTACATGGAAGAGGGAGTTCTACATCGACAAGGAGATGGAGATCACACCCAACTAGTACTACCAGCCACCCTTCGAGCCCAAGTACTAGAATTAGGCCACAGCATGCCACTCAGCGGACACATGGGAATTGGAGCCACAGTGCAGAGAATCAGCGCACACTACTATTGGCCAGGAATCACGGAGGATGTCACGCGCTACGTGAAATCTTGCCACCAATGTCAACGATATTCCCCGCGACATCACACCGTACCAGTTACCTTAGGACCATCAGTAGTAGTCGGCGTGCCATTCCAGCAAGTCTCAGTAGACATAGTAGGACCACTGCCCATGACCAAGAAGCGGAACAGATTTCTACTCACACTCGTCGACGCATGTACGATGTGGTGCGAAGCAGTCCCGTTGCCAGCGATTGACACCAAGAAGATTGCAGATGCACTCATCGCCATCTTTACCAGAGTCGGATTCCCGGACAGCATTAGAACGGACAACGGATCTCAGTTCACCGGCCGCCTGATGCAAGACGTGTTCGAGTTGATACAAGTCCATCACATTCGCACACCACCATACCACCCAGCCAGCAACGGACAAGTAGAAAGACTGAATGGAACCCTTCTCACCATCCTCAGGAAAGTCGCCGACGACAATCCAGAAGCGTGGGACACCTACGTGAATGCGGCACTGTTCGCATATAGAGAAACGCCCCATGCAGCCACAGGCTACACCCCGTCAACATTGCTATTCGGCAGACCTCTAGCCGGACCGCTAGAAGCCCTACGCAGAAGTTGGACGGAAGCCAAGATAGACGACACACCAAGAGGTGCCACCAAGTACGTCGCAGACCTGCAGGAAACCCTCAAAGCAACGTGGAAGAAAGCTGGTGAAGCACTGAAGAAGGCAAGAGCCCGTCAGGCGAAGTACTACAACCGCCACGCGAAGGACAGAGAACTGCAAGTCGGCGATCAAGTGCTACTCTTACTTCCAAGTGGAACCAACAAGCTGGACATCGCTTGGAGAGGACCGTACCGGGTGACTGCCAAGAAATCCAATACAGTCTACCAAGTAGAGGTAAACGGGAGAGCCCGGTACCACCACATCAATCTCCTCAAGAAATACACGGACCGACCAGCGACCCCCAGCACACACACATGGATGGCCATCGCCATCGCGGAAGAAGCTCATCCACAACTACACCAGCATCGCCGTACCACTGACAAATTGAACCCGGAAAATCGCCCCGGACAAAGTCGTATGGACAGCCGAATGCGAGACAGCATTCCAAACACTCAAGGACAGAATGACATCGGCGCCAGTACTCCACCTACCCGATTTGACTCAGCCATTCGTTCTTCGCACCGACGCAAGCGACTTAGGCCTCGGAGCAGTACTGCTACAGCGCGACCCGAAGAATGCGGAGACGCTATTCCCTGTCGCCTACGCCAGCAGAAAATTGAGACCCGCCGAGACCCACTACGCCACGTCGGAGAAAGAATGCCTTGGACTAGTCTGGGCCATACAGAAGTTTCAACTCTACCTGTATGGGACCCACTTCACAGTTCAGGTGGACCACCAACCCCTATCGTTCCTGGCAGCCTCCAAGTCTTTGAACTCTCGCCTGATGCGATGGGCACTCACCCTTCAGGCGTACTCATTCCAAATCGAGTACATCCCCGGTAAAGAGAACCACGGAGCCGACTACCTCAGTCGCCATCTCGTGGAGGACACAGCAGCTGTCGCCCACCCAACACAACTAAGGGCCACAGCACCAGAATTCGTCCCCGCCCAGTAATACCCTGTCACTAGTGTCCATAGCTACCTGGCACAGCATTGCAGCTCAGGTAGAGCAACTTAAGTAGTTTGTAAATAGGACCCTAGGATAGTGCAGTGTGTTAAACTAGGCTCTGTAGTAGAAAAAGGTCGAATCCAGTAGTCATCGCCTTTTTTCAGTTGAGGGAGCCTGTCACGAACTGGCTAGTATTAACTCTGCTTATTTTAGCTTGGTTAGTATATATAATATTAGAATTTCAAAGTTAGGAGCAGACGATGAAAGTAATCAAGCGTAGCGGTAGCATACTGCCGATCATACACACAGTGATAGTTGACGCTGGCTGAGGCCATGACATCATCGTAATTACGAGAGTCGTAAACATTTTAACCAATGGGAGCTTACGCAAAGCGGTTCGAGCCAGTTTGACTGGGTCCAAACCTAGCTTATCTTTGGTCAGTTGGGAGTAAAACACCGAAGTGTTAACAGCTAGAAAGCTGGCAGAGAAATCTCTTCACACATAGACCAGGAAGCAGGACTGAAGAATCTTAGAATTCTATCAAGTCACTACGGGCCTGAACTTGTCAAACAGGTAAATGAACACCCTTCTGTTTCATCGTGTATATTTATATTATTGTTGAAATTATGTTTGAAGAATTTGCTATGCATAAATGTGAATTATTAATCCGAATTTGCGTGACCATGTGGACGAGCCGAACACGTGGTGAAACACGACCGGTTGCGCCGCCATGTTGTATGCTGTATGGAACCACTGTTGTTTAACTTATATGTATGTTTGCAGACCAGTGGCTGTACCCGTGAATGTTTATATTATTATTAATTCTGTATGTGTATAGTTAGACACGATTTATATTTATGTATGTATAGGAATTTAGAGTGAGATTCCAGTGGAACCCGGAAGTAGCAGAATGTTCGTCGCTTATGTATAGAGATGTGGAGCTATCACTGAGGGCTACTTGGCTTTCAGTGAGACGCTCTGCACAAACCGATTATTCAGGGTTGTGCAGAATTTCGTCTCTTATATTACAGACGAGCAGGCGAGCTATCCCGAGCTATCCCGAGCTATCCTGTGCACCCCACTCCACAGAAACGACTAGTTGGTTGAGGAACCTCTACCGCACAAGACGGAACGAGCGACCCGGTAAAACACCCTGTCAGACCCCACAGCGTGGCAAGGGAACCCAACTACACAACGACAAAGGTGTACCAGAAGCTACCTCACAGAAGGACTTCGCACGCACCATCTAGCAGTTAAGTGAACACGCCAAGGTGCACTTAAACTGATCATAGCAGGACCACAGTAGTCCAACTCTCCAGAAACTGTAACACGGACCACAGTAGTCCAAATCTACATGAGATATACTAGCAAGTGCCCGATGAAGATAGAACAGCTGCATAGACTATCAGCGATCGAACTATTAGCAGTAACTGAGACATTTTAAGTTAGATTAGTACTTAGAGAATCTTGTATAGAGTAGAAGAAATAAATGTGTGATTTTAACTGTTATCAAGTGGCTGGACTACATATGATTCATAGCCGTGTGAAAGCTAGTGTGACAGTAATCTTTTACCATTTTTCTATCTATTTCTGTATCCCAACCTTAACACAGAACGAGCTAAACAAATAAATTTATTAAAGTAATTCATAGGGTGACTTACTAGCAGTTCCCACCGAATAAACGTGAGGGTCCATAATTCCATTGTGCAGAGCCCATAAACCCCACGTGACAACTACTACTACTACTACTACTACTACTATTATTATTATTATTATTATTATTATTAAATACTACTACTACTACTACTACTACTACTACTACTACTACTACTACTACTACTACTATTACTACTAATACTGGATGCTATATACGCGCCTTTCCCCAAATTAATCAGGCTCAAAGCGCGGCGACTGTACCAACATACACGCTCGCCTGTCTCATCCACCCTCACACACACACACACACACAAAACAAATACACATCAATCACTCGAACAGGTGGTGTAAAGGCAGGAAGATCGCTTTAGGAAGACGGAAAGAAAATCGAATTTTTATTTTTGAAATTTGATATTGACTGCGTCCGGTACCATTATTGAAGGGAGGGAGGAAACCGGAGTGCCCGGAGAAAACCCTCGGTGACCTCAATAGTCTCGTAGCTAAGTCACATACGTTCGCCCCTTGCGGGAATCGAACCCGCGACCTTCGGCATAGGAAACCGGCGACTAATCTACTGCGCCATGAGGCCACTACTACTACTACTACTACTACTACTACTACTACTACTACTACTACTACTACTACTACTACTACTATTACTACTAATACTGGATGCTATATACGCGCCTTTCCCCAAATTAATCAGGCTCAAAGCGCGGCGACTGTACCAACATACACGCTCGCCTGTCTCATCCACCCTCACACACACACACACACACACACAAAACAAATACACATCAATCACTCGAACAGGTGGTGTAAAGGCAGGAAGATCGCTTTAGGAAGACGGAAAGAAAATCGAATTTTTATTTTTGAAATTTTATATTGACTGCGTCCAGTACCATTATTGAAGGGAGGGAGGAAACCGGAGTGCCCGGAGAAAACCCTCGGTGACCTCAATAGTCTCGTAGCTAAGTCACATACGTTCGCCCCTTGCGGGAATCGAACCCGCGACCTTCGGCATAGGAAACGACGACTAATCCACTGCGCCACTAGGCCACTACTACTACTACTACTACTACTACTACTACTACTACTACTACTACTACTACTACTACTACTACTACTACTACTACTACTACTGTTTGATATACCAAGTAATCATTATACTGCTGCCGTAACTCACTATTACATAATTAAATATGTGTTAACTTTCGGCAGTGTTACCTCCAGGCACCTATTACAATATTCAAGCAAGAAAACAGTCTCAAAATGTGTGTGTGTGTGTGTGTGTGTGTGTATGTGTGTGCGTGGGCGTGTGTGGGCGTGTGCGGGTGTGCGTGTGTGTGCGTGTTCTTTGTTTTGTAGCATGTTCTTCTCGCGAGTTCCACTGTTTGTCACGAGTGATCCAGACGTCATCCGAGAAATCACAGTGAAGCAGTTCAACCACTTTCCTCACAGATTCGTGAGTAATCAAGCCATCATTGAATCACGCAGTCCTTAAAACATCAATCCACCAATCAATCAATCAGATTACCAATATCAAGGCCTGCTGCTTGTCTGCCGCTTGCTATGTTCTCTGTTTGCCTCCTTGTATGTCACCAGATCATCAGGTCTTGCAAAGACCATCCTGCAAGGCACAGTGCAAGGAGGTAGAAGAAGAGGGAGACCGAAAAAGAAGTGGGAGGACAACATTCGAGAATGGACTATTTTGACACTGAGCGAAACCTTCAGGGTTGCTGAGGACAGGGAAAGATGGAGTACGCTGGTTACACGATCATCTGTGATGCCCTTACGACCTCCGAGTTACGGGATAGGATAGGATAGGATAGGATAGAATGTTATGTTTATATCTCTTTGTCTTTGTCTGTCTGTCTGGCTCTGCCTGTCTGTCTCTGGGTGTCTGTCTGCCTGTCGGTCTCTCTCCCTCTTCTCTCCTCCCTCTCCGCCTCCCCGTCCCCCACTCCTGCTCTCTAGATTTGTATCTAATGTTATCTTTATCTAGGTATCAGTACAACTTATGTTAATCTGATGAATACAAATTGATACAACAACAACTTTATCTAGGTAATTTTTCTGTCTGTCTGTCAGTTTCTTTGCCCGAATCAGCGTACGAGTATGTCTATAATCTACAATCTCTTCTTTCCGTGTATCTTTACGCATTTGGATAGAAATTCCCCCCCCCCCCCCCCCGCCGATGTTATCGTTTATGTCTATGAACGTGTGAGAACTATTGTTTTGAACTAGTGTAAGCTTAGAGGTCTTCTATGAAAAATGTAGACTACTATATTATTATTATTATTATTATTATTATTATTATTATTATTATTATTATTATTATTATTATTATTATTATTATTATTATTATTATTATTATTATTACTACTATTATTTTGCAGAATGTGCTTTATAAGTTGGGATCGCGATTTGACAATACAATGCTGTTTCTAAGCAACGGGAATCCATGGAGACGGTACAGGCACCTGATGACGCCGGCATTCACTACTGGCAAACTAAAGGCGGTATGTAGGCTTATGTTCGTTAGTTATCAGCTTGGGAGTGTTGGACGCTTTCTGCCGGGTGGTCACTAGGGCTTCCTATGAATGTACTATTTAGCACTATAGGCATTTTATATGTATGTTTTTTGTTGATGATTTATAATGATGTTTGTATTCTATTTTGTTTTTGTAATCGGGGAGTTCGCGTAGTTGAGGTCAACCCTCAGCCGTCCCTCGCGTGGGATGTCTTTATTGTAAAGTGACTGGCCGGTGGAGGGCATTCAATTTTCCCACTGGGGTTGTTTCAACAGATCTTTTATGCGGATCGGGGGTTGTCCGGTCCTGATTTGGCTCGGAAGAGTCCGCTGGACCTAAAGCAACAATAAATCAATCAATCAATCAAGTCGGTTGGTTTTGCTTGTTTGTTCACTTGTTTGTTTGTTCGACTGGTTTTTGGTGATTTTTTAAACGCTGTTTTTTGTGTTTGCTTTTGATTCCTTTAATTTGTTAACTTTTCCAGTTATTTTTAAATGTTTTATTTTAAAGTCTTTTCATTGATAAAATTGATTTTAGACTTTCACAAACATATACATGCACATCCATAAACTCACACACACACACACCCACCCACACGCACACACATATATATATTTTTTAATTTAAAAATTATTATATAATATAATAATTATCTTAATAATAATAATAATAATAATAATAATAATAATAATAATAATAATAATAATAATAATAATAATAATAATAAAATAATAATATTATTATTATTATTATTATTATTATTATTATTATTATTATTATTATTATTATTATTATTATTATTATTATTATTATTATTATTATTATTATAATTATCCATTAGCTAGATATCAATTGCGCCTAACAGGTGTGGGATCGATACCGCCTAGTCTCTGGGTGTTTCTCCGAATATTGTTTACTTTCGAGTCTCGGGGTTTTCTCCGGGGATTCCGGTTTGCTCCCCCAGCAAAATTTCAAAAACATATTAAGTAGGTTATGTTTGGGTGCGCCATAGGCCGCGAGTACGCTTTCTCCAGGGCAGGGACCCAGAATTTTTCGATAATAAGGGAAATAAAGTATACAAAAAATCAAACTAAAAAATTATCATCATCATCATCATTGGTATTATTATTATTATTATATCATTTCTTAATTTTCAGATCCAGTCCTACATAAATCAGTGTAGCCGCATTTTGGCGGAACAACTACAGGCCAAAGCCATCAGTCAACAAGAGATCGACGTGAAAGAGTAAGTAGTAGTAGACTCCTGTTTTACGTCCCAAGACACGCCGTGGTATATATAAATTAAGCTGAAAGTATAAAAAGAATGCTAAAACTTATCTTTTTAACGTGATGGATAAAAAAAAACTAGCGCAGGCTTTCATTGTATTAACGCAGATCTAACACTGTGAAATGCTAAGAATCTATTAAGCATGCCTTCTGGTTGCTCTAACATTTACAAATATGCAACCAGAGCACTCGTTGGTACCAGCCTGGCATGGCCACAGTGTACAAATGGGAATAACCCAGACCCCGCAGTCTGGAACCCAGGCACCCCACGGTGCATGCAATGCCGTGAGCAACCATAAAGTCAGTGAGAGATTTAACATGTTTTTTTAATATTATTATTATTTTATTTATTTATTTAATCGTTCTTATATAGCGCTTTTCCAGCTCAAGAGCTGCTCAAGGCGCTGGCCGATACAGGATCTAACTCAAGCCGCCCGAGGCGCCAACTTGCATCCTTTGGGTGCATTGTAATAACGCTCCAGACAACTGAGCACAATCCTGGGCCGCCAGGGATGGGGGAGAAGGACCTAGGTGCATGCTGGGTGTGTTCTTGTCACCGGCACTCACCCGTCTAGGACATGAGCGCCAGGATCTTTAAAGTCCGTTATGATGGAATGTATGCGACAGAGACTAGACCTCGGTTTATACTCTCATCCGAAGGAGTAGTATATTACATATAAATATGGTGTGATAAAAAGACACAAGCTCAGGAGCATGGGATGGGTATAAACACCCTTCTCCACTCTTTACGTCTCAATTGGAAGTCCCCTATACGCTTCTGTGTCCGGGGACGGTAATCTAACCGCGCAACGCAACGCTACGTCTCAATCTATGCATCCTGCAGGTTGAATAATGAGGTGCAAAAGGAAGCACAGGACCACCTCCTAGGTGCGAGAATAAATAGACCAGTAAGTCTGGATTTTACTTACAATAACTTCGGCACGGAGGCAGAAGAAGAGGGAGACAGAAAAAGAGGTGAGATGACAACATTCGAGAATGGACTGGCTTGACACTGAGCGAAGCCATGAGGGTTGACAAGAAGAAGAAAAACAAAACAGATGGCCACGTCACCAGAGCATCAGGCTTTGCAAAGACCATCCTGCAAGACACGGTGCAAGGAGGCAGAAGGAGAGGGAGACAGAAAAAGAGGAGGGATGACAACATTCGAGAATGGACTGGCTGGACACTGAGCGAAGCCATGAGGGTTGACAAAAAAAAGAAAAACAAAACAGAAAATACAACCACACCCACCACCACCACCACCAACAACAACAGCAGCAACAACAACACCTCCTAATGAAACTTTCAGGTGTTATGTGCATTCCTTGATAATACTGGTTATCTTCTGCTTGGTATTTCATTATCTTATTTTAGCTCGTTTTCTGCAATGAACGTTAGTTAACTCCTAATTACCTCTGAGCTTCTAGATATATGCCAAAAGTGTTTCATGGCAGAAATGTTAATAATTTAATATAATGTATTCGAAGACGCTAACGACCCCCGTTGTTATCAAAGATCCTTTGGAGATAATGGTCAATAGTTTTCGAAGAGGTACATGAAAATTCGCGTTATTCAAGATCAAGATCCAGCATTCTCCATCTTTCTCTGTCCTCAGCAACTCTCATGGCATTGCTCAGTGCCAACCCAGTCCATTCTCGAATGTTGTCCTCCCTCCTCTTTTTCTGTCTCCCTCTACTTCTGGCTTCTTGCACCGTGTCTTGCAGGATGGTCTTTGCTAAGCCTGATGCTCTGGTGATGTGGCCATACCAAGGCAGAACAGAACAGAATATAGCAGAGTAGTACAAAACAGAGCAGGCCAAGGCAGGGCAAATGTGCAAGGCAAGAAAATTAAAAACAAAGACAGGCTCAATGTCAACAGATCTAACTTTGTCTGCCATATAGTCACAGGCTGAGGTTATTTTAATTTTATGTGTGTTGTTTTCTCACCCTCTCTTTATCGAATTGTCGTAGCCTGTACGGTCGCTATACGATGGACGTCATTGCTGGGACGGCGTTCGGCCTGGACACCAATCTACAGAAGTCAGGGGAAAAAGAGAACCACGAGATGATCACTGCCATGAAGAAAATCCTCCTCAACATCAACAGCCAAGTCGCCTTGTTCATGGCCAGTGAGTTTTAATGGCGTCTATTTTTTTGTAATCCACCAGGCGCCTGATGGGAGTCTTTTTTTTAAAAGTTAGGGTCAATTTGTAGTTATTTTTATTTGCCTTTTTTGTTTTGTTAATCCTGCCTGCATTCCATTCCACTCGCTTCATAATCCCCCTTCTCGCTATTCCTCTTCCCATACTCTTCCTCCAACCCTCCCCACAGTAATAGTCGCTCTCCTTCATCTTCATCTTCCTTTCCATTTTTAAAAATCCACTCCTACTTCCATCGCTCGCACCAACTCATTTTCAAAAATGATGATTATGATGCGGAGGAGGAGAAGAAGGACCACGATAACGACGAGGACGATGATGATGATGATGATGATGATGATGATGATGATGATGATGATGATGATGATGAAGATGATGATGATGATGATGATGATGATGATGATGATGATGATGATGATGATGATGATGATGATGATATCGACACTGAGACACCTAAGGATAATGACGCAATTAGATTTGCCAAGAACAGTAATCAGTGTAATTGTTAGATTATCTTTTACGTTTCTATGTCCTTGCGTGAGAGAGGGAGAGAGTCATGAACGGTCCGTGAACAGGCAATACAATAACATTAGTCCATTGAATTGCAGGTGCCTTCCCCATCACGGCGCCTGTCTTGCGCTTGTTGGGGTTCACAATTTTCCCCAAGAAAGAGCTGGAGTTCTTCAAGCGATGTGTGCACTCCCTCATCCGAGAGAGGGACCAGGATGCTGGAAAGACAAAGGCAACAGAGAGTTCTGTTTTCTTTCTGCCTCTATTAGGCTATTTCTTCTTTCTTTCCTTCCTGCTTTTCCTTTCTACATCACTTCTAATTGTCCTTCTTGTTCTCATGTTTGATCTTGATCTTGGTGTTGTTGTTGTCGTTGTTTTTGTTGTTGTTTTGGTGTTGTTGATGATTTTGTTATCACCAAGAATAAGAGTTACGATGATAGTGACAATGTAACCATGATAATGCTAAAAAAAAGAGGTACAGGAGTTCTCTTAACCGTTCGGTCGTTGTGGAGGGAAGCATTTGAGACCTCCACTTTCTCTAGGCCAGCTTTATGAAGGCTGTGCCTACCACCCCCTCCCTCGCCTTTTTTTTTAACCCTTTCCTTCCCGGTGCTAAACAGATCCAGGCTGGGATCTGGGGTATGTCGTGCGCTTGTTTTAATCTTTTTTGTGTCGTTTGGTGGTTGCATTCCAACAATGGCGACCCATCCAAGTAGTAACCCTTCCCGACGTTGCTTAACGTCAAACATGGCTAGCCTGTGCACGAACCCCTACGCTACTTCGCCACACAACATGATGAGGCTCACGGGTGCTATAATTCAATCAAATTGTTATTGTCCTTCTTTTTTTCTTCATATAAATGAGAATATAAGCTGTTATTGTCCGAATGTCCTTCTGTAAATGAGAACAGTGGATTGTCTCGTAGCGTGTTCTTAGAAGACATAACCACTGAAATAGTATTCCTAGGTCAATATAGTAAGCTTATTTTTGAACTGTAAAACTTTGTATCAAAGAAGTCTGATGTGTGTGAGAGTAGTGATGTAATAATATGATTGTGTGTGTGCATTTAAATAAATGTGTAAAAAAATGAAATTAAAATAATTCAATCAAACTGTGCGTGGCTTTCGTGCAGCAGCGAGTGGACTTCATGCAGCACATGTTAGACCTGCGAGTTGAGCCAGGAGAACAGGTGTCGGATGCCGAGTACACTGATGGCGGACTCTACAAGACAAACAAAAGTAATATTATGATGATGATGATGATGATGATGATGATGATGATGATGATGATGATGATGATGATGATGGTGATGATGATGGTGATGATGGTGATGATGATGGTGATGATGATGATAATGATGATGATGAGGATGAGGAGGAGGAGGTTGATAATAATGAGGACGAGGAGATGGAAGAAAAAGAAGAAGAAAAAGAAGAAGAAGAAGAAGAAGAAGAAGAAGATGATGATGATGATGGTGATGGTGATGATGATGATGATGAGTAAGGGAAAGATATGACCTTACTAGTGATACATATAATGATAGTAGCTGTGGTAGTTGTAATGATGAAGCTGTGACCTTCATGACATCACCATCGACATTGACGTTGACGACGACGATGACAACGACAATTTTATTCTTGGCAACATTGCATCTTTGCCGAAACATGCGGCAAACGATCTAATATAAGTCTTTATTACCGTTTAGCTTTTATACATTTTGTAACATTATTTTTGCAGATGACAAGATCAAATCCTTTGAGCTTGGTTGTATTAGGGAATTGTGCTATTGCAGAGGTGACGGAGGAAGAGGTGGTGGCCCAGGCTATTCAGGTATTCAATGCTGGCTTCGAGACCACCGCCAACACGTTGCGGTTTATGGCCCACAGTTTGGCTGTCAACCAGCACGTCCAGGAGAAGCTGCACCAAGAAATAGTCCAAGTGGTTGGAGAGGTCATTATATATTTAATACTTTATTTATTTATTGATTTATTAATTAATTAGTTTATTATTACAGGAGAAGATGGAGTACGCTCGTTATACGATCGTCTGTGGTGCCCCTACGACCTCCGAGTTACGGGATAGGATAGGATAGGATTATTGATTATGGTGTGTGTGTTTGTGTGTGTCTGTCTGTCTGTGCCTATATGTGCGTGAGTATTTACTAATTAAATAATTTATTTATGTACTGTTATTTTTTAATGTATTTATCTATTTCTTTATTTATTTATTGTTCTAATTTATTTATTTCATCATAAATTTATTCACTATTATTATTATTCTTATTGTTTTTGTTATGAATATTATTATTATTATTATTATTATTATTATTATTATTATTATTATTATTATTATTATTATTATTATTATTATTATTATTATTATTATTATTTTGTTTATTGACTGTTATTTTTATTTGAATGATTGATTGGTTGACTGAACAGACAGGAGAACCAAGCTACGAGCAGCTCCATGACCTGAAGTTTGTAGATGCCGTGATACAGGAAACATTGCGTCTGTACCCAGTGCTCCCACTGTAAGTTTTACAGCACGATTTAAACAGTACTAGTGGTTTTTGTACCCTGGCAAGCCAGGGTACACAGGTTGCTGTTTAAAATGTAGACAGAGAGACAACTGTTGTCTGCGAGTTTCATTTGGACGATGATACCTCCCCATATCCCCCTTGATACCTCACCATACCTCCCCCCCCCTAATATCTCTCCGTCCCCCCCCCCATGATGCCTCACCATACCCCCTTGATACCTCCCCGAACCCACTTGATACCTCCCCATACCCCCTTGATACCTTCCGTAACCCCCTGGTAACCTACCTGTACCCTCCTTGATACTTCCCCGTTGATCGTTTCGCAGGTATGGATGAAAGGAATCGACCATCACCATACCCCCTTATATATACCCGTATCCCCGTTATGCCTACCCATGCCCCTTTAAACCTACCCGTAGCCCCCTTTTACCTACACGTACCACCCCATCCCGATCCTTGGTAATAATAATAATAATAATAATAATAATAATAATAATAATAATAATAATAATAATATTGAACATAGAATAATACAAATAGAAATCAGAAAAAACACCAAGGTTTTAAAATAAAATTTGATATAAGATATTATAATTATTATAATAATAATAATAATTATTATTATTATTAGTGTATAAATAATAATAATAATAATAATAATAATAATAATAATAATAATAATAATAATAATTATAATAATAATAATAATAATAATAATAATAATAATAATAATAATAATAATAATAATAATAATAATAAATAAGTTCAAAGTAAAAAGCCTAAATTAAAAAGAAAAATATCCATATTGTAGTGTAAAAAAAAATAAAAAAATTTGTCCCGCGGGAGATTGGACCTTGGGTCGCCTGCATGGTAGCCAAATGTCTTACTAAGTGAGCCACCTAGGCTTCGTATAAAGTTCATCAAATTTTTGGTCTATATGGGAAAACATGCTGAAACCTCAATTCGATTTTTAATTAATCATATTTAATTAGTTAAACACAAAATTTTGTATGATTGGTGACATGAGTGCAAAAGTGTTTTGAATGGAAATAAAACAAAATTTGCGGTATTACGGAAGGGCACGTTCTTGACACGGGTTGAATCGAAACAGCGCGCAGAATGAGGCTATTGCAGTTTGTGGACATTTTGTTTATTTATTTATCTCAGAAACGGTTAAACGTTCTGTAAGGAAATGTCGGCTATAACGATTTCGCGGGTTTTGAGCGCACAGCAGGCCGATCCGCAGCGCCCAGCACCTGCCCAGATCAGCGTCCATACCGGACAAACTTTACAGTAGAGGCGAAGAAGGACTTCCGGCTAAGCAATTTATATATAGATTACAGCGCATGCGGTCGCAGTGGCCCGTTAAAAGAACTGGGTCACTCTGTCCACAGCGGGTGGGGCCGGGTAGCTCAGTTGGAAAGAGCGTCTTGCTAGTAACCGAAAGGTCGCTGGTTCGAATCCCGGATTGGTCAACGTGTGATCATATTATTTTCCCCTTTACCAACAACTGGCCCGCTGGTGTCAGTATAAATCGGTCCAGTAGTCACCTATATGCGAAAGTGTCGTGTGACTATAATCTACAACAACTAGTCCACAGCGGTTTTAACAGAAATAGAGTGGATCTTCGATAGCGCATCGGTAGCCGCCCTACATGTCAACGTTCATTTTCTAGACGGGCGAGTTCCAATTACATAAAATACATCCAACAAGCACTAATCCCCTTCTTCCCTAGACCCGGACTCCCAGGATCGTACTGAGTTGTTTGGGGCGTTAGGCGATGTGGCTAAGGTTGCAAGTGGGCGCCTTAGGCGGCTTGAGTTATTAGAACCTGTTAGGCCTACTTCGGCCAGCGCCCTGAGCAGCTCTTGTGCTGGAAAAGCGCTATGTACTACTACTACTACTACTACTACTACTACTACTACTACTACTACTACTACTACTACTAATGCTACTGCTACTACTACTACTACTACTACTACTACTACTACTACTAGGCCTACTACTACTACTACTAGGCCTACTACTACTACTGCTGCTGCTACTACTACTACTACTACAGCTACTGCTGCTACTACTACTGCTACTACTTTTGCTGCTGCTAATACTACTACTGCAAATACTACTACTGCTACTACTACTGCTGCTACTACAACTACTGCTGCTACTACTACTACTACTACTACAACTGCTTATTATAAAGATAATAATAATAGCTCGCATACATTTATACTCTCTATCTCTCTATCTCCCTCTTTCTCTCCTTCTCTCTCTCACTATAGCGAAAGGTTCTCAGTGCATGGTTCCTTTAAATCACTATTGCAGTGTGAGAAGTATTTAACAGATATTACTACAAATAAGTTCAGAAATACCTTTGTAAAGTTACGTCTAGGCATTATAGACTTGAATGGAAATAAAAGATACAATGTTGTTCCAAAGACATGCCCTTTCTGTACGTCTGTTGAAAATGAAATGCATTTTTTGTGGTATTGTCCAGCGTATAAGGATATTCGTGAAAAATACATTTTGAGGCATTTCAATGTTGACGCACCACCATTAATGTTTTTCTTATTACAAAATGATAGTACGATTATTACAAGAGATGTAGCGATGTTTACTTTTACGTACTATGCAATGAAAAAACGTGAAGAATTGTTGAGTGAAAAGTAACTTAAAATATTTTTACTTTTCTTTGAGACACAGTTTGTCAAATGACGCGTGTTTGTAATATTTATTTTTGTAACTTTTCACATTTTTGGTTTTTTCTTCTTTTCTTTCTTTTTCTCCATATCTGTTGTTGTTACCCCCATGCGTATAGGCTGGTGGCCTCGCATTAACGTTCCCTGAGTTCCTGAGTTTCGCCTTTCTCTCTCCCTTTCTCTCCCCCCCCCCCTTCTCTATCTCTCCCTCTCTCTCAAAGACACACTGTTAGAGAGAGAGAGAGAGAGAGAGAGAGAGAGAGGAGAGGGTGAGGGTGAAAGAGACACACAGACAGTCAGACCTTTTCCTTTGTACATTATTACACACTTTCAATGTGCCCAAAAAACTGACGGCTTCTGTCTGAATCCCTTTGCACCGTTATACAGAATTTCCCGATATTCCAAAGAAGAGCAAAAAGTGGGCAGCTACACCATTCCTGCAAGAGTGGGGATCATGATCGACATCTACACAGCTCTACACGATCCTGAGACCTATTCGGATCCTTACACATTCAATCCTGACAGGTAAACTGTGAAAGTAGGCTACTACATGTAGGCCTCAAGACATACGTGATAGTGATGATGATGATGTTGTTGATGATGTTGATGATGATGATGATGATGATGATGATGATGATGATGGCGATGATGATGATGATGCACCCATTGCACATAGTTACGATCGAAAGAAAGCATACTCCAGGCAGGCGCTGCGCAGCAGGCCAAAGTATGTCCCTTGTCCCTTGAAGGGACTATATATATATATGCAAATGCAAGGAAAATGCAAGGAAAAGTAAGTTTCGTCTCCTCTAGGCGACGAATTAGGTCGCGCTGTATTTGTTTCTAGGTCAACTGTCTTTTACGAACTGTTTGAGAATGTTTTCGAACCGTTTGTTGACGCCGGATAGTGTCCTTACTCGGTTTCATACAATTTAAGAATCCAAGAAGGCAAATGGGATTTTGGGACGGAAAAAGCGCAATTTTGTAGAGAAAAGGGTTAGGGCAAGGGCTAGGAATAGATCTGCAACTAACCCTTACCCGAACCCTTATAGAGAAAGTATACTGCGGTTCGCATCCGCGGCTAGCAGCGAGCCCAAAGTATACTTTGAAGGGATGGAGGGATTACGTTCACCTGCTGCTAGCGGGAGTTTTGGCGATATTTTCTACCGATCGCAGCAATGTGTATTACCTCGATGATGATGGCGATGATGATGATGATGATGATGATGATGGTGATCATGATGATGATGATGGAGGTAATACACATTGCTGCGATCGGTAGAAAGTATCGCCAAAACTCCCGCTAGCAGAAGGTGAAAGTATTCCCTCCATCCCTTCAAAGTATACTTTGGGCTCGCTGCTAGCCGCGGATGCGAACCGCAGTACTGTTACCTACAAGTGACGGAAACAGCGGAATATTGCTGCAAGGTTTCGGGTAAGGGTTAGTTGTAGATCTATCTCTAGCCCTTGCCCTAACCCTTTTCTCCTTTTCTCTACAAAAATGCTCTTTTTACGTCCCAAAAACCCATATGCTTTCTTGGATTCTTAAATTGTATGAAACCAAATGAGGACACTATCCGGCGTCAATAAACGGTTCGAAAAGATTCTCAAACGGTTCGTAAAAGACAGTTCACCTAGAAACAAACACAGCGTGACCTAATTCGTCGCCTAGAGGAGACGAAACTTACTTTTACGTTTCTAGTCTTTCAGCGACACTGTAACTGAGCAGGCTGCTAACCTCGCCAAAGTATCCCTTCAAGGGACAAGGGACATACTTTGGCCTGTGCCTGGAGAATACTTTCTTTCGATCGTAGCTATGTGCAATGGGTGGATGATGATGATGATGATGATGATAATAATAATAATAATAATAATAATAATAATAATAATAATAATAATAATAATAATAATAATAATAATAATAATAATAATAATAATAGGAAGTAAAATAGTGGCACTGTGGAAATGATGGCTTTGAATAGTGGTATACTGCTGCAGAACATCTTTAACTGTACACTACAATTTTCCTGCCCCCAAAAAAACTTATTAAAGGTGGGATCTATTAGGTGGCCTTTAAAGACCAGTTGAACACATGACACACCTTATTTTAATAATAATTATAAGTCATACAGGTTATATTTAAACAAATTATGTTGCGCTTAATCTCAAAGTTATCGTACCCGATTGTGATGTTTTGGGGGGCCTGTAGATAGATAGCTCGGATCGGATTATGTCCCATCGTTCCATGCTTTCATTTTGCTTCTTAAAGATAAAGCCCAGTCGACCACAACGAGGCCAAATGAAACCTTTTTGACTTCCACTTGGCTTTTCACTCCTGAAGAAGCGTTTGAGCGAAACACATGTATAGAATTCTTTTTGCTTCGCTGTGTTTGGTCTCCTTCGGCCGTGTCTCGTCCTTTTCAAATTGCTTTTTGTTTTTTTTCGGATATGCGTGCGAGTGTTTGGAATTACGTTTGATAGGCTTGCCGTCTTGTTTATTTGCTTTCTTTCTCTTGCACAAGGTTTGAAGACGGGAAGGGAGACACTCTACTTGCCGCCTTGCCGTTCGGGCTCGGACCTCGCCAGTGTATCGGTATGAGGTTGGCACTACTGGAGATCAAGATCGCCATGGTGGACTCACTCAGAGCCGTCCGATTTGTGCCTTGTGATAAAACTGTGGTGAGTAGATGTCGATGTTGGTGATGAGTACATGCTGGTGGAGGGGTGGTGGGTAGGGGGGGGGGCTGGTGTTTATGGGGGTGATGATGATGATGATTATGGTGATGGTGATGATGAATGATGATAAATCATGATGATAATGATGGTGACGTCGACGATGAAGATGCTAATGATGATGATGATGGTGAAGTCGATGATGATGATGCTAATGATGATGACAACAGGCATTGACTACGACGTCGAAGATCACGACGATAAAAGCGACACCGATGATGATGATTATGTCGGTGGCAACGACGACGGCAACGACGGCGACGACGACGACGACGATGATGATGATGATGATGATGATGATGATGATGATGATGATGATCATGATGATGATCATGATCATGATGATAATATTTCTATCTCATTCTTCAGAAAACTATGCAGTTCGCGCCCGATGCCATAGCCTTGCTTACTCCAAAAGAAGCTATCTACATCAAGGCTGAACTGCGAAAGTAGCGGTAAACAGAGGGAAAGGCTACTGAGGGCCACGAACAATCTCTGCCGTGGGGCGGCAACTTTAATGGAGAGAGAACTGACAAAACTGAATACAGTGGAACCTCCGGTATACGACCGTCCAAAATCTGAGAAAAAACGGTCTTATAATAGAGGTGGTCTTATACCGGAAACAAGGGGTGGGGTGGTGGGGAGGGGGGTCAGGTTCGGAGGGGTATGTAGTCATAATTTTCACACTCACCAGCATGTATTCTCTGATAAAGGAAACTGTAAAACATGTTTCATTTTTAGATTTGTCTTTAATTCACAACTTCAAAAACAGAAAACAGTCGAACCACTGCCAGACGCGTTCATCCAAGTCTGTCAGTGCAGAAGCTCTTAGTTTCGATGTTTTCCTTTTCGCCACTTTCTCCACTCTCCCATCGTAGTTTCACAGATTCCTTATCCTTTATGATGAGCTGAATTTGGGTCTTCCCAACGTCTAAACTTCTTGCAATAGACAAACAACTCTCCCCATTTTCAATTCTTTCAATCACTTTCATTCTCGCTTCCAAACTCAAAACGTTCCTCTTACGCGACGCCATTTTGACAGCCAGTGTAGGCGAGTAATGTCCCTTATTTGCGAACAGGAAATAGCAGACAACAGCAGGCGTACAATAACATGAGAGAAAACACGAAAGGTACAGACAGCAAATTAACTGATATCTCTTTTAAATTGCCCTAAGACGGTCGTATAAAGGGCTTAAGACACGGTCGCTGGTCGCATAAACGAGGTTGTCGCATACCAGAGGTCATTTATTATTGGAAGTGAATCCGTCAGAAGTTTTCAGGTCACATAACGTAGGGAGTCGTATACCAGAGAGCCGGATACCGGAGGTTCCACTGTACTAGAAAGTCAAGTAAAAGGACTGAAGGAGGTAAAACACGCCGGATTGAAAGGTTTCTCTATACATACATTTCGCTAAAAAGCTTTGTCAGGAGTTACAAGTCAACTCATACTATATAGTACAGGACACAATCACGACAGCAAAGTAAAATTAACTCTCAAACCCAGAGCCTGTTGAACACGAAATGATTCTGCACCACTTTATTACAAAAACGTTTTTTTTAAGACTACCAGCGAACATGTTTTCGAATGATTAGACAGAAGTATGGGAGTGAATGAAAGAATGGAAGACAGAATAAAATAGAAAAATATGTTGTTGTTATTGTAGTAGTTGTTGTCGGAGTGTTGTTGGTGCTTTGTAGAGAGATAGAGAGAGTGTGTGTGCGTGCGTGTTTGTGTGTGGTTGCGCGCGCGCGTGTGGTGTCATGCGAATGTGTGTATTGATGTTTGTGGGTGTCTGTGTTCAATTCAATCAATTTATTTATCGTCTATTCGCACTTTTTAGTGATATTAGACAACAACAAAAATCATAATAACGAAAAAAACATAAAAGTAAAATTATTATTAAATTATAATTTTAGTTAAATGAACTTTTTCAATAAAATAATAATAATTTGGTGTCTCTCCGTGAGTGTATACTTTTGCGAATTCATAATGCATGCTACTTCGAGTTTTATATTGTTTGTAGCTCTAGTAGGCCCCTAGAGTATCAGAGAATGTCGACTGTAAAAACGGACTATCAATTTATATGTTAGGAAAATATTTGATTGTACGTAGGCAAATTGCATTATTGATGTAGTCTAGTAGCCTACCTACGATTTTTTTACAAACGTAATCACTGTCAAAAGTTGTATTAAAATAATTAATCTTCTTAAAGTTTGAAATGTTTTTTGTTTTTGTTTTTAAAATTGTGTAGGCATTTCATTTATATCCCATTACAAGAATAATATCACATGGTGTATATACTACTACTACTACTACTACTACTACTAATGTTGTGTTGTTGTTGTTGTTGTTGTTGTTGTTGTTGTTGTTGTTCTTCTTCTTCTTCTTCTTCTTCTTCTTCTTCTTCTTCTTATTATGCAGAAGTAGTAGTAGTAGTAGTAGCAGTAGTAGTAGTAGTAGTAGTAGTAGTAGTAGTAGTAGTAGTAGTAGTAGTAGTAGTAGTAGTAGCATCAGCAGCAGCATTGATTTATTTAGTTTCTTGCTTCCGCTATCTCGTTTACTATCCTCTCTCCTCTTTTCCGAATACGTTTCCTGGCACTCATTCTCGAGTTTGAACTATAGTTAACAATGCATTACTGTCGAAAAGAAAAGACACCCTATAATAATAATAATAATAATAATAATAATAATAATAATAATATTATTATTATTATTATTATTATTATTATTATTATTATTATTATTATTATTATTATTATTATTATTATTATTATTATTATATTATTATTATTATTATTATTATTATTATTATTATTATTATTATTAATAAATTACATTTTGTATCAATTCTGTGTGTGTGTGTGTGTGTGTGTGTGTGTGTGTGTGTGGGTGTGTGTGTGTGTGTGTGTGTGTGTTTAAGAAAGAGATTTTGGTTGCGTCTCTTTCTCACATCCTTACTCCTCTCCACACTTTCCATCCTCTCTCTCTCTCTCTCTCTCTCTCTCTCTCTCCCTCTCTTTCTCACTCTCTGTCTCTCTCTCTCTCTCCCCCTCTCTCTCACTCTCTGTCTCTCTCTCTTCTCCCCCCCCCCCCCCCTCTCTCTCTCCAATGGAGACCAAAGTCCAAGTCTTTACAGGACTACAATGTGAATGAATATGCCATTAATGTTTATTCCTTTTCAGTCCACCACCCCGTGTAGCTGCCGGATTCTTTCAAATCAAGGCAGGTCTCTTATCAGTTTATGACTGCAAGCTAGCCAGCAAAAGGGCTCGGAGAAAAATTGTGTGCAATGTATTAAGCATTAGCCACTATTATGGAACAAAACTTTGGCACACGAATCTACTCTATACTGTAGACTACTTTGCGTGAGATAGCTTGACAATAGGCGACGATAAAACGCGCACACTGCGTGGCTGGGACTGTAGAGATCCGAGTCTTACGTTCACTTCTCCGCGTGTTAGAGTGTACGCGGCTAGTCCCAGCTACGCTGTATGGAATGTACCCTTGTCGTTCAAGTGATGTTTCGTTGGGTATAGACGAACGAACGAACAAAAAAACGAACAAACTATTCCCAGAGCTTTTATAAGAACGAACTCTTTTCCATCAAAAAATGACTTTCCGATTCCTACATTCTTAAATGAACCCATTTGTGATGTATTGCAAATATGTGTGAGTGTGCGCGTGCTTGCGTGTGTGCGTGCGTGCGTGTGTGTGTGTGTGTGTGTTGATTCTTTTATAAATACATGCTATAACCTGAAATTACATTACATTACATTACATGGTTACTGCTTTAGGTCCAGCGGACTCTTCCGAGCCAAATCAGGACCAAAAAATCAAGATCACAACTTCGCTGAAAGAGGACTCACCCCTCATCCGCATAAAAAAATCTGCCAAAACAACCCTAGTGGTAACACTGAACGTACTCCACCAGCCGGTCACTTTACAATAAAGACATCCAACGCAGGGGACGCTGAGGCTATACTCTAATTTATCGAACCCCCGTTTACAAAAACAAAATAGAATACAAACATCATTATAAAATATCAACAAAACACATACATAGAAAATGCCTACATCGCCAAATAATAACATCATAGGAAGCCCCAGTGACCACCTGGCAGAAAGCGTCCAATATTCCCAAGCTGATCCAACAGACCTCACCCACAAATGATGAGATTTGTTCCCGAAGAGTTTTGAAGAAAAAAGGTAGGTGACTGGTCTAGCGAAGAAGAAGATATTATCGTAGATTGATAGAACAGAGTAGGAATGAGAAAGAACAAATGGAGAAAGACAGCGACATTGGGAATTTAAAGCACTACATTTCCAGAAAGTGGGGATACTGTTTATACTGAAACCCCGGGCACTTCACGGAGGGGGGTGGGGGGGGGAACCCGAAATGTCAGAAGTACAGGCCATTGTGTAACGCTCTAAAGAAGCAGGATTCCAGACAAAAATCATAGTTAGGGTGATTGGCTGTTTATGGCTAGCGCACATGATGTTTGTATCTGGACTGCAGCTCATAATAATATTGGACTATTACGGCGACAGGGTTACAGTCTCGCTGAATATCAACCAGTGTGGCTGGGTACCTATCAAACAGTGTGGCTGGGTACCTATCAACCAGTGTGGCTGCGTACCTATGAACGAGTGTGGCTGGGTACCTATCAACCAGTGTGGCTGAGTACCTATCGATCAACCAGTGTGGCTGGGTACCTATCAACCAGTGTGGCTGGGTACCTATCAACCAGTGTGGCTAGGTACCTATCAACCAGTGTGGCTGGATACCTATCAACCAGTGTGGCTGGGTACCTATCAACCAGTGTGGCTGGATACCTATCAACCAGTGAGTGTGGCTGGGTACCTATCAACCAGCGTGGCTGGGTACCTATCAACCAGTGTGGCTGGGTACCTATCAACCAGTGTGGCTGGGTACCTATCAACCAGTGTGGCTGGGTACCTATCAACCAGTGTGGCTGGGTACCTATCAATCAGTGTGGCTGGGTACCTATCAACCAGTGTGGCTGAGTACCTATCGATCAACCAGTGTGGCTGGGTACCTATCAACCCCTATGGCTGGGTACCTATCAACAAGTGTGGCTGGGAACCTATCAACCAGTGTGGCTGGATACCTATCAACCAGCGTGGCTGGGTACCTATCAACCAGTGTCATGATCGGCTCTAGAAGGGTGTGTGAGAGGACAAGATTCAGGATTGGGGTGGCGTCATTGACGAACTGTGCTGAGTTTATTACAACCTTGTTAAAGTTAACAGGTTTTGTTGCAATACAGTTATCGAAATGTGCGTGTGCGTGTGTGTGTGCGTTTATGTGTATGTGTGTGTACTCATTTCCTTTTCTGATTTCTTTTCAATTTTGCCTCTTTTTCTTCTGCTGTTGAATTGTACTCACTTGTTTCCCTTCCTAATTGCACTGCCCCAGTCCATCATTCGCCTATAAACCCTTGACCTGTTAAAATCCTAGCCCACTGAAGGAGTTTTCCCCCAAGGCCAGCTTTGATCTACTTTCATCAAGCCTGTTCACCGCTTCTCAACCTTTTTAAAGTACCAATTTTCTTACTCTACTATTGTAACATTCTCCCAGCTAATCTAAGTGAAGAAGGGTGGTTGTTCTCTTTCACGCCATGACCAGCTCAAAGGGTTACGGATGGCCGTGATTGTACCGAGACCCTGCTCCAAACGCTAGTTTTATTACTACATACACCAATTTTAAAACTAAATTTTTCTTTTAAATCAGACATTGAGAGACATTTTTGTGTGTTTTGTGCGTGTATATGCATGAATGCTCGGTAAAGCGCCATGAGTATATTTTATCTTATCATCATCATTATTATTATTATTACTATTATTACTACTACTACTACTACTACTACTACTACTACTACTACTACTACTACTACTACTACTACCACTACTACTATTATTATTATTCTAAAAATATACCCCGTATCAGAACATGTACATCATTAATTGCTCAACTTCACATTCCGATTAGATTCTTGCCAACTCCAGAGGTACACCCAATGTAAACAACTTACCATGTACCAATCACTGTACTGTTTGGAAAGCTGTTCAGAAAAGCACACTTTAATGCTATGCCGCCGCTTTTACAGGCGCTTTTATCTGGACACGCGAGCGCCTATGCCTGTGACGCGTCTCCCTTCTGGGTATACTACAAGGTGTCCAGACACAAGCGCCTAGTTTACATGTATTGTATATATAGGTGGTTTACTACTTTCGATTTTTCCATCCTTCTGTGTGTGTTGCTTTGTGTCTGTCTGCCTTTATTTATGTATGTATGTCAGGGCATCTTCTCAGTTTTGGGTGGACGGATTGTTTTAATCATACTTTCAATTGATCTATATAAAGCTTAATGTTATATCAAGCGTCAAACGTCACAAACAATTGAGCTATCAAGTCTCTATCCGAGTCCTTGTCACCTATACTTTCGATAGAATGACCGCTTCATTTACGTGCCATTGAGGCGACTGAGTTATTCTGTTATTGTACATTGTGTGTGTATGTGTGTGTGCGTGTGTGTGCAGACATAAATAATTAGACTCAATAAATACATAAATGAATAATAAGCAAACAAATTCATTTATAAATGAATTTAATAAAGAGATGACATAATAATAAAATAAAAAATACAAATTAGTAGCTTCACACGAGGATGCCTATTCAACAATACCAGTCCAACCTGAATGCACCGAACACTGAAACAACCCCAAACGCTTTATTAAATGATATTTGTACACCTCGATTACACAGATTCAGACATTTGGGTACTTCCATACATGTACAGTTGTGTGTAAAGATGCCAATTTTGTGATGCAACAATTTGTCAAGCTTATTGTTAAAAGTGTTCAATAGCATCAATTCATTTTGCAATTATCCACGATTTATATCTAAGGCGGTGTATGTTGTATCTTTTCCTTCCTGGTTTTAACGCATATCAATAGGTTTGAAGTGATTTATTACTCGTGTTTTATTTGTTTTCGAAGTTGAAAAACAAAAGTCCTTGCATAAAAAATACATACAATTTGCATTACAAAGATCAAATTTGGTGTGCTCACGTTTTCCAGATTTGTGTTGAAATACGCAACGTTGCAGTGGACAGTCGTTTTGCTGCTTATCTTGTGTTAAGGACATGAAATAAAAATGAACCAGCGGGAAACATTGTCTCCAGGAATATGGTCCACATCGTTGATACATTTCTTAAAATATAGAAACCGAACGAATTTATCCATCTACCTAGTTATAGCATCAACATGTGATCCTCATTGGTGATTCAAATCGCATTTCAAAATAAGAACAGGGTTTTCAATTTTAAATGAAATCCCTTTAAAAGGTATAATAATAGGTGAGGAAAGATCCAAATATTCAAAACTGGAAGGGTAAAAAAATACCCTGAAGAGAAATTAACATTAAAAGTACATAATAATAAGTTTTAAAATAGTATGTACATGCATATATAAATAAATAAATAAATATTCTAAATTCAATTTTAAATAATAAGTTCAATGGAAGATTACAGAGAAACGAAGAAAGGAAACTTGTTATTTGAATTTATTAGAATACATATATTTATTTATTTACTTTCTTTATTTTCTATTTAGATAGATAGATAGATAGATAGATAGATAGATAGATAGATAGATAGATAGATAGATAGATAGATAGATAGATAGATAGATAGATAGATAGATAGATAGATAGATAGATAGATAGATAGATAGATAGATAGATAGATAGATAGATAAACTTAGTATTATTTATAGAAAGATATATATACTTAGTATTATTTAATTGTGATGTTAAATTCTGCTCAGGGTATTTTCCACTTTTCCAATCTTGACTATTTTGACCTTTACTCGCCTTGTATAATTTGCTCTTTTCTAAATACCATTCCATTCTTTCATTGGACTTCTGTTGGAAAAAGTACTGATTTGTTGTTGTGTACTCTGTTGCGTCTGCCTGACGAAGAGCTTACTGTAGCTCCAAGGTGTGCAATGTGTTGTTTTGTCCTGTTGTTGTCACAGTGATAATTCTGTTGGTCTAATTACATATTTATTTTTCATTGTTGCAAATGTTGAATGCTACCAGTCTTCTGGTTTATTCCAGTCCTCCCCCCCTTCCTATCCATCCCTCAGAAAAAGAAAAAAAAATTAAGAAATAAATGTCTTAGCGCGGATTAGACCATGAATACATGTTTGTGCTTTGTGATTAAAAAAAAGATTCAATTCCGCTTTGTTTGGCACTATGTTAGAGGGTAAACAAAAACAGGCGATGAAAATGCTGCTATATTACTGTAACTATTGTTTACTTATGTTGACCCTCATTCCTTTCCCTCGTGGGTGCCAGGGGTTTCTGCATAAATAGTATCCCCACTTTGTGGAAATTTAGTGCTTTAAATTACGACTGTTTTCATCATTCTCATTTCTCGTTCCCAGTCTGTTCTATCAATCTACTATCTTCTTCGCTAGGCAAGTCACCCACTTTGTTTTCTTGAAAACTCTCCAAAAACTCCTCATTTGTGTGGGGAGTCTGTTGGATCAGCTTGGAGATATTGGACGCTTTCATCCAAATGGTCATTACATTACATTACATGGTTATTGCTTTAGGTCCAGCGGACTCTTCCGAGCCAAATCAGGACCAGTGAAGTGAAAGAGGACTCACCCCTGATCCGCATAAAAGATCTGCCGAAACAACCCTAGTGTAAACACTGAAGGCAATCTACCAGCCGGTCAATTTACCATAAAGACATCCCACGCAGGGGACGCTGAGGCTATAAGCATACTGTAATTTATCGAACCCCCGTTTACGACAACAAAATAGAATGCAAACATCATTATAAATTATCAACAAAACACATACAGAGAAAATGCCTACATTGCTAAATAATAACATCATAGGAAGCCCAAGTGACCATTTGGCACAAAGCGTCCAATATTCCCAAGCTGATCCAACAGACCTCATACACAAATGAGGAGTATTGTCCCGGAAGAGTTTTCAAGAAAAAAGGTAAGTGACTGGTATAGCAAGGAAGATATATAAGATAAGAGATAAGATAAGATAAGATATTACTTTATTAATCCAAAAGCATGGAAATTACATTGTCTGTCAATTAAACATATCCATTCATTCTTCTTTTACACACACATAAAGACGCATGTTTCTCACAAGTAATAAATAAAAAGAAAAGTATTAAAACAAAGGAATTAAAATATATATACACATTCCTTCAAACACGTGGACTATTTTCATAATGCAAATATTTTAAATAAGCAGTAAAACGGGTTAACGTAAGAACTGATACATATAAATATTTAAAACTTATTAGTGTGTAAACATGAATTAAACTAAGTTGCATTAGAGTTCTAAGTTCTACGCACATATAAAGACGCATGTTTCTCACAGATGATAAATAGAAATAAAAGTATTGAAACAAAAGAATTAAAATATTTATACATTATTAATAATCTGCAAACACATGGGCATATTTTCATAATGCAGATATTTCAATTAAACAGTAGAACGGGTTAACGTAAAAACAGATAAATATGAGTATTTAAAACTTATTAGTGTATAAACATATGAACTATTTATACTGTCACGTGGGGCTATGGGTTTTGGGCTCTGCACAATGGAATGATGTAAACCTCACGCTTTATCCGATGGGAACTGCTAGTTAGTCACCCTGTGGAGTACTATAATAAATTTATTTATTTAGCTCGGTCTGTGTAAAGGCTGGGGTACAGAGATAGATAGAAAAATGGTAAAAGATTACTGTCACACTAGCTTTCACACGGCTATGAATCATATGTAGTCCAGCCACTTGATAACAGTTAAACATCACACATTTATTTCTTCTACTCTATACAAGATTTTCTAAGTACTGATCTACCTTAAACGTTAAATAGTCACTGTGAATAATTCGATCGCTGATAGTCTATGCAGCTAATAGTTCATCCTTGGGCACTGGATGTTATTGTTCATGAGAAGTGGACTACTGTGGTCCTGTAGCTCTCAGTTTTGTGTGCACACACGACTTTGGACTTAACTGTGAGTCTGGCGTGCTGTGCTGTGGTCGGTTTGTTGACAACTTGTGTTGTCTTCTTCTGGTTTTTCCCTGTGGGTAGACTGGTTGGCTTTCCTCGCGCAATGCTGGGGATACCGTTGCAGCCAACGAATGCGTCGACGTGGTTTCGTCTGAGGCAGTGTTGGGCGCACTACAGAACGCCTGTTTGTCTGTAACATATGAGACGAAATTCTGCACAACCTTGAATGATAGGTGTGTGCAGAGCGTCTCACTGAAGGTCGTAATAGCCCTCAGTGATTAGCTCCACATCTACATATATAAGCGACGAACATTCTGCTAAGTCCGTGGTCCACTGGAATCTCCACTCTAATTTCCTATCCATTCACAAATATAAAACATGGCTACTTATACACATCAAGAATTAATAATATTATACACATTCAGTTGTACAGCCACTGGTTTGCAAGCATACATATAAGTTAAACAACAGTGGGTCCGTACAGAATTCAAGATGGCGTCTGCCGGTCGTCTTGTGCCTCGTGGTCGGCTACGCCACGTGTCCGGCAGAGTTGGGCTAACAATTCAATTCTGTGCATAGCAAATTTCACAAACATAATTCAATAATAATATAATACATCACGCTGAAATAGAAATATGTTCATTTACCTTCGTGACAATATCAGGCCAGTGGCTACTTGAGTAAATTCAGCTTTACACAAGTACTGCGTCCTAGTCTTTCTTGGAGAGATAGTACTACTAGCTGAGTAGCGGAGTAGATGTGTACTCTTCCTCGGTTTAGACACGAATGAATTAAGCTATGCTAGGTTTTGACACAGTCAGAACTGGCTCTAACCGCTCTGCCTGCGTCTCATTGGTTAAACTTTCTCGCCTATCGTAATTACGATGATGTCATGGCCTGAGCCAGCGTCAACTACCACTGTGTGTGTAGGCGGCAGTATGCTATTGCTACGCTTGATTACTTTCATCGTCTGCTGCCTAACTTTGAAATTCTAATATTACATAGACTAACCAAGCTAAATATTAAAATACGCAGAGTAAAACTGGTCCGTCCGTGACATATACAAAAACAGTAAAAACAATAATTAAACTAACTAAGCTGCATGAGAGTTGTAGAGTGTGTTTAGTAAGACCTACCAACTTGTTAGTTATGTGCTTGAATGGCAAGTGGTATGAATGAGTTCCTGTACCTATTTGATGTTCCCGCTGGTGCCCTAAAACGTCCACTCCTGTCTATCCGTCGAGATTCAAATTCCAAGAAAAGTGGATGGTTGTTGTCAGCCAAAATTGCAGTCAGCTTTTTTGTCACTTGTCTGCTATGTATCGTCGCTATGTCATCCTGTTCCCTCCCCACCACCCCACTAGCCCTTTTTAACTGTTTGTCCAATCTTCG
>CM072523.1:47281218-47361218 GCA_036898135.1 Oncomelania hupensis
TGTTGTTGATTTGTTGGTCTTTATTCGTCAGCCAAACTGGGTGAAATCCGGGTTACCTTCTTCAATGCAGGCGCAACATGCAGCGCCAACTCGGACAAGGAGGGATAAAACTTAAAGTGTATTGAATTCTTTTATGTAGCTAGCACTCGCCCTTCTAGGAAAGGAATGCAGGATCTTTACATTCCGCGTATACGGAATGCCTACGTATGTGCTCAGACTTGACCTCGGTTCATACTATCATCTGAAAGAGTAAGGTGCGCCTGCTTGTGTATCCGGGTCATGTTGTTTGGCTTCGGTATTCCAATCTGTCAACCTTGGCTTTTTTGTTTTTAACGGGAACCTGCAATGCTGAACAGTCAATGCTTCAATCTTGTTGTGGTCGCTTTCTACACTGATAAGCCTTCGCGCCTACTTGTAGAAGAGTATATAACCAGATGAAGAATAGAATGAAGGAACATTGACGTTGAAACGTCTACACCCACCATAGGCGACACGGTAGAAGGGGGATAACCCTCCCAGAGAAAAAGGGGTAAGGACATAAAAATCAACACTGAACCACCAGAGCAATCATAGTTTGAAAAGACAGCAAAACTAAAATAAATAATAGAACACGGCTACTTTGATCTTGTCCGCCCATCAGGGGAATCGAACCTGGGTCTTCGGTGTGCCAGGCGAACGCTCTTTCACAAAGCTGCGGCTGTGGGACTGAGATTAGACTGTGGGGCGTGTGAAGTGCATAGAAAAGTATCCGGAGCATTATAGAAAGTTTACAACAAAAACAGTAACGACGACGACAACAACAGCAACAACAACAACAACAACGTGAAGGACTGAATTTCATACCCAGGCTTATTACACGTATATAGAGTTTATAAAGGCGAGTTCTGTGAAATATGGCGGATTCAAAGTGTTTATAAAATCTTGTTTCCTGTCATGTCAGTCATTGCACTGGATACGGCATTGGTAAGAGTGCCGAAGGCAACTTAAAGTAAGTAGCAATTAATATGAAGCAGCCAAAGTAGCAATTGTTTGTGAGAGTGAAACCGTTTAGTCTTTGCCTAGTTTTCTTTATTTAAAGTGTTCAGCTTAGTTGTCTTAATGCTGGTTTTTTTTAAAATCCTTTTCCAAATGATAAAGCAACACAACCGAAACAAACTAAATAAAAAAAATTTATAGCATAACCCGTAATGCGTTGCGTGCGTTGCGTGGATAGATTACCGTCCCCGGACACAGAAGCGTATAGGGGACTTGAAAACCCGTAATATAACTAATATTACCTACGCATCATTGCGTAAGGGGAATGAGATTGTGGGTGGGATGAATGGGATTGGGGGTGGGATGGCGGTGGGTGGGTGGGGGTTGTGTGTGAGAGATTCTAGCATTGAGGTCTGCAAGAGAAACTGACCAACAGAAAAAACCTATTAACTGCTACCTATCATTTTCTAAAGTAATACCAATATTAAAAATAAATTCAAATCGGTCTCCTGTCTAGCAATATAAGCCTATTATCGTTGGGGTAGAATTCAACTTGTTTTACGTCAGCACAATATTTCCTGCGAGAGTATCCTTCAATGTTATTGTGGATAAACTGTTCAGCTTAAGCGTATATGTTATATTTCTAGTCTTCTTTGGAAATACTTTGAAATAGCTTGTAGTAAGTAGTGGGGAACTAAGGGGCGGGGAGACGGGGAGGGAGGAAGAGCCAAAAGTCCGTCTGTCGGTAGGATATTGTTTTTAGCTAGCAAATATTTCAAACAGTGGTCTATCATTCCTATCCTATCCTATCCCGTAACTCGGAGGTCGTAGGGGCACCACCGATGATCGTTTAACCAACGTACTCCATCTTTCCCTGTTCTCAGCAACCCTGGTTGTTTCGCTCAGTGTCAAACCAGTCCATTCTCGAATGTTGTCCTCCCACCTCTTTTTCGGTCTCCCTCTTCTTCTACCTCCTTGCACTGTGCCTTGCAGGATGGTCTTTGCAAGTCCTGATGAGCTGGTGACGTGGCCATACCATCGGAGTTTCCGTTTTTTCACCACTATGAGCAGGTCATCGTGCTGTCCAATGGCTTGTGTGATGGTCTGTCGGACTTCGTCGTTGGTGATGTGCTGGGTATAGGAAATGCCCAGAAGTCTTCTGTAGCACCTCATCTCAATGCTTTGTATTCTTCGTTGGAGATCTGCTGTGAGGGTCCATGTTTCGCAAGCGTATAGGAAGATGGACATGACAAGGGAGCGCAGCAGCCTTACCTTGGAATGTAGACTGATGATCCTGTCTTTCCAAATTGGCTTCAACCTCGCCAGGGTAGCATTCAATAATTCAATCATTCAAGATTCAAGATTCAAGATTTAATCCCATTACTCGCCCCTTTTGGGGTGTGGAGGATACAAAAACATAAGCATAACAATCATAAAGCGGTTGTAAAAATAAAATTAAATAAAATAAAAATAACAGCAACATTACTAACATTCCACTTTAACATTCACAACAATAACATTTTGGTAATATTGTTAATATTATTAGTATACGCCCTTTCCTAATTTTATAAATTTACTCAATTTTAGTAACACATGTTTTCTTTCCCGAAACAAATGACACAATTTAAACATTGACTTGCACGATAAATATTTACTACATATAAACATTTGTCGAATATGCTTGTGTTTTGGACACTCAAAAATAAAGTGAAATTCATCCCCAATTGAACCCATATTGCAGTCCCTACAAAATCTTTCTTTCCTAGTTACACCTTCCCGCCTTCCTAATTCTTTTGTAACTTATGATTTGAACAACGAAATTTTTTCAAAGTATGAATATAAATAACAGGTAATTGAGATATATACTTTTCACGACCAAACTGTAATTTAACACTTTTGTAGAAAAAACATTTGCTGCTTTCGTCAAGAGACTGTTTCCATGTCAGTATAAAGTTATTCTTTAAAGAGATTTCAATGTGTTGTTATTGTTGCTGTTGTTGTTGTTGATAAAACCGGCTCACATCACCGACAACAAATTTACACTTTTAAAATGTTCATTTGTGTGTGTGTGTGCGTGTGTGCGCACGCGCGCGCTTATGGTTTTTTTGTGTGCGTACGTGTGTATGTGCGTGTGTGTGTGTGTGTGTGTGTGTGTGTGTGTTTAAATACATTTAAATGATTTGACATCTTGTTTTTAGTTTATGCGTTCTTAACCTTCGGCATATCTTTGTACTACATTTTCATGACTCTGTCACTTTGTAACGAAGTTATGTTGACACTTCATTTTAATATAGGCTACGTAAACCTCTCACCTCTTAGGCTCGCCGATTTGCGCACATTGGATAAAGTCTTGTAGGAGGTTAAAGTGAATTTAAGCCGGCCCTAGATTACATTAAAAATAAAGTAAAAAGCCCTCCAAAGGTTTGTAGGTCTGATATTTTTTCGAAAAATTGGTATTTAAAAAAACCACCAAACCGCCCTGTTTCTGAGAGTTCTAAAATGATGCTGAAATGTATACTACATGCGAAGAAATGACAACGTGCATATAATGTATGAGTCATACTTTTGTGTGTGTGTGCTAGGTCTGATATTTGCAAAATTTGAATTTAAAAGGTGGAGTCGGAGCGTTCAAAAAAGAGAGCATCCGCTCTAAGCCGTAACAGAATCAGACTCTTCATTGTCCCCATAAAAAACACAAGGAAATGTGTGCGCGGCGTGCATACTATCAACACCACGGTACGATAAACAATGAAGATACTTCAGGAAATAAAATGACTAAACTTACTGCAATTAACAAAAAAACTCTTATACACAACATAAATGTAGTATAGGTTAACTTATGACATAACAAAATAAAAAAGTCACGCACCCAACAATCCAATCCAAAGCAATACTCATCCACACACACTACACACACACACGCGCGCACACACACACACACACACATGCACACACACCAGGAATGTTTAGGAAGTTACGCCAGTAAAAAATTTAATGCAGATTGTCATTGACCTAGTGGGGCCGGGTAGCTCATTTGGTAAGAGCGTCTTGCTAGTAACCGAAAGGTCGCTGGTTCGAATCCCGCAACGTGTGATCATATTATTTTCCCCATTACCAACAACTGGCCCGCTGATGTCAGTATAAATCGGTCCAGTAGTCACCTATATGCGAAAGTGTCGTTTGACTATAATCTACAAACAACATCATTGACCTGTGGCTGTGACAAAAAACAAAATAGCAGGTCCAGTTATGACGTCACTTAAGTTCAGGCTGAAGCTCCCTACTGGCCTGTCTTAATTGGACAAAAGAAAGGTTGAGCAACCTACGTTCGGGATCTTAGAACTTCGAAAACAGTTTTCGTACCTCCACAAACCTTGCAATTAAGAAAGGCCTTTATAATAACATCCTCCTCAAACTCGCCATGATCTTTTATCTCCTTTGAGAAATGGTATTGGCTGCATCAATCTAAAATGTGAACATAAAAAAAAAACATTTCTTTTTCAACTTCTTATTTTATTATTATTATTATTATTATTATTATTATTATTATTATTATTATTATTATTATTATTATTATTATTATTATTATTATTATTATTCAGATTGTTGTGTTGTTTTTGTTATTATTGTTGTAATTGTTTCAATATAAAAGGCTCTGACTCGCTTTTAATATATACTATAAGCATACTACGTCACGTTATCTACAAATACGAATCAGGTAATTCAGTGATAGTTTTCAATACTTGTTTAAACGCTCATCGGAATGCTTTCATTTGCAATCATGTAGATCAATAAACTCTTCTATGATCCGAAGGGTAGGCACTTTATTTATTATTATTATTATTATTATTATTATTATTATTATTATTATTATTATTATTATTAATTTATTTTATTATTATTATTATTATTATTATTATTATTATTATT
Source organism: Oncomelania hupensis (assembly GCA_036898135.1). Classification (NCBI taxonomy): domain Eukaryota; kingdom Metazoa; phylum Mollusca; class Gastropoda; order Littorinimorpha; family Pomatiopsidae; genus Oncomelania; species Oncomelania hupensis. The sequence continues at coordinate 47,286,124 of CM072523.1, forward strand.
ATTATTATTATTATTATTATTATTATTATTATTATTATTATTATTATTATTATTATTATTATTATTAAACAATCTATTGTTAGAATTTAAAAAGTACTCCCAAATCACTTTAAATATACCCAATATCTGCTTTACTGCATCATATTCAAATGCCAATGGTTTTATTTGCGTCTTCTTCATCGAGAAGAGAAGACGCACGCACTCCGTCACACATGGACCCCCACAAGTAAACCTACACATACGTTACTATAAAATACCAATGGAGCCAAATTATAAAATTATATAAACCAGGTAATTGTGTGAAAGCATTCTATGCAAGATGTATCCCTGACTGCAGGATGCGAGTTATCTTCAACAAATGCATAGGAAAGAAAGCCCACTCGAACGAGTGTGTCAGGAATGGATATACTTCACGATGCTGATAGTTACGGATATTAAGGTCTTGTTAGATTGTCGGCCGAAGTTGTGACGGATTAGCACTGCAAAGAAAGGTTGACGCGATAGGGATATTTTTTTGAGGGCAAAAACGTGTTTTAAGAAGAAGAAGGAGGAGGAAAAGGAGAAGGAAAAGGAAGAAGGAGATCGAGAGCAAGGGAAAGCAAAAGCGTACTTTTCTTTCTTGTAATAATTGGCAAATTAACACTTCAGACGAAGAAAAGAAAATCAACGTAAGATGAAAGATAATTAATAAGAAAATTGTTGAGAAAAAAACGATGTTAGAAGAAGAGGAAGAAGAAGAAGAAGAAGAAGAGGAAGAAGTTTTTTAACATTTGAGATGTAAGACATTTGATATTTAAGAATATATTTTGCTTATTTTCAACACGTCACCAGATCAGCAGGTCTTGCAAAGACCATCCTGCAAGGCACAGTGCAAGGAGGTAGAAGAAGAGGGAGACCGAAAAAGAGGTGGGAGGACAACATTCGAGAATGGACTGGTTTGACACTGAGCGAAACAATCAGGGTTGCTGAGGACAGGGAAAGATGGAGTACGCTGGTTAAACGATCATCTGTGGTGCCCCAACGACCTCCGAGTTATGGGATAGGATAGGATAGGATAGGATTTGTTTATTTACTATTGATTATTTAATATTATAACGCTGTAATTGTTAAACAAACCGTTAATTTTGCATACCAGTGAACATCTGTGAAAAAGTCAGCACTTTAAAACTGCTCGCTTTTAGAGGGAAATACAATAGAAGGTTGGGAGGAACAACGAAGCTTAACGTCCTATTGCATCAGCGTTAAGGACGATCACCACGTCGCCACCCTGACAACAATGATTATCATCATCATATCAAAGATGAGATCCTACGGATCTATGAATTAAGAAGGTTGGTTAAGAGAGATAAACCATACAATTACATAACATAGAACAAAAACGGCAGGTGTTTGGAATAACCTGCCATGCCGAAGCAGAACTCTACTGCGATGCTAGTATTTGACATTGTGAATTTGCGAGTTGTTTTATTACCACTCACCTGGACATATATCATGCCAATAACAGCATTCAGGTGAGAAAACGTTTAATTTTCAAGAATTGTGAAAATGTTAAATAAGAGTTGAGGTTTGAGTTGGTAGTTTCTTTCATAACACTTAAGTTTGTTACGCTGTTAATGTTAAAACATATGCTTTAAATTCTGATAAAAATAATGACAGAGGTGATATTATATTTGAAATAAAATACCTGATTCATTCTATAAAAAACAGAGGAATACATATAAATATGTGCTGGATGCCTTCACATTGTGGCATCTTACATAATGATCTAGCAGACAGAGCAGCAAAACGGGGAGCAACTAATGTCAATGCCATAAAAATTGATATCGGATTGTCAATTAAAGAAATGTACAGTATAATTACAAAAAATCTTACGGAAAGACAAACAAAATCATTTTTGACTAGCATGTTAGGAGTCTCTAGACAGGTTTATAGATTAGCATATAGATTATATTTAAATTCCTGGAAAACAAAATTTAGCAAAAACATTACTTGCATTTGTAATGAAAATTTAACAATTCAACATTTGCTAGTACAATGCAATGACCTAAAAAGATACTTACCAAACAAATATACTGCTTTGAGCAACACCCAAGATTTAGACTTGAAATCATTCGTAGAAATATCTAAAGCGTTATTATATTCTCCAGTAGGTCATTTATTATAAGAAACTTAAAAAAACAAAACTTATAATAACATAAGAATGCGCTTGTATCTTCAAAAGGCACCAGTGCATGACGTCCTTTATATTTTTTTGTTAAATTCTTTATTTTATGAAGAAATTTGTGTGTGTGTGTTCTTGTTTTGAATTCTTACTTCTTTTCCCATGATAATAATAATACTAACAACAACAACAACAATAATAATAGTAATAATAATAATAATAATAATAATAATAATAATAATAATAATAATAATAATAATAATAATAATAATAATAATAATCAAAATCATAATAATACCAACAACAGCAATTATATTGATAACTTGATCATGACCTCTTCACAGCAAATTATGACTCATTGTATGAAGTCAATTTTGCAAAATAGACCTTTTCTATTTTTGTTTGATGTTGTGTGTGTGTCTGTGGGTGTGGGTGTGTGTGGGTGTGTTAAATGTTTTAAAAACATTATTAATGTTATTATTTTAAAATAATAATAATAATATTTTTTGTTAAATGCTTTTTGTTTATAATTCAATATGTTGTCTAATATCACAACTGTGAATAGACTTTAAATGAAATAAATAAATAAATAAATAAATAAATAAATAAATAAATGTTAAAACATTCGTTTCCTTGTTTTTGTTGGTGGTGCTAGTTTAAGATCTTAATTGAAAATAATAGCCCACCTTCCTTTTTTAGGTGATTCCAGTGTGCTGTTTTGTATGATATTTAAAGGTTGCATTGCTTACTGATTACTAGAACGCTATCTGTTAATGTAGTCAGGTTCTCATGCGCTTTCTGACGTCTTGATATAGCATTTCTTGTTACATTTATCTTCTAGCTATTTTTAATATGTTTAGGTTTATTTCAATTCTATTTTTTCTAAGTTAAGAGTTCTATAGATTTTGACTTTAATAATAATAATAATAATAATAATAATAATAATAATAATAATAATAATAATAATAATAATAATAATAATAATAATAACAACAATAACAATTAGCAACAACAACAACAATTGATTTTTGTGTTGCTTGGGCATTGTCTGTCTTGACCGTTCATGGAGTCAATATGTTGTCTGGTACATGCGCTTTACAAAATTGATGATGATGATGATTTTGATGATGATAATGATGATGATGATGATGATGATGATGATGATGATGATGATGATGATGATGATGATGATGAAAACGCGCGATGGAAAACATGAAAGTTACACCGAATCGTCAATGTATAATGTTTATTGATTACATTTAATGTATATAGTTTTCATTGCAAGTAGATTTTAAGTTGTGTAAAATGCCTACACACATACATTCGTAATTATACTCTTTTTCATATGTTTCCAGCTCTTCAATGTAGCAATTGGGCTTGAATAATAAAAGTACATCCTTCAACGAATATAGCGACGTCAGTTCACCTCCAAAACGTTGTAGTACAATGATGTAAGACGTATTCATTACTAAACGCAGGGTTATTAAGTTTTAAGGATCAATACTAGACCTATTCTGCTATCGGGCTGTTTCTAAACGTATGGGGGCAGCTAGCCCGAAAGCGACGCTGATCCCAATCTGAATGTCAGCGGCTGTGGAGGGCCTACACAGTCTATCCTTGATAGATCTCTGACACTCAGCTAGCGTTAAGGCCGCCTGTATAGTAAAAACTGGCCTTCGTCGAGGCGCGCGGAAATAAATCCATATGCTGGTCGTGGATTTCAACTGAAAGGAAAAGAAAAAAAAACGTGTCTCGGCTGAGAGAAGAAGAAGAACTATGACGACATCGTCTCCCAGCCTGGTAGTCCAGGAAAGTGGGGGCTCATCCGGGAACGAACAGCGATGCTCGCTCGACCCGGACAACGTGCACGAGAAAGCCAGGCACTACATTCTTATTGTTCTTACTCCACTCATCTTACTGTTCAACATCATGGTACTCGTTCTTCTTGGCATCCACAGGTAAACAGTTTGAATTGTAACATTATTCTTTATGTTATATTTTGTTATTAAGCTATTTCACTCATGAATTTATCAGCGACATCAGTTCTCTATAATAGTAAGGAGAGTCGGTGGTCATACATCACTATTGTCACCCGAATCATCGATCATCATCATCATCATCATCATCATCATCATCATCATCATCATCATTATAATCATTATCATCGTCATCATCATCATCGTTGTCGTCATCGTCGACACCTTGTCACTGCTTTTGACAGAATTTTCGAGTTATTTAAATTCTTTAACGTGCTCTAATGATTACTGAGTTATCAATCCTCCTTCTCCTTCTCCTCATTCTCCTCCTCCTTCTTCTCCTCATCATCAATATCATCACCATCATCACGTTTTTTTTCTTTAGAATATTGAAGTTATTTAACTTCTTTAACGTCGTGTTTTTGTGATTACTGTGTCATCACCATCCTCTTCTTCCTCCTCCTCCTCCTCCTCCTCCTCCTCATCATCATCATCATCATCATCATCATCATCATCATTGTCATCGTCATTGTCATGATAATCAGCGTTGACATCATTACTATCATCCTCATTGCATAATACTTCCTTCCTTTTTTTTTTTTTCGACAGAACGACGGAGTTCTTTACAATTACTACTATACTTAATGTGTAATTTTGCAGACAATGCCGTCGACCAGATCTTCTCCTGATCGCTTCATTGTGTTGCGCTGATATTACCGTCGGAGGCTCTGCCATTGCAAGCATCATGTCTGAAGCAAAGGTACATGTAACGTTTATTTATTTATTTATTTATCTTATGTTTATTTACAACACAAAACAAAACAATGCATATCACACATCTTAATTACCCCAAAAAGGAAATACAGCAGGCCCAGAATATCACATGTTGAATTTATATACATGAGGAATTCACAATAATCCCATTATAAATTCATAGACGTCAAGAATACCCAAAGATCACACTGCCATCCCGGGGTTTTGCAACAGTTACAGGTGACGGAAGTAAAACGGGGTCAGCCCAGCGTTCTGGTCACACTTTAGACTTGGTTGTGGTGCGCAGTGACGACAGTCTCTGGTCTTTAGAGGCACTAGACGACAGTACCTACCACTACAGTTTATCTGACCACTACATCATCGTCTGCAAGCTCGCTCTCGCTCTCGCTCGGCCGCCTCCTCCGACGCGGCTGGTGACGTCACGGAACCTCCGCGCAGTTGACCCGGCCGCTCTCCAAGCTGACGTGCAGGCGCTGGCCGGGTCGGCCAGTGAGCAGCAGGCAGACCTTGATGTCGACGGTTTCGTCACTATCTACAAACGATGGCCTTCGCCGGATCCTCGACCGCCTGGCGACCTCTGTTACCAGACGGGTGAGAGATCGCCCCTCAGCGCCCTTGATGTCCACCGAAGTCCGTGAGGCTCGTCGGGGGCGGAGGCGGGCAGAGCGACGCTGGCGGAAAACTCGTCTCCCAGTGCACAAAGAGATCTTTATCAAAGAAAGACACAGTGTTAAGTTGTGCGTGTCGGCAGCGAAGAGACGCAACTATAGCGATAGAATAGCCTCTGCAGCGTCTTCAAGCAAGGAGCTATTTGCAGTTACCGGTGAACTGTTAGGCCAGAAAAAGTGCCGTGTTCTCCCCTCTGTTATTCCTCGTTCAGAACTACAACAAGTCTTCTGTAACTTTTTCACATACAAGATTTGCAGTATCCGAGACAAACTTGATGCGCGCCCATGTGACGCTCCATCTTTTGAAGTGTATGAAGAGCCTGCGTTGTCATCTTTGCAGCCTGTTTCAGAGAGTGTCATTCATGCCTTGATTGTGCAGTCTCCTACAAAGTCTTTGTATGCTTCACCCATTGCCAACCCCTGTTGTGAAACATAACCTTGCTGATCTTGTGCCTTTGATTTCTGCTATTGTAAACGCTTCTCTTACTGCAGGTACTGTCCCAAAGCAGTTTAGACAGGCAGTGGTGAAACAAACACTGGACTTGACAGCGATGTACTAAACAATTATAGACTTGTATCTAATGTTCCATTTATTTCCAAGATCCTGGAAAAGGTTGTGTTAAAACAGTTACAAGATCATCTATCTCAAAACAGTCTTTTAAAAACCTACCAGTCAGCATACAGGACGAATCATAGTTGTGAGACTGCTGTCCTCAGTGTCCTTGATTGTTAATTTGGACAGGCTGACGAGAAGCTTGTTTCTCTTGTGGCATTGTTAGATCTGAGTGCTGCGTTTGGCACGCTGGATCACCACTGGCTTCTAGAGAGATTGCGCACTACATTTGGTTTACGACTACATTTGGTTTGGGACTGTTCTTGAGTGGACCTAAAGCAACAACCATATAATGTAATGTAATGACTGTTCTTGAGTGGTTTCCCTCGTATCTCACTGATCGTTACCAGTCTGTTGTCACTGATTGCAATACCTCTACTCCTAGTCCCCTGTTATGCGGAGACCTCCAGGGCTCTGTACTCGGTCCTGTTTTGTTTCGTTTTACTCCCAATCACTATCTAATGTAATCACAGCTTGCAACTGCGTGTTCCACAAATACGCAGTTGATACAGAACTATCAAAGAGTGGTCAGGCTGATGATTTCCCTTCTGTTGTGTCTGAAGTAGAAACATGCATTGACAGTATACAGGCTTGGATGAATAGCAACAGGTTGATGCTTAACCTTGACAAGACCGAGCTTATACCTGTTGGCGCACCTTCCCGCCTTAGGCTGGCCGGCAGCGATTCTGCAAACATTGGCGGCAGCACCATCCCATTTAGTAATAGTATTCGCTATTTGGGTGTCAAGCTAGATAGGTTTTTGTCCATGCATGACCACATCAGTACCATCTGTCGTTTGTCCTTACTTGAGCTTCGGCCTATTGCGTCCTTGAGGCAGTTTCTTTCGAGGGATGCATGCACACATTTGGTCAGCGCTTTTGTGACATTTAGATTTGATTATTGTAGTTCAGTCCTAGCTGGTCTCCCCATTGATGAAGTTAGCCGACTGCACAGAACCGTGCTGCTCGGCTTGTGCTTAAAAAACGGAAGCGTGATCATGTCACACCTCTTTTAAAGGAGCTTCATTAGCTCCCTGTTAAATTCAGCATTGAATACAAAATTGCTGTCCTAGCTTTCCGTCACTTCGACCAGTCACTTCCACCACATCTGTCTGAGGTACTCACTACCTACACTACAACTCGTTCTTTGCGCTCATCAGATAAAAAAAACACTTTTGAACACGCCCAAACGTCGGCTTAAAACAATTGGCGAGCGGTCTTTTAGTTTTCAAGCACCCAAGGTTTGGAATGCGCTGCCTGCCTGTTTAAGACATTGTACAGACCTTGTTTCCTTCAAGAGCTGCTTAAAAACGCAGTTGTTCCGCAAGGCATTTTCTGTGTAAATAGTAAGAACATTAATAATACTTTCTGAATGATGCTGTACATGATGTAGTGCGAATGTTGTGATGATTCATACGAATGATGTGTGTAAGCGCATTGAGTTGTTATTCTAATGAAAAATGCGCTGTGTAAATGCAATGTATTATTATTATTATTATTATTATTATTATTATTATTATTATTATTATTATTATTATTATTATTATTATTATTATTATTCCTTGTCTATATCCATGGTCTATATTTCTGATCTCTATTCCAGGTCTGTATTCCATCAGTGCCTGGTCTAAGGTCCCACAGGTCTATATTCCATCAGTTTATGATTCCCTCAAAGTTGTTCAGGCATATGTTTCTTTAGGTCTGCGTTTAGATCTGTCACAAATTACTGTGTGGTTGTGTTTGTGTGTGGTGGGTATGTGTGGTGTTGGGGGTGATTTTATCCCGTTGCGGCCAGTGCCTGAGGCAGCTCTTGATCTGGAAAAGCGGTATATAAGAACGAATAAATGTATTAAATAAATTGCAGGGGCCGGGTAGCTCAGTTGGTAAGAGCGTCTTGCTAGTAACCGAAAGGTCGCTGGTTCGAATCCCGGATTGGTCAACGTGTGATCATATTATTTTCCCCTTTACCAACAACTGGCTGCTGGTGTCAGTATAAATCGGTCCAGTAGTCACCTATATGCGAAAGTGTCGTGTGACTATAATCTACAAACAACATTAAATAAATAAATGACTATGAGTAAATAAATAAATATATAAGAGTAAATCATTTTATATTACTTAGACTGCGCTCCCTTGTCATTTCCATCTTTCTATACTCTTGCGAAACATGGATCCTCATGGCAGACCTACAACGAAGAATACAAAGTATTGAGATAAGGTGCTACAGAGGATTTCTGGGCACATCACCAACGACGAAGTCCGACAGACCATCACACAAACCATAGAACAACGCGATTACTTGCTCACAGTGGTGAAGAAACGGAAACTCCGATGATATGGGCATGTCACCAGAGCATCAGGACGGCCCTGCAAGGCACTGTGTAAGGTGGCAGAAGAAGAGGGAGATCCAAAAAAAAGCTGGGAAGACAACATTCGATAATGGACTGGCTTGACACCGAGTCATGACGACTGCCGAGGACAGAAACAGATGGAGTACGCTGGTTAAACGATCATCTGTGGTGCCTTCAATGACTTTCGAGTTATGGGATAGGATAGGATAGGATATACTTGATCATGACTGGGATAAAACTTGAATTTGTGATGAGGTTATATATACATGCTGGATTTGTTGTGGCAGGAAACGACCATGAATGGGTGTTTACTGCGGGTAGGACTGAGCATCACGGCGGTTCAAACTTCCATCTTCTCTCTCCTCGCCATCTCCGTGGACCGTCTGCTTGCTATCGTCATGAATCTCAGGTAATACCCACTTAAGCATCCTTAAGGTAAATCTCAGGTATGCAATGGGTAGACCATCTACTGTGTAAATTATATCATTGCTAACTTACAGGCTGCAGTTACTGCTGCTGTTGTAATGATAACGATCCTGTTAATGATGTTGTTGATGATGCTGCTGCTGATTGTGCTTTTGATAATGCTTCTGCTGAGGATCGTGATGATGGTTAGAATGATTTTGCAGGTACTCGACCATGGTTACAGTGCGAGGCATCTTAATTTTCGTGTTAACTCTTTGGTGCCTGGCCATTGTCTGCGGTCTTCTGCCTTACCTGGGCTGGAACTTGGGGGAAGAGAACTACACTGGTATGTTTGACTAAATTCAATCAAATCAATCATGCAATTACTCACTCACTCAATCTGTCAGTTAGCGCGGTGATTGTTGCGGGGATGCTAATACTGATTGTCTGCATAAGCTAGTTGAAATACTGTATGACTGCAGATGAAAAAGAAAATAATAAAGCGAGAAAACAAAGATATTATTATGAGGGCGATATTTTTGAAAATTTGACGAAGGGATTTGCTTATAACAAAATGAAAGAATGGACTGTCTATCTATTGATCTATCTATCGAATAATAATAATAATAATAATAATAATAATAATAATAATAATAATAATAATAATAATAATAATAATAATAATAATAATAATAATAATAATACTGGATGCTAAATACGCGCTTTTCCCAAAATCACCAATCAGGCTCAAAGCGCGGCGATCTGTACCAACATACACGCTCACATGTTTACACACTCTCACACACACACACACACCAAACATAAATATGTTGCTCGAACATGTGGCGTAAAGGCAGGGAGATTGCTAGTAGAAGTCAGAAAGGAAATCGAATTTTTATATTTAAAATTTTAAATTGGCTGCATCCAATATCATAATTGAAGATGAGAAGAAAAACCGCAGTACCCGGAGAAAGCCCTCGGTGACCTAAATAGTCTTGTACCTCAGTTAAATAAGTTGGCCCCTTGCGGGAATCGAACTCGCGACCTTCGGCATAGGGAACCTTCGGATAATCAACTGCCCCACGAGGCCACCCCTACTATGCTTGCGTAGAAGAGAAAAAAGTAAAAGATATGAAACCGCCCGCCCCCCCCCCCCCCCCCAAAAAAAAAAAAAAAAAAAAAAAAAAAAAAAAAACGGTTAGTAGCCTACGGTATAATAAACCTAATTATGGCGGTATAGTCGTACCATAATATAATATTTTAATTTATATATCGCTAAACTCCACACGACTAGCTTTTTCAGTGCGCGTGTTGGATTTTTATTTCCAGGCTACTGTTCGTTTCTTCTGGTGCTGCCTCCGTCTGCCGTGGCCTGCACCTTCGTCTTCGCCCTCCTCCCCATCGCCGCCATCCTACTCATCCACTTCTACCTCTACGCCAAGGCCCGGGTCCACATCCGGAAGATCGACGCCTTGGAGCGCGTGCTGGGCCGGAGCCAGAAGCCCAGTGGCGCGCTTGGCATGTCGGGACGAGCATGGCGGAGCGTCAGGACGGTTTCTTTGGTGGCGGGCTGCGTGCTGGCCTGTTGGTGCCCGTTCCTGTTAACGTCGCTGTACGTGCTGATCGCGGAGAACGCCGCGTGTGTGTTGAACGTGGTCGTGGGCACGCACCTGTTGGTGTTAGGGTACGTGAACTCGGCCTTGAACCCTGTGGTGTACGCCTTGAGAAACAGGGAACTGAGGGCCGTGGCCGCCAAGGCGCTGGTCACACTCTGCAGAAACAACTATAAGGAAAATACTTGAGTTTCCCTTTGGGCTACGGTTATAATAATGGACAAAGAGTGTGACCAATAGGGCTGCTCCGCTTAAGATTTAAGGTGTTGAGAATTATTATGACCCTCGAACAAACCGAAACCGGCTATGGTTCGTAGACAAAATACCAAGAAATCATCTGAGCAACCATATATTACGGAGAAGGAACTGGAAGCTGTGGCCGACAAGGCTGTGCAAAGCTACACTCAACAGAAAGAAAATACTTGAGATTGTTTACCATATTTTATAAAGCGGTTCAAGGGCCTCGATAAGAACGTCGAACTGGGAATTTCTGACCCGCAGGACTTTTAAGTCACAGTCTGCACAAAATTGCGACCAGTATTAGACATTACAGTTATTTACTTCATTTTGTTTTTATCGTCCTTAATATTTTATCGTTCTTATATAGCGCTTTTCCAGCTCAAGAACAGCTCAAGGCGCTGACCGATACAGGATCTAACTCAAGCTGCCTGAGACGCCCATTTGTTGCCTTTGGGCGCATCGCCTGACGCCAGACAACTGAGCACCATCCAGGTATGGGAGAGAAAGGTGTTAGTAGTAACATCGTGTTTTATGTTGTTGTTGTTGTTGTATCAATTTTTAATCATCAGATTAGCATAAGTTGTACCAAAGAGCTTATTACGGAAAGAGAGGAAACTTCCATTATGTCCTATACAAAAATGCGAGACGCTCTCACTGATTATTTCCCTTTGCTCGGGCTGGCTATATTTCATCATCTGCTATATGAATGATCTGTGCGTGGTAACTTATTGAGCCTATGCCATTGCAAAAGAACATTTTTATGGCAACGTTTGCAAAAACCAAACTTTTAACCAACATTATTATTAACATTCCGCTACTGCTACTGCTGTCTTTTTTTGTTGTTTATGTTTATTTATTGACATTTATTAGGTGCTTTTATGCTGCTTATGTGTTTATGTCATAGGTTCGTTTTCTGCCCTGGAATTTATTATTTTTTAATCAACGACAGATATTTTAAAATTAAAATATGCATGACAGACTGTTTCATTTATCCGAAACTGTGTAAATCCGTAATCGTGAGAGAGAGAGAGAGAGAGAGAGAGAGAGAGAGAGAGAGAGAGAGAGAGAGAGAGAGAGAGAGAGAGAGAAGGGGGGTGGGGTGGGGGAAGAGAGAGCTCTGTCATTCAATCAATTAATCGCAATAAAGCACAATAACAAAATGTTTCACTAATAGTGTGAATTTAATTTATATTAGGTGTCCCCCTACCCCCCAACCCTCTCACCTCCCACATCACTGGCTTAATAACATCAGTCACTTCATGGAAAAAAATTAATTAATCAGACAGAACAATCAAAACCTAGACTACAACATTCCACGCAATATAGATCTAATGCGCAGAAATTTACAGATCAGAACAAGGACTGAGTTTCTACATTACATTTTTTTCCCCGTTTACACTCAAACGAAAATGGATTACAACAGATCAAGGACCATTTTTGTGCCTAGGTAAGGGGTTATCTTGCACAGTATTTGATCACGAGGAGAAAACAGACTTAGTCTAATTTAACTTGTTAACATAAGCAGTTTGACGAAGCCAAACTGCCAATCTGACAACATCTACTTTTGAAATGTAAGCACAAATATAATAGTCAAACAACCTAGAAACAACGTAAACAGTGAGCGACCTTTTGAACGTAAACTGTCAGCAAGCAAACAGTTTTTGTTTTAGCACATAGAATAGATATAACATGAATCACTGAAGCCTCTCCCCGATTGTTTTAACAACACTGCAGCGGTCTTGGTTTAGGCCTATATAAACACACAAAAAAGAAGTTTTTCGATTGCAATTTACCTTTCTTTGTCTCTTGGGAACTTGAAAAAGAACTTGCCATCACAACTTTTCTTGTATCTGGCATTACGGAAATTGATGGCTGTTCAAAAGTCACCGCCCTGTTTTACTCGGTCGCCTTTTGTCTTTCTGCCACGAGCCATTTTTAGCATGTCGACAAGGGAGCGTAACTCGTCTCGCGGTTCTGTCCCAAGTTCCCCTCTTTCAATAATACGCTCTTTGGTTGTACTGTGTTTTACGTCCAAAGACACCACGTTGCCGACATAGGTTGGTTAAAATTAAGTTCGATCAATAACATCAATGTTATCAAGGGAGGTGACCGATAATGTGAAGTTTAAATGACTCCACAGGGTGAAAATTGGTGTCAGAAGTGGGGTTTTGTATTTGTTGCTGAAAATCACTTTCAGTTCAATAGGGTTTACATCCAAGCGGTGCATTTTGAACACATCACCGAACAGGGAAATGGTCTGGGATGAGTGGCTGCTAATTTCAAGTCTACCTTTTGAGCAACAACATCTGAATCAGCCGGATTTACTCATATGAGTAATGATGTTACCAGTACGTGTTTCACAGTTTAAGATGGCCTTGACAGTTGTCAGCAAGTCCTGCATAGGGGATTTATTTTCAATCTAGGACGATCAAAATTAAGCTCAAAGTATAAAAATAATGCTAAAACGAAACGTATCTTTTAATGTGAGAAAAGGTTCTTTAGTGCTTACTGGATTTGTATTTGAATAGCCGGCACTCTTCCGTCTAGGAAATGAGCGTCAGGATCTTCAATGGAATGCGTTAGATGGAATGCGTGCTTGCAAACTAGACCTGAGATTATATTAGGAAGAAGAAGAACGGCCCGAAAGGCTCTGGCTGGCAATTCAGTCTGTTTGGTATTTGTCAGGAGTAGTGGCATGTCCAAGGGAACGAACTAGAAGAAGTTTCTAGATGAAATGAGCGCAGTTGTCTTTCTTGATGAACTAATTATCCCAATCACAAAACGTATATATCTTACATATTGCCCAAACAACATTTCGATTTGTGCGGAAAACTCATTTGCATATCCGTGGCTAGAGTTATTATTATAATATCAATTCCGCGTTGGCTTGTGCAGGCCAGACGTGTCATGCTACACAGTCGTGTGTTAATGTGATTTGGTGATTGGTATTATTGTTAAGGTCAAAAAAATTACGGTCGGTCGGGATACCGTAAACAGACATATTTTGGAGAGGGGGGAGGGGGGGGGAGCTAAAATATGATTTGTTTGTGTAGAGTTGCTGGACGCGAACGGAAAGAAAGAGAGTATCCGAAGTAATAAGAACTTGTAATTTTTGGCGTTATTTATATATAGGCTACAAGGTCAGAAATTCTCTCTCTCTCTCTCTCTCTCTCTCTCTCTCTCTCTCTCTCTCTCTCTCTCTCTCTCTCTCTTTCTCTTTTCCCTCTCCCTCCCCCACTCCTCTCTCTCTGTCTCCGTCTCTTTGTCTGTCTCTCTTTCAAGATTATTATCAGATTCTTCTGCGCAAAAGACAACCATAGTGACAGAATCCACTGACAGCCATTTAGTAATTCCGTTTCAAACGTTTGTACTTTTCAAATCTTGTTTTAGCAAAATATGAAACTTTAGCCTTAAAAAAACAAACGAACGTAATTTGTAATAAATATGTAACCAATTAGCTACCAAACAAATTCAAATGAGCCCCCAAACTAGGTTACTAAATAACTAGACATCTGGAAAGGAAAATAATCATAAATTAATAAATAAATGAATTAATCAATACAAACCATATTCATACACTTATCGCCAGACCTTTCATAATTATTTTGTAATTTATCAGCTAGTAACCTCATTTCACCTCCCAAGGTCGTGAAATGGACATTTAAGGATATGAAGACGCTTCTATCAGCTACATGCAGACACCTTGAATTGAGTCAAGCATCCTTGATCGTTGACATAGCAACCGATATTTTCATGGTTATGTACCCGAGGAGCAACTGACGAAAATTTCTTAGAAACTGATAACGGAGAGAAGGAAACGTTGGAGAAGAAGACGACTAAGGAGAAGGAAGAGGAGAAGAGGGAGGAAGAGGAGAAGGAGAAAAAGAAAGAGAAGATGAAGGAGAAGAAGATGAAGGAGAAGAAGGAGAAGAAGAAGAAGAAGAAGAAGAAGAAGAAGAAGAAGAAGAAGAAGAAGAAGAAGAAGATGATGATGATAATGATGATGATGATGATGATGATGATGATGATGATGATGACGACGACGACGAAGAAGGAGGAAGGACATGTGAAGATGGATGGGATCGAGGAAGTGATGTTATTATCATAACGTTGTCGATAGTTTAGTTGTGATCATTACAGTGTGTGTGTGTGTGTGTGTGAGGGGGGAATGAGGGGGGGGGGGGTCCCACAAAAGCGCACAAATGGGTAGCAGACCTTGTCTTTCTTACTAACAAATGGGTTCATTTGCTTGGAACCCACTTTTTTTCCAGGACCCCACTTTTTTCCAAGTGCGCGGGAGTGCTCTTTTAGTGCATGGGAGTGCAGTTGTAGTGCATGAGAGTGTTTTAAGTACACAGGAGTGCTCTATCCGGGACGGAGAAAATACAGTCAATTTTCGGAGAAATTTTGAAGAAAATTCGACCTATTTCGTCGTCTATCGGAGACGAACTAGGTCAACTTTTTGGACGGAAAGAGCCAATTTTGCATTAGATTCTTACATTTTTAGAAGAAGTTTGCGTTCTTTCCGTCAAAAAATCACTTTCCGATTCCTACATTCTTAAATAAACCCAGTTGTGATGTATTGCAAGTATGTGGGTGAGAGTGTGTGTGGGTGTGTGTGTGCGTGTGTATTTTGTGTGTGTGTGTGTGTGTGGTGTGGTGTGTGTGTGTGTGTGTGTGTGTGTGTGTGTGGTACAGCACATGACCAAAACCGAAATAGATAATTGTAGCATGAGAGAGAGAGAGAGAGAGAGAGAGAGAGTGAGAGAGAGAGAGAGAGAGAGAGAGAGACATACAGACACACACCCAGACACACACACAGGCAGACACACACACATACAGACAGAGATAGACATCATCTAATGTTAGAATGAATAATACAACATTAATTGATTCGGCCTACAATTTGAAGAGAATGTACATGTATGAATACCGCATGATGTAAACTATACGGTCATGCTTCAATTTAACTAAATAAAAGCATTGTACTGTATTTATGCATTTCATAGTAACCTCACCACCAAAGTTCTCAATAAATTTTAAATTTTAACAAAGGACGATGTAAGTGTTAATGATACTGTCAAATGTGAAGAAAAAAAAATCAAACGCAGAACAAAAAAAAAAGATCCCATTTGACTGTAAGGCGCAAACCTCGACACTAATATATACATCGAATAACAATGAAACATTATTTTGTCTTATGCACATTTAGCGAGCCCTTAATTTTCTCCTCTTTTTAAAATGGAAAGAATAAAAGAGTCGTGTAAAAAGTTATTTCCCTTTATCCCGATCGCCCTAAAAAACACATTAAGAGATAAGACTTCTGAATAAGATTATTATTTATTCTCCACGTAAAACTTGATAAGAATTTTGGTGACATCATTGCAATATTTATATATGGCTATATTAGTCTAATAATTTATGTTGGCCTGCTGCGAAAAGTCGAAACGTAGATTTTACCTGAATCTATATTATGACTGAAAATCACTTGAAGAGGCAGCTATTTAGGCCTCTTGAGGGGTAAGAATATAAAATTAGACTGTGGATGTTCTCAAGCTTGTAACCTTTAAAAAAAATCGAAACGTAACAGTGCCTCAATCCCCTACCGTTCCGTTGCGATATTCCGCCATAACACAATGTTTTCCAGTATTATAATAGGTTCTTGTTACTGGAAAACATTCTTTTGACACCTAACATCATAGAATTTTCGTTAGAAAATGTCTAATCTTTATCTTCCTGGTCCAATTGTCGTTTGAGCTGCAGCAGCGCCGCCATGCGTCGATCCCGCCAGCGGCAGCGATCAGCCAATCGCTCAACAGGCGTCCACTGCGCAAGCGCAGTCGCCAGCTCTTCCGCTTCGGACCCTTGCATCAATTCCGGTTCCGGGAAGGTGTTCATGACGTCAAACAACGTGTCGCTATACTTGTTACACAGGTCCACGAAACCTGGGTCAAAGAAAGAAGGTCAGTGATTTGAAACATAAGAACAACGACGACGACGACGACTACGATTACGACGACGACTACGAGTACTACTACTACTATTACTACTACTACTTAGTAGTAGTAGTAATAGTAGTAGTAGTAATAGTAGTCACTACTATTACTACTACTACTATTACTACTACTACTGGACGATTTGTTGGGCGCCTCTGACGGCTTGAGATAGATCTTGTATTGACCAGCGCCTGGAGCAGCTTTTGACCTTGAAAAGCGCTATGTTAAAAAAATAAAATAAATAAAATACGCCCCTTATTCCTAAATCAGATTCAAAGCGCGGCGACCTGCAACCAACATGCACGCTCTGAGGTTACGAACCCCTCCAACATACTCAACCCAAAACTAATTCACCACTCGAAGATGTCGCCTAAAAGACAAGTCGCTATCAGAAAAACGGAAAGGAAATGGACCTTTTATTGTTGAAATTGTAGACAGACTGCATCCAATACTAGCATTGACGGGAGGGGGGGGGGGGGCAAAACCGGAGCACCCGGAGAAAACCCTATATCACCCAAGCTACCAACAACCTCACAAAACAACCAACCAATTAAACTGTACTTGCAAACGCTCAACCTTCAGCGCATGTTTTTTAAAGCTGAAAATGAGCTGTTAAGTACAGGATCAAAATAGTATCACATTTTAAAAAACAGGAACAATAACTCAAATGTTCCCAATGAAGATTTTCCGTCAAGGTTATCGTCCTTTTTTATTTTATTTTTTAATTTTTAATATGATCGTCCACTGTTCGGTAAGGCAGACTCTTAAGTCTCTACCTTATTTCATTTTTATTTAATCTTTCTCTCGTTAGCGCTTATCCAGTTGAGGACATGCTCAAAGCGCTGGCCAATACAGGATGTAACTCAACTTTTAGCAGCCCGAGGCACCCAACTTGAAGCCTTTTGGCGCTTCGTCTGACGCACAGACAACGGAGCCCAATCCTTGGCGACCGAATATGGGTGAGAAGGGACCTTATAGCGCTTACTGGGTGTATTTGTGTAGCCGGCACTTACCCGTTTGGAACATTAGCGTCAGGATCTTTAAAGGACGTACGATGGAATGTGTGCGCATAGTGGTGGTTCACCCGTCCCCTATACGCTTAATGTGTCCGGGGACGTAAATTTACTCCAAAAAAAAACGTGTGCGTGAGAAGAGCGTAAGCTAGTCCGATTATCATATTTGGGTATAGACTCTCTATTTGGTGGGGGAGGGGATGGATCTACATTCTCCCCAACCAAGATCAATTTCAGATTTCTGGGGATATATTATTGTAGGCCTGTCTCACATCCACAACTTGCTATTATAATTTTACTAAAAACAAAAACTTACCGTTGGCATTGATCGATTCGATGAAGAAAGGTCCCATAAAGGCGTACCAACAGCCAATCCCCTCATGCATCGCCGTTTCTAGGCCGCTTATATCCACATAGCCTTCCTGCACAACACACAATGCAGGCTGTTGTCAATGGTCATTTTCATTACACAGAAAAGCCTGACAACTCTGAACCTTACTTAATAAAGTTAAAGCAAGAGCTTTCAGTGTTATTAGAATAACCTCACCGGTTGGAATACGAAGAAGAAAAGGTGTCTGGCTTGACGTAAAGACGGTTAGTTAGTTAGTTATTCATTGCTTACAGGGTCCAGCGGACTGCAAAGAGCCGAATCAGGACCACATTATTAGGACCACAACTTGGATGAAAGAGGACTCATTGCTGATCCGCAAACAAGATCTGCTGAAACAACCCCAGTGGTAACACTGAAGAGACGGTCACTGTACAATAAAGGCATTTCAAGCAGAGGACGCTGAGGCTATACTCTAATTTATCTAACCCTCGTTCATAAAAACAAAATATAATACACACATTATTATAAAATATCAACAAAACACATACATATGTAGCCGAGCGGAGTATTTGACTCCGTCTCTCGGCCACCAACCCTGGGAACATTGCTCCACCCGAGCTGTTATTTTCATTTTATCCCTCAAAAGAGGGACATGCCGGGGAGAACAAATGTCGTGTCGCCTTGTCCTGCGTAAACCAATGGCATACCCAAATGATTCTGCAAAGCAGGAGCCACCCAAGGCTAGTCTAACCAAGAAAGTGAAGGTAGACAATTTCTCTCCCAATCCTCAACCAGTCGCCTCCCTTTCCGCTACACATATAAAATGCCTACATTGCTAAATAATAATATCATAGGAAACCCCAGTGACCATTTGGCAGAAAGCGTTCCATATTCCCATGCTGATACAACAAACCTCACAAACACATGAGGAGTTTTGTCCCGGAAGAGTTTTCAAGAAAAAAGGTAGGTGATTGGTCTATCGAAGAAGAAGAGAGTATAGTAGATTGATAGAACAGAATAGGAATGAGAAAGAACAAAGGAGAAGCGATAGTGGGAATTTAAAGCACTAAATTTTTGCAGAAAGTGGGGATACTATTTATACAGAAACCCTTGGCACCCCCACGGGGGACACAGATGTGGTATTGTTTGGTTATCATTCCAACAGATGAAGGTGTAATGACAACACAGAACAGCTCTTGCTATCTACAATATTACTGAGGTCACGACCAAAGTGCCAAAATAACTTATAAAACTTATACAATGTCAACACAGCTCAAGGATCAGCATTTGCTTATATATTCAAACATTGTTGTGTACCTGGTATTGGATAAATGTGACTCTAAACATCGAATCATTAGCCTGTTGGTTGCAAACGCTCTTTTGAAAGCACAGCCTTAGTTACTTGCCCCTGATGCAATGTCACAATGGTAATAGATAAATCGATAGATAGATCGATCGAAAAATCGATAGATAGATAGAATTGATAGATAGATAGATAGATAGATAGATAGATAGATAGATAGATAGATAGATAGATAGATAGATAGATAGATAGATAGATAGATAGATAGATAGATAGATAGATAGATAGATAGATAGATAGATAGATAGATAGATAGATAGATAGATAGATAGATAGATAGATAGATAGATAGATAGATAGATAGATAGATAGATAGATAGATAGATAGATAGATAGATAGATAGATAGATAGATAGATAGATAGATAGATAGATAGATAGATAGATAGATAGATAGATAGATAGATAGATAGATAGATAGATAGATAGATAGATAGATAGATAGATAGATAGATAGATAGATAGATAGATAGGCAGGCAGGCAGGCAGGCAGGCAGGCAGACAGACAGACAGATCGGTAGGTAGGTAGGTAGGTAGGTAGGTAGGTAGACAGGCAGACAGATAGACAGACAGATAGGTAGGTAGGTAGATAGATAGGTAGATAGATAGATAGATAGATAGATAGATAGATAGATAGATAGATAGATAGATAGATAGATAGATAGATAGATAGATAGATAGATAGATAGATAGATAGATAGATAGATAGATAGATAGATAGATAGATAGATAGATAGATAGATAGATAGATAGATTCGGGTAACTCACTTTGAAGAGTTGCCAAGCGTTCATAACAATGGAAAATTGTATTCTGGCTTGAACGAAGCCCTCAATTTCCTTCTTCAGCACGATGGGAACCTGCCCTATGGACTCCATCAGGTCCTTGGCTCTTTGGATCGCTCCAGGGTCCGTCCAGGTCGCAGGGACCAGCTCCACCATAGGGTTGAACAGCGGCGGGTTGGCCTGTGAAGTGCACGCATCGTACATCAGGTACACACAGGCTTCTTTCGCTCGCCTGATTTTTCGGTCTTTAATGTTTAAGCGCACTGAGCTGTCTTGTCCTTAGCTCAATGGTAGAGCGTTCGTCTAGCACACTTATGACCCACGTTCGTATCCCGTGTGCACAATAAATATAGCAATCTTTCATTGCCCAACTTAGCAGTATGATGATGATGATGATGATGAAGATGATGATGATGATGATGATGATGATGATGATGATGATGATGATGATGATGATGATGATGATGATGATGATGATGATTAGTAGTAGTAGTAGTAGTAGTAGTAGTAGTAGTAGTAGTAGTAGTAGTAGTAGTAGTATGGGGTCAAAGCAGGCCGTGAAGCCTTTCAAAATGTCCCTTCCTCAACTTGGCAATAACTCAGTGGGTCTGTTAAGAATGCCATTTTCTTAAGCATTTTATTCATCATAGCAAAGAAACATTTTTAAACTCTGGACGTATGTCTCACTGGTTTTTAAACGTATGTATGTTTTTTGCATTTCTTAAGTGAGACAGGTAGATCATTCCAGTTAGTGGCAACTCTGTTAGAAAAGGAAAACTTCCTTATATTGTTATTGGAATGCTGAATAAATACTTTCCCTTCGGACATGCGTGTCAGTGATGGAGAAAGTTTTTAAGCTAGGGGTATTTATACCCTCAACCAAAACATGTGGGGGTTTTCATACCCTCATTGCAAACATAAGGGGGTTTTTATACCCCCTTTCAGTTTTTAGGGGGTACACCAACATATGTAATAAACACTTTGCGTGGAAAGTCTTTTTTTTTTTTTTGTGAGTAAAATTAACGTCCCCGGACACAATAAGCGTATAGAAAGTCTTTTCATCAGTTTGAGTTTCTTCAGCCGGGCCCGGTTGCGGCTCACCTTTTTCTTCTCTTACCGAGCACTCAAAGCCAAAGGCTGACAAAAAAGTTTGTTTTTCTTTTCCTTCATCTTGTTTTAATTTTTTTGAGCAATTAGTTTTGTCTGCTTTATTTGTCCTTTTCTTCGGCTTCCCCTCAGATCGCTGCTTGTCGGCCATGTTTAATGTTGGGTTGTTGTCAGTCTTATACAGCCAATCAAAAGCGTCGAGAAAAAATAGTGAATGTTATCGTGCATATGATTGGCTGTTTCTCGGAAGCGACAGAATGAATAGGAGGGGGAGAGAGGGTGGTAGGCGGTCGCGCAGGACGCACATGCACACGATCCAAATCGAGCGAAAGCTGTACGCACGACCGAAATAGTTGTACCTGATGATACCTCCCAGCAACTTAGTTTTACGTTTTCATACCCCTTTGGCACTGACTTTGTGCGTGTTTATACCCTTTCATTACATTTTCGTTACGTGATTTCCCAACTCAGTACGTGAAACACGTACGATTGTACGTGATCTCCATCACTGCGTGTAATATTGCAATGAGGCGATGCAAAGAAATCAGACCACTTAAAAATCACCCAGTTCATTGGAAATTGTGTATGCTTGAATGAAATCCCCTCCAGCTCTACGGCCATACAATGAACGCAGTTCTAGGTACTTTAATATTTAATGATAGCACCTATCCCTACAGGCCTTCACAAGTTTTGTATTCTGGTGGTTCATTGTTGATTTACGCCACTACAGCCTCTTCCCTGGGATGTTTATCCCGGTCTGCCATATCGCCAATGGTGGGTAGACGTTAAACTATAATGGTCAAAGTCAATCTATCATGTCCACGTGTTCAACATCAGCGTAGTAAGTCATTCAGAAAGTAATTTTATCCAAAGCGACCAAATTTATTAGTTTTTTAAATGACGTTGTCCACCGTGCTGATGTGATGTGTCTAGATGGAGCACAATTTTAAAGTCATTGCATTGCACACATAAAAGAATCATCTGCAAAACGTGAAACACGAAACATTTGTAGTAGTAGTAAGTAGTAGTAGTAGCAGCAGCAGTGGTAATAATAATAATAATAATAATAATAATAATAATAATAATAATAATAATAATAATAATAATAATAATAATAATAGTAGTAGTAGTAGTAGTAATAGTAGTTGTAGCAGCAGTAGTAGTAGTAGTTGCTGTTTCGTAATTAATGTTAAGTAATTTCTTAAGTAAGTTTACTTTTGCTTTAAAAGTAAGAGAGACAATGCCGGAAACACTATTTTGCCACCGCCCACTCAACAAACTAAACTAACCCAACCAACCAAACCAAATAAACCAACCAACAACCAACCAATCACCCAAAAAAAAAAAAAAACCAATCCAATGCGGGTCCCCAACTCTAAATATCTAATGAATATTAATGTTTAGTTACTGGGTGAGCCACCATGAAGTTCTTGCGGTTTTGAAGGTGGTCAGACAGCAAACTGGGCATGATGGCGCTCGTTGAGCTCCCGAACAAGACGTCAGCCTTATTCGTGATGTCATTACCGGTGATGATGTCATCGATCTGTTTCCACACGTCACGCTTTAGATCCATGATTTCTGGGACGCTTTCCTAAAAAATACGGACTAATGCATTGTATTGATTGAATACAAACATCTTTCTCAGCGGAAGTGCGACTGTAGCAGAACAGCGCCACCTAAAGTGTTTGCCGGGAGTATTCACGTACATGTAGCTGCAGATCACAGCACTCACTTGTCACAAATACACGGAGGTACAGTAGAGGTCATAAGAATTCACTTTATTCGCACGGATCCCTTGGGCTATATTTTAACAAGCTTGATAAAGTTAGCTGTTGGTATAATAGTTGAGAATGTGTCATCATCTTCATCATCATCATCATCATCATCATCATCATCATCATCATCATCATCATCATCATCATAATAATAATAATCATCATCATCATCATCATCGTCATCATCATCATCATCATCTTCATCATCATCATCATCATCGTCGTCGTCACCATACCACCGTTATATGTATCATCATCGTCATTGTAGGCATCTTCAACATTATTGTTATAACCTACGTATCATCCTCAACACTCCATCACCTCCATCATCGTTATATATACTTTCATCGTCATTGTAAGCATCATTATCATCTTCGTTATATGTACCAGTATCGTCATTGTAGTTATCATAATCATCATCATCATCATCATCATCATCATCATCATCATCATCATCATCATCACCAGCAGCAGCATCATCATTATCATCTTCATCGTCGTAATAATTATAATTGCCGTCGTCATCTCATTTTCATCATCACCGTTAGGTTATTTTATTTTTATTCTTAATATTTTAATTTTGTGTTGCCCAACTGAAACCACTTTCTCAATGTATAACCTTAGACGAATAAATGTCTGACGTCTTATGTGTGAGGTTGCTGTATAGAACAATACTACAACAAGCACAACAACAGTCAAAGCATGAAACCTGAATGTAGTACGCCTCTTTGATACAATCCTCCAATGTTTCCGCCTCCTTGACATGTCCTATGACCTCTGACAAGGTCAGGTCACTCCTCTGACCCCCTTGCTCGTAAAGGTCGGACAACTGCGTCTTGATGTCCTGCAAAGCACGCAGGCGCTGCTCGGGATTAACGTCATACAGAGTTACGTCATATCCGGAACAGGCAAACAGCATCACCCAGCTCTTGCCAACCAAGCCACTGAAAATTAAAAAAAACCACATACACACATAAATAAGTGAATATATCAGTAAGTAAATAAATAAATATTCAATTGGAAATGTTTCCTCTTATTATACTTATTATTTGTATGTTGGTATGGAAGGTTGTCTTTGGACAGTAGGAATGGGTTGGACAGAGTGGTGAGAGTGTGTGGGAAGATTGTGGGAGTGCAACAAGTGAGTATGATAGCAATGTATGAAAGGCGAGTGGCGAGAAAGGCCCGTCGCATACTTCAAGACAGCAGTCACGTGCTCGCGCACCACTTCAATCTCCTGCCCTCGGGTAGGCGCTACAGGACACAGTGGGGCCGGGTAGCTCAGTTGGTAAGAGCGTCTTGCTAGTAACCGAAAGGTCGCTGGTTCGAATCCCGGATTGGTCAACGTGTGATCATATTATTTTCCCCTTTACCAACAACTGGCCCGCTGGTGTCAGTATAAATCGGTCCAGTAGTCACCTATATGCGAAAGTGTCGTGTGACTATAATCTACAAAACAACAAGCTACAGGACACCAAAGTTCAAAACTGTACGCACTAAAAATAGTTTTATACCCACCGCAATCTCTTTATTAAATGATTGAGAATTTGAACGTGTGATGCTTCTATTATGACAGTTTCATTCATTCATTGTTGCTTTAGGTCCAGCGGACTCTTCCGAGCCAAATCAGGACCGGACAACCCCCGATCCGCATAAAAGATCTGCTGAAACAACCCCAGTGGGAAAATTGAATGCCCCCCACCGGCCAGTCACTTTACAATAAAGACATCCCACGCAGGGGACGGCTGAGGGTTGACCTCAACTACGCGAACACCCCGGTTACAAAAACAAAATAGAATACAAACATCATTATAAATCATCAACCAAACACATACATATAAAATGCCTATAGTGCTAAATAGTACATTCATAGGAAGCCCTAGTGACCACCCGGCAGAAAGCGTCCAACACTCCCAAGCTGATCCAACAGACCTCATACACAGACAAGGAGTCTTGTCCAGGAAGAGTTTTCAAGAAAAAAGGTAGGTCATTGATCTAGCGAAGAAGAAGATAGTATAGCAGAGTGAAGGACAGAGCAGGAATAGGAAAAAGTAAATGAGGAAGACAGCGACAGTATGTGCCCCTGTGATCTTACATTTCCGTTTAGTGTAGGCCTATGTGCTTAGCGATTTTTATATTCTTTTATGAACATATTTATCTAAAAGTCTTACGTTGTTGTATATTGATGCGATTATTGCTTGCCAACAGTGATTGTTATGCTGCAATACCTTCTATCATGATTATGACACTGAACGTAAATCATGTGATAGGTATTTGTTTTCCCCATGTAACTTCTTATAATTACAGTTTTAAATGGTTAATTCAGTAATGTCTTCTTGATATACTTTTATCCTGTTTTACTGTTTACTGTTTATTGTTGTTATACTGTCCTTTATCGTCTTGTAACATTTATATCCGGCACCACGTGTGAATTTCTCTTTGATTGAGATAATAAAGTGATCGTATTCGTATTATTCGTATTCGTATTCGTATACTCGTACTTTCCAAAGTGTTAGCTTAAATAAATAAGCATTGCTGTTTAACGTCAACACCCATTGTTGGCGATATAGCAGGCGGGGATGAACATCCCAGGAAACCAGGGGTAGGGACCTCAATCAATGCTCCGTTGGTTCAGTGTTGATTTAGGTGTTTATCATCTGAGGTTGAAAATACATCTATTACTCAAACATGTGGTGTAAAGGCAGGGAAATCTCTACTAGAAGACGGTAAAGGAAAGCAAATGTTTATTTTCGAAATTTTTATATTGATAGGATCTCATTGGCGGCATCTGTCACAGCTGAGTTGAAGGTGGAGGTCATGGTGTTGACGTCTACTTCACCAGCTCCCTTCTTGTATTATTTTATGTATTGGTTTATGATTTTAGATTTTGGAGTATCTAGGCGGAAGTCACCTTGCATTGTAGCTTGAATTTTAAAAAAATCAATCGCTTATCATAGTAGATAACTAACCATGCCGAAGCAAAATAACATTATCACACAAACCTAGCTTTCACCTACCCGTAGACATAAGGCCAATGGCCTATATTTTCACAAACGCCTACTTTCGTATGCATGTGTGTCAAGGTCGCCTGCTATTCAGTTCAACTGTAAGCCTATGATACTTATTCTAGTTTTACGCACCTGATAAAGCGCTTTAGTCGTGAATGCACATAATTTCGAATACAGATCAACTAATATAGACAGGACTGATGCTCAGTTCAGATGTAAGCAGCCTAGGCTGTAATGTGTTAATTCTATTCCTTACCTGTGCTGTTTTATTTAGTGCAGCTGATAACGATTATAATCTACGTTGATTCAAATTGGAATACAAAAAATAACTGTTAGCATAGTTTGTTTTATCGTCCTGACGAAGAGCTTAGTTAACAGCCATACATACTTGTCTAACCTATCGTCTGTCACACACAAATTCTGAGAGAAATCCCAACATGCACGACAATACGTCTCTCCGAAGTCGAACGAAGCTCTCCGAGTCGAGCGTGTTCCCAAACCGTTACATTACCGCGCTCCCGTCAACCCCCCTCCCCCCCCCCCCGCCGTCCCCTTTCCTCCTGCCCCCACCCCCACCCCACCCCCCTCCACTTCTTGTAAACTAACCCTAATTTGGGTCTTCGACTTTACTTCCGATAAAACGTACGCAAGAAAGGCAACATGTTCTATAAACCATGTACGTTGAAAATCACCACATAACTGGTGTGACATCCATGCTTTGGCTCCTTTCCTTTATCGCGTTGCTAAATAATTAGTATTGCCACACCACTATAGGCCTATATGAGCATTACCAGTGACGCTAGGCCTAATCCTTGATTCACTGTTACAACAAGATGCCCAGTCCAAGGCGAAAGAACTGCAATAAACAACACGAACACACTAAATCTGCTTGTCAGACCTAAACCTTAGACTTACCCACCATTTACGTGAGCAGCCGACGAAAGAAAAGCAACCACATAATACTAACCTGCCCACCACAGCAATTTTCCGTTGGGGTGATGAAGCTCCTTGAGCAGACGTCGCCATTTTGGAAAAATATATTTTTTTTATATAATACGAAACTGTGGATGACAAGTAGTAATGTAAGTTTCGAATTCCTACATCAGCTGACCAAATTTCAGGACACCATTACTTATGACTTTGTAATCTTACAAACGAAGAACCAATTCACTGATGGAATAGGTACCTAGTTTCTAACAAATAAAGCCATAGTAACCTATAGTTTAAGTTTGGGGCCTACACAGTTAAAAAAAAATTTAATTAAAAGAATTAAAATGTAGGCCAATGCTTTACATATGGTACGATAACATTTCCATCAGTTATCACAAAGTGAATATACATACCTTTGTAATATACATATCTTGTTATTTTGTTTTTGTTCATAGGCACTTGGAAGCAAGCAAGTTATAAGGTAAAGTTATCAAGTAATGTTTAGTACAGTGTCTTGATCAAAATGCAATTACAAAGTAAAACAATTTGTGAATGTGAAATTCGCGCTAACATATATAATTGTTTGCTTATGTTGTTCATGTCTGGCATCTGCGAAATGTGAATCTAAAACTATGTCCAAAGTCCCAGTCTTCAGACATAGACACAGACGGACAAAGAAACGTGCTACCAAAACAATAATAAAATGGGCAATTTAATCCTAAATCTGCGTTTCCCTCACCCGCCCACCAAACGAAAGAGAGAGAGAGAGAGAGAGAGAGAGAGAGGGAGAGAGAGAAATGGAGAGAGAGAGAGAGGGAGAGAGAGAAACAGAGAGAGAGAGGGAGAGAGAGAAAGAGAGATAGAAGGAGAGAGAGAGAGAAATAGAGAGAGAGGGAGAGAGAGAGGGAGAGAGAGAAATAGAGAGAGGGAGAGAGAGAGGGAGAGAGAGAGAAATAGAGAGAGGGAGAGAGAGGGGGAGAGAGAGAAATAGAGAGAGAGAGGGAGAGAGAGAAATAGAGAGAGAGAGAGAGAAAGAGAGAGAGAAATAGAGAGAGAGAGGGAGAGATAGAGAGAGAGAAATAGAGAGAGAGAGGGAGAGAGAAAGAGAGAGAGAGGGAGAGAGAGAAAGAGAGAGAGAGAGAGGGAGAGAGAGAAAGAGAGAGAGAAAGAGAGAGAAAGAAATAGAGAGAGAAAAAGAGAGAGTGGGTGGAGAGAGGGAGACAGACAGAGACAGATTTAAAAAAAAGTACACACCGCTTATGCCTCCTCCAACTCCACCTCCTCCTCGTCGCCGTCGTCGTCATCAACATCATCTTTATCATCATCATCAACATCATCATCATCATCATCATCATCATCATCATCATCATCATCATCATCATCATCATCATAACCCCCGTTGGGGTGCCGGGGGTTTCAGTATAAATAGTATCCCCACTTTCTGTAAATTTAGTGCTTTAAATTCCCACTGTCGCTGTCTTTCTCATTTGCTCTTTCTCATTCCTGCTCTGTTCTATCAATCTGCTGAGTCACCTACCTTTTTTCTTGAAAACTCTTCCGGGACAAGACTCCTTATATGTGTATGAGGTCTGTTGGATCAGCTTGGGAATATTGGACGCTTTCTGCCAGGTTGTCACTAGGACTTCCTATGATGTTATTATTTAGCAATGTAGGCATTTTATATGTATGTGTTTTGTTGATAATTTATAATGATGTTTGCATTCTATTTTGTTTTTGTAAACGGGGGTTCGATACGGTAGAGTACAGCCTCAGCGTCCCCTGCGTGGGAGGTCTTTATTGTAAAGTGACTGGCTGGTGGAGAGCTTTCAGTTTTACCAGTAGGGTTGTTTCAGCAGATCTTTTATGCGGATCAGGGGTTGTCCGGTCCTGATTTGGCTCGGAGGAGTCCGCTGGACCTAAAGCAATAATCACGTAACGTAATCATCATCATAATCATCTATAACTACTACAACTACATTATCATCATCATCACCACCATCATAACTACTACAACTACATCATCATCAACACCATTACCATGACCATCATCATCACCATCATCATCAAGCATCAATCATCATCAACCATCAATCATCAGCAACATCATCATCATCAACCATCAATTATTAACATCGTCTTCATTATTATCTTCATCATCACCATAACTATCAACATCATCAACCATCAATCATCATAAACATCATCATCATCAACCATCAATCATCATCATTATCACCACCACCACCACCACCACCATCATCATCATCATCATCATTATCACCACCACCACCACCATCATCATCATCATCATCATCATCATCATCATCATCATCATCATCATCATCATCATCATCACCATCGCTATACCTCCACCACTATCATCAAACCTACTACATAGTTAAGACTAGAGCAGCTGGGAAACGAGAGAGATTTAAGCTCATTTCTTACAATGTCATCATCAGCGATGTTCATTAGCCTCGTCAATTAAACAATCTGCCAATACTAACTTCTCCCTTGATAACACAACGACCACATAAACACTATTACATCAGCGTCCTGACTATACCGGCACTGAGAATCAATAACTTTGTCCACGTACATTGAAAATTCGAACATTTGTCCGGCACTATAAAAGCTAATATTTTAGATCCTCGAAAGTCCTCGAAAGTCTATTTATCCCCTTGCGAAGGATTAATAGATCTACAGAAAGCAGGTTTGTATCAATGTTTTCCTCGTTAAAATCATGTCCTTAAATTATAATGTTATTAATTTATCATGTTATGTTATGTTCCTGTGAACATTTTTTTCTTTCTGTAGGTTATATATTTTTCAACGTAAATTATTTCTTAGTTATGTAATTCTATACCAATTTGCTTTTTTTCATCTATTATTGTTATTTTATGTAGCGTGAAATCCTTGTATATTTTTGTAATTTTAAAAATACAAATCTATTCTGATGTGTGGTATCAATAACTTTAAAACTGTAACCACAGATATGTCAGATATACTATCGATGTACACCTTTTTGGATCCCTGTTTTAGTTGAATTGGGTTTTATCCGGATACTCCGGTTCTCTCCCTCCCTTTAATAAGGGTATTGGATACAGTCAATCAACATTTTTGAATTTCCTCTCCGTCTTTTAAAAGCGATCTTCATGACTTTACACCACATTTTAAAATGATAGTTGTGTGTGTGTGTTGTGTGTGTGAGAGTGGGTAAAACATGTGAGCGTGCATGTTGGTAACGATCGCCGAGCTTTAAATCTGATTGTTGATTTGAGGAAATACGCGTATATAGCGTCACATATTATTAATGTTATTATTGTTATATCAATTCAATTCAATTCAATAATTTATTTTAACGTCTTTTCACATAGGTAATTTTAGACCATACAGCCAATCTCACGCATGTACACAAACATATAATATAACAATTTAAAGTTTAACTATAATCATACAAAATATCTAACATTTTTATAGAAGTTTGCCAACTGCAGACTTGTAAATTATTCGGGCAATATCTATCATTGCTGGACTGTGCAACAAAATGTCAATTGATTCTTGACTATTTACATCGATATTCTTCTCTTTATATAACATAACCAAAACAGGACATTCATATAACAGATGTTTAACAGATATTGATCGTAAACAAGTACAAACTACATCTTTTGAAAACTTGGTGTTCCGTGAATTTACTCTTAGTTTATTAATTTTTCTACACAAATGTCTTGGACAAGAAAACTTTTCATTCTTTCCATTATTATTTATTTTATTTGAGTTTATTATTGTTATTATTATTATTATTATTATTATTATTATTATTATTATTATTATTATTATTAGTAGTAGTAGTAGTAGTAGTAGTAGTAGTAGTAGTAGTAGTAGTATTTGGGGTTGCTTTTCCAAAGAAAAAAGAAAGTTAAATTATTTCCATTTAACCAATAAATAGGCCAATGTAAGAATGAGTTTGTTCCTTTAGAATACATTAAGTCTACACACCAGGCTTAATTAGGCACATTGGTATTACCATTAGACCTGTACTCCTCCTTATTTCCGTCTTCTCCTTTATCAATGTTATATTGTTCTCCATTAGTACTATACGTTCTCCATGCTTATAGTTTGGGTTTCCGTGATAACTATTTTATTTCTCAGTGATCGTTTACTTTCTTTCCACCACGATCATTATTCTATTTTCCCAGATTAGTTTTGTTTTCTCTTTATAGGATGTCGAGGTCTCTCCTTGTGCCGATGCTTTTGGGGTTGGCTCTCCTCGCCCGTTTTGCCGACTCACTCCCATTTGAAGGTATATTGTTGCTTCATCTTCAGTTAGTTTCATTAATGTATATACTCTTGTGATCATGTGTGTCGCGACATCTCAGAGCGCTATATACCATACTCTCGATAAGATCTACTCGCATCCTGCCCGCTGTTGTAGAACATGGTAGGCCTGTCTATTCATTACTGACTTGTGCGCTTTTGAGAAGTGGTCAATTTAAATCAGAGAGTGGGAGGAAGGGGGTGAACGGGAGGGGGAGAGTTGAGTTTTGGGGTAGAGGGTTGGGATAGGCTTAGTCTTCATAAAGATGGACTTAAGAAAAGGGAGATACCAAACACCTCTCCTCATTCTACGACTGAAAGTTCATAAGAGACACACTGTACATCATTTCTATAAAAAAATGAAGTATTCATGACGTCAGTGTGCAGCATTTTGTGTCTTCTGAAATAGTGCACTTTCGAGTACACAGAACTGCTCATGAAGGTGAAGGCAACATATAAGCATAAATCATTATACAATGTTATTGTATTAATATTGCGGAATAAGTGTGTTTCATATTACAGGAGGTACGAGATTCTATTATACTGTAGCAGGAGATAAACGCATTATATTCCATAGTTTCTTGTTCAGTCTTTTACTTGTTATCTTATTTAGACATTATATTCTTTTCGTGTATGTTAAACAGACCACAAACCAAAACCAGACGATAAAGCAGGCGACAAATCAAAACCAGATGATAAACCAAAGGAAGACAAAAAGGATAAACCAAAACCGGAAGAGAAAGATAAGCCAGACGAAAAAAATAAATCAAAGGAAGACGACAAACCGGACGAAAACCCAAAACCAGATGAAAAGCACAAGAACACGACAGACGAAAAACCAAAACCAGATGAAAAGCACAAGAACATGACAGACGAAAAACCAAAACCAGATGAAAAGCACAAGAACACGACAGACGAAAAACCAAAACCAGATGAAAAGCACAAGAACATGACAGACGAAAAACCAAAACCAGATGAAAAGCACAAGAACACGACAGACGAAAAACCAAAACCAGATGAAAAGTACAAGAACATGACAGACGAAAATCCAAAACCAGATGAAAAGCACAAGAACACGACAGACGAAAAACCAAAACCAGATGAAAAGCACAAGAACACGACAGACGAAAAACTAAAACCAGATGAAAAGCACAAGAACACGACAGACGAAAAACCAAAACCAGATGAAAAGCACAAGAACACGACAGACGAAAAACCAAAACCAGACCATAAAGACAAGGACAAGCCAGACGAAAACCCAAAACCAGACCAAAAGGGACAACCACATAACAAAACAGAAACAGTGGATAAGATCGAAGGCACGATCGACGACATCATCGATCAGATCAAAGAGGAGATGGCCAAGGGAGCATCAGAATCCGATCTTATACAATTTATCTGTTCCAAGGCTGATCAACTCCCTTCTTCGGAAGCGAAGGTAATTATCATGACGACGATGAGGAGGAAGAAGGTGAAGATGATGATGACGATGATGATGATGATGATGATGATGAAGGTGATGATGATGATCGATGATGCTGCTGCTGATGATGATGGCGATGATGATGATGATGACGACGATGATGATCATGATCGATGATGATGCTGCTGCTGATGATGGCGATGATGATGATGATGACGACGATGATGATCATGATCATCATCAGCAGCAGCAGCAACAGCAGCATCATGAGGATGAAAAAAATATAATGCAGAAAGAAAAAGACGAAAGAAGAAGAAGAAGAAGAAGAAGAAGAAGAAGAAGAAGAAGAAGAAGAAGAAGAAGAAGAAGAAGAAGAAGAAGAAGAAGAAGAAGAAGAAGAAACAAACAAACAAACAAAGAAACAAAGAAAGAAACAAAGAAATAAACAAACAAAGAAACAAACAAAGAAAGAAACAAAGTAACAAACAAAGAAAGAAACAAAGAAACAAAGCAGAAATTCTTAAAAAACAGAAGGCGAGTGAAAAATTAAAGTTTAAAAGGGAGACGACGTCAGAAAAAGATAAAACCTTCACCCATCCACTAGTTTGCTGTTAAGTGTCTGAAGGGTAGGTGGCGCAGCAGCGAAGTGGTTTGGGCACAAGCTAGCAATGTGTCATGTTAAGCAACGTCGGGAGGGGTTGGTACTTGGATGGGTGGCCATGCTTGGAAGGTACCCACACAAAAAGCTTGGATTGAAATGTCCTCCAGCCCACCCAGCTGTGAATGGGTTGTACCTGGATCTGTTTAGAACCGGGGAAGGTAAAGCAGAGAGCGAGAGGAGATAGGCACCGCCATCATTAAGCTGGCCTAGAGAAAAAGGGGGCCCCAACGCTTCCCTCCCACAAAGGCCCAAAAGATTACAGGGACACCTTTAAGCTTTTTGGAACAACCACTATCGCGGTTACTAAAGAAGTTAGTTTTTAAATATACAAATTATCTTATATTTATTCCATGAAATGTGTCTCATGATGATAGTTAACCAGTAATGAGACTAAATTGTTATACTGTTTTTTTTTAATCAGGTTAAGCTGATGGTGTCTATTGCCAAGGCGATTCCCGAGATTGACCTTGAAAAGGTCGCTCTGTCTGTGTCCTTGAAAATGCCTGTTGACGACCTGCCCGAATTTATGAAGCTGATCGACGAGAACAGCCTGGGCGGCGAAATCTACTTGGAAAAACTTGTGGCCAACATTAGCATTGAACTTTCCAAGGACGATATGATCATATTCTTGTTGATTATGCCCAAGACAATAGTTGACCTGGACTATGAAGAGATCATTGTCTCCATCATCGTTGGTAGTCCTTCGTCAAAGCGGATGGACTTCATTCAGGAAATTTCATCACACCAGCAAGACCTCAAGATCGTCATCGAGAAGGTCGTCGTCAAAGCTGCCATCCGGATGTCCAAAGAAGAAAGAAGCAATTTCATCCAAGATTACATCAACACGTTATCTGTGAAAGGCTCCAAAGCGACCAGGCTAATCATTGAGGTGACCACGAAGATTCCGGCTACAGAGATCTACCGGTGTTTAGTCGACCTTTCAAAGGAAGGTCTTGCTCCGAATGATACTAACGAGGTTATAAGATCACTGGCTCTTCTGCTTCCCGAGGACAAAAAGTTCATCTACTTGGCCGACCTCTTTGCAGTAATCCAGCAAATTCAACTTCCAACTGGCTTCGACTATCAGATCTTTTTAGAAAAAGATGTGGCACCTGCCGTTGATCCCAAAGATCCCGTCCTGGTGATTGCCAAGTTCTTCCAGCAGCTGAGCGTCGGGCACATGGACATCAACTCTCCTGCTTTGCTGAAATCCTGGGCTCAAAAGAGCCAGCTCATACAACAGAACCTCAAGTGGATCTTACAATACTCCATCCAGGTTCTGCCCTTGGGGAGGCAGATAGCCTACCTCCAGAACATCAAGGATCAGGAGATGGAACTCGATTTCAAAGATCTGGTTTCTGACGTGGGCCTAAACGAATCGGATGCCGATGTCGCCAACTTCATCCTGGCAGTAAGTTAACACTTGCAGCCCCTGTATAACTTATATCAAAATCAGAATCAGAATTTGTATTACCATAACATTGATAGGCCTGTACGTAAAAATGTTATTATAACAAAATAACACGCGATATACATTTTGGAAAGGGTAAATCGTTTAAAAAAATCGTAAATTCATTCATTCATTCCCATCCTATCCTATCCCTAGCTCGAAGGTCGTTGGGGCACCACAGATGATCGTTTAACCAACGTACTCCATCTTTCTCTGTCCTCAGCAACCCTCATGGCTTCGCTCAGTGTAAAACCAATCCATTCTCGAATGTTGTCCTCCCACCTCTTTTTTGTTTCCCTCTTCTTCTGCCTCCTTGCACCGTGCCTTGCAGAATAGTCTTTGCAAGACCTGATGATCTGGTGACGTGGCCATACCATCGGAGTTTCTGCTGATCTGTTTCTTCACCACTGTGAACATGTCATCGTGTTGTCCAATGGCTTGTGTGATGGTCTTTCGGACTTCGTCGTTGATGATGTGCTGAGTATAGGAAATGCCCACAAGTATTTTGTAGCACCTCATCTTCATGCTTTGTATTCGTCGTTGTAGATCTGCTGTGAGGGTCCATGTTTCGCAAGCGTATAGGAAGATGGAGATGACAAGGGAGCGCAGCAGTCTTACCTTGGAATGTAGACTGATGGTTTTGTCTTTCCAAACGGGATTCAACCTTCCCAGGGCAGCAGTTGTTTGTGCGATCCTGGAGAGGACTTCCTGTTGGGACACATTGTCTGATACAATGGTTCCTAAATATTTAAAGCTATGCACTATGTTGAGAGATTGGCCTTGGACTTTGATGTCCATGTTGATGCCATTGGTGTTGTTGGTCATCATTTTGGTCTCCTCTGCACTTATTACCCTTCCATAGACTCTGGAGGTGGTCAAGCCTCTGTACCAGCTGTTCAAGTTCTTGTTCCTCTCCAGCCAATCCATCAATGTCATCCGCAAAACTGAGGTTGGAGATAGCTCTATACCCTATGCTGACTGTGCCGTCGTGATCTGCAAGGGCATCTGACATGATGCGCTCTAGGAAGATGCTAAAGAGTGTTGGAGAGAGTAGACCTCCTTAACGCACACCGATTGTTGTTCGGAACCAGTTTTCGATGGCGCTGTTGTGGAGAACTGCACTAGTAGCCTTGTCATACAGGCTTTTGATGACTTCCATAATTTTAGGGCTGATGTTGTACACTCTCGTGGTTGCCCACAGAACTGCAGGCCAGACTTGGTCAAACGCTTTCTTGAAATCTACAAACACATGATATAGAAGTTGTTGGTGCTGTAGGTATTTCTCGCAGATAATTCTGAGTTGAAAATCTGTTCAATTTTACTTCGCCCGGCCCTGAATCCTGCCTGTTCTTCAGCTACTATGATTTGTTCAGCTTGGGGTTTTACCTTTTGAATATTATTTCCAGGAGGACCTTGCTGGGATGGCTGATGAGGTAATTTTCACACTCCTGAAGATTACCCTTTTTGGGAAGAGTAATGACTAGCGACTGAATTCATGGTGCAGGCCACTCCCCACTCTGTTAGATCTTGTTACAGATAATGGTAAGGGCATCAATCATCGATTCTCCTCCTGCTTGAAGCAATTCTGCGGGTATGTTGTCCAGTCCCGCTAACTGCCCCTTCTTCATCGATTGCATTGCTGCCTCAACCTCTTCTCGGAGAATTGGAGGATTTTTTCTTCTCCTCTGTTCTGGGGACATGTTAGAACTGATGGGTCTCCTTTTGGGGTGTGGTTGTAAAGGCCAGAGCAGTATTCTGTCCATCTATCCAAGACTTATTGTTCTTCTGTAAGGCATATGCCAGACTTGCTTTGAATCGTGGAGACCTTGGGCTATTTAACACTTGTCAACCGCTTCACAGTCTGGTAGGCCTTCTTGCTGTTGTTCTTGTTCAGACTGTTCTCTATTTCCTGGCATTGATCTTCTATCCAGTTCTCCTTTGCATGCCTTTTCCAATGTCATTGTTGATTTTTCGGTAGGCATCAGCTCCATCTCGCTTCGTTTAGCACACAGATCCAAACGTTCAGGTGTGATCCACGGTTTCATTCATTAATGCGCTTAATAATTCATTCATATATTCATACATTGCAGCTCTTTACCATTTCAGCGAGGTTGTAATTGCGCTGATCAGCAATAATGCCCAGCATATACACTCGGTTGTTATCTGATGATTGATGTAAGACTTAATAACACAAGTCTCCCAAGAGAACACACGACTTGTGGCGAGCTGGTCGTTGTGGCAACGCTATGGGCAGCTGAGTCTGTTCACCAAAAGTAAACATAAACAGCCCCTGCACAAACCATCAATAGACTTTAATGGACACACTTTAATGGACAAACTTTACTTGACAGATTTTAATAGACAGACTTTAAATCAATTAAATCAAAATATTTTGAAAAAATGCTAACTGTATCTTTAAAGCATGTATTACGTGGACGCAACCATATTCGTCCTTTTTTGGCAACTGATTTACAAACTATGAATTCTGTTGATAACATCAGTTTTGATGTGAACGTTAGGTTAGCAAAAGCTTGTATTAATTATCCAGTAGCTTGCTTTATTTGATTACTTAATTTAATGTAGTGCGTGAGTGCGCGAGTATGTGTGAGTGCGTACATGCGTGCTTGTGTGCGTACGAGTGTGCGTCGTATCATTCCGAAGAAGAAGTCGCTAAGACAACAACAACACAATGTTAATGGTCCATGATGCTCGTTCAAAGATGTAACAATATTTCAATCCAGCTGTCGTAGACTCATTAGACACAATACTCAAAGACTGAAGACTGATATTTTATTC
This sequence comes from Oncomelania hupensis, assembly GCA_036898135.1. Lineage (NCBI taxonomy): Eukaryota > Metazoa > Mollusca > Gastropoda > Littorinimorpha > Pomatiopsidae > Oncomelania > Oncomelania hupensis. The sequence goes on from CM072523.1 coordinate 47,323,879, forward strand.
GGTTTATAACAATACATCATTTTGCGCAGTGTAAAATATACTATTTGTATTTATATGCAAACAAGGAACAGATTTCATTTAGACTTTTACGAATATAGCAAAGGGTTGAGTTACTATGACTATGAACCTCACGATGTAGTATTACGTAAATGAGGTGAAATTAAATTTAACAAATAACTATACTTCTTTTCCTGTAGGTGAGCAGTCAGTTTGAAGAACTCGACCAAAAGCAACTTGTGATTGACATCGCCGTCAAGAAACCTCTGGACAAACTCTTTGACTACTTTATCATCGTCCATGAACAACTTCCCCATCTCTTCGATGACCTGGGCCCGTCTTCAGGAAGACCTGCTTGCAAACCCTTCGATAGGTTGCTTATCTTAAGGTATTGACCTTGCGGTATCTTTTTCTTACCTTAGGATTGGAAAAAAAACTGCCGGTAAACTTAGCTCGGTATTCAAAAAGGCCTTACCTGAAGCATGGTCCCTACCTCGAGCTAAATTTCAAACCCCCTCTATTGCGCATGCGCTCTGAGATGACAACGACACAACAGCTTCCATGGCCGACGACGGATCACACGAAGAAAAAAGCAACTTCGTTTAATTAGAATTGAAAGAGGAAACCAAAAACATTTTTACTTTCGTACTTCGCTTTGGTCATTAATCTACCATCAAAAAAGGAAGTATTTTACGGCAATGATACTGGCACAAGGATAAAATAGAACTTGAAACCTAGGACTAAACACAGTCGCAGTGAAAGAAGAAGTGACAATTCCGGTTCGCATTTTGCAACTCCTCTCCTACTTTATCAACAATTCGCACGATGTCGATAAATCGAAATGTGAATTTTCTGTAATATTCTACATCATCAAGTATATTTAGAGGATTTCATCTGTCCCGAAAGACGCTGTTCCTTCGTCTCCGATTAAAATTATTGCGAAAACAATTGCATTCGCCATTTTTACCTCGTCAAGGGTACGAGTTACCGGAGGGGGGTAGCGTCGGTAACATTATCGGCCGTTTGGCCGAGTGGCAGGGCAGTTATAACTTCTCTGAATACCAGACAAGTCCAAACCAGCGGAAGGTAAAGATTTTACCCCTCCTCGTGGTAAATTACCAGCGGGTAATGCCTTTTGTTTTTTTCTGAATACGGACCCTGAAGGAGAAATGAGTCAATAATGATAATTAGGTTGATGATGATGATGATGATGATGATGATGATGATGATGATGATGATGATGATGATGATGATGATAATAGTGATGAGAGTGCTGAGACTTATGAGACTTATGATTATGTTGATGATGTATATATGAGAGAGAGAGACAGACAAATATACAGAGAGAGACAGAGAGAAATAGAGAGAGACAGAGACGGAGCTACATACATACATACATACATACATACATACATACATACATACATACGTACATACAAACATATATGCATACATACATACATACATACATACATACATACATACATACATACATACATACATACATACATACATACATACATAAAGAAATATTGTGACTGAGAGAATGCAGTCCTTTTTTCAATTTGAAAACCAAGAAAACCAAGAAAATGCTGTGTTTTAGACTTCTGGACTTGAATGATCCTGAAATCACGGCAATCATAGAGTCGATGTCAGACGACGCGCTGAATTCATCCACAACCATTGCTGACTTTGCCCCAAGTGAGTGAATGTGAAGAAGAAGAAGAAGAAGAAGAAGAAGAAGAAGAAGAAGAAGAAGAAGAAGAAGAAGGAGGAGGAGGTGTTGATGATGATGATGATGATGATGATGATGGTGATGATGATGATGATGATGATCATATTAATAATAATAATAATAATAATAATAATGATGATGATGATGATGATGATGATGATAATAATAATAATAATAATAATAATAATAATAATAATAATAATTATTATTATTATTATTATTATTATTATTATTATTATTATTATTATTATTATTATTATTATTATTATTATACATCATCATCGTCATTATTATTATTATTATTATTATTATTATTATTATTATTATTATTATTATTATTATTATTATTATTATTATGATTACTATTATAAGAACAAGAACAAGAAGAACAAGAACAAGAAGAACAAGAACAAGAAGAACAAGAAGAACAAGAAGAGCAAAGTTAATTATGACGTAGTCCTTATTGGACGTTAACACATCCATCAAATTATTTATTGCCAGGAATATGGTCAATTTATTGCGCTATATCTTAGAACCTATCGACCTATTTATTAGCTCTGTGGTTGCCTGTGCAACAGCGTCAGTGGAACTTCCATGCACTGTGGAGCTGTACAACTGCCAGAAGCCTGCCCTGGAAAACATTATAACGATGGTGGGACGCGGAGACTTCGTGGGGTTATGCAGGTAAACAAAGAGCCAATGCCTACGTCACCCCTTGGGGTCATGAGCAATCTTGCCACTGTAGATTGTTCTAACCTATAAAGGGAAAAGTGAAAGCCCCAGTTGAAAACCTGTCTTGCCTTTGTAGGCATGACTGATTCACTGCAGCAACAGTACCCCCGTTGGAGTGCCGGGGGTTTCAGTATAAATAGTATCCCCACTTTCTGGAAATTTAGTGCTTTAAATTCCCACTGTCGCTGTCTTCCTCATTTGCTCTTTCCCATTCCTGATCTGTCCTATCACTCTGCTATACTATCTTCTTCTTCGCTAGATCAATGACCTACCTTTTTTCTTGAAAACTCTTCCTGGACAAGACTCCTTGTTTGTGTATGAGGTCTGTTGGATCAGCTTGGGAGTGTTGGACGCTTTCTGCCGGGTGGTCACTAGGGCTTCCTATGATGTTATTATTTAGCACTACAGGCATTTTATATGTATGTGTTTTGTTGATGATTTATAATGATGTTTGTATTCTATTTTGTTTTTGTAACCGGGGGTTCGAGTAGTTGGGGTAAAGCCTCAGCCGTCCCCTGCGTGGGATATCTTTATTGTAAAGTGACTGGCCGGTGGAGGGCATTCAATTTTCCCACTAGGGTTGTTTCATCAGATCTTTTATGCGGATTGGGGGTTGTCCGGTCCTGATTTGGCTCGGAAGAGTCCGCTGGACCTAAAGCAACAATCAATCAATCAATCAATCAATACCTATGTCAATGCACATCACTGCTTTTCTGCATTGAACATGATGAGTCAAGTTTCAAGATCTATTTATTGTGACCATACAGTACAAGGACATTTGGTGTGCGGTGTCACCATTTTTAATGTCATCTAAACAAAATAACTAACGCTCACACGCACACAGACACACACACACTCACGCACACACACACACACGCACACAGACACACACACACGCACACACACATGCCCACACGCTCACACACACATACACACACATACTTGTTTTCACAGTGTTATTATGACTTTCCTGAAACGCCAGATATTTTGTGTTGACAATGGGTCATATTACGTCCCCCTTTTTGAGTACTTTTAAGTGTTCTGATACTAACCATAACCCTAACCCTAGCCCTAACCTTTACCCACCCTGTAACACAGCCCTAACCCTAACGGATCATGGTTTGACGTCAAAACAAGTAGGTCTGTCAAAAAACAAGTTATGTAGATGTTCACTGGTTTGTCCAAATAACACCGTGTAAACAAGTACACACACCCCCCCCTGCCCTCCCCCCTTCACACACAAACACACACGCGCGCGCACACGAAGGGAAATAAATTTTTGCATAATTTCATCACATAGATAGAGCTGTAATATCACTTTAACTTTCGTTTTCGTGTAATTTCACTTTAACGTTCGCTTTCTTTCAATACCACGTTAACTTTCGCTTCCGTGCAATATCACTTGTTGTTGTTGTATCAAATTTTATTCATCAGATTAACATAAGTTGTACTGATGTAACATAAACAAATTACAAAATCTACCATGCGCACAGCATAGATATTTTCCACATTATCAAACCATAAACATTATTATACTACTGAAATACACATACATTTGTAACAACATACATTTCCTTATAACAATTAGTTCACATTAAGAAACAATTTTTTTTAAAATAAATAAATAAACAGTGGAACCGTTCAACTTCACCTGTGAAGAACGAAGTATTTATAAATGTCATTTTACGTCTTACAGAAAGTTGAAGTTTGGCACACACACACACACACAAAAATAAATAAATAAATAAATAAATAAATAAATAAATAAATAAATAAATAAATAAATTTATTAATTTTAAAATAAAATTATAATAAGAATAATAATAAAATTAAAAATAATAAAATAATAATAATAGTAATTATTTATTAAAAAGAACTAAACACACACACACACACACACACACACACACACAAAACATACACAAAAAACCCTCAAAAATTAAAACAAATTAATAAATAATTCCCCCCCCCACCTTCCCTCCCCTCTCAAACCAAAATAAATAATTAATAAATATTTATTGAAACTAATAATGCTTAATTAAATAAAATAGGTACAAAAAATTAAATTAAAATTTAAAAAAAAATAAAAAAAATAAAAAAAAGGTTCTGGACTAATTGTAAAACATTAAAACAACAAACACAAACAAACCATTAGAAGAAATTGAAAAATTCATGACTTAAAGAAATCTATGCGCAAACAAACAAAACATTAGAAGAAATTGAATAATTCATGACTTCTAATTAAATCTATGAGCATTAAGCTCAATGACCAATCAGAATGTTCTTCTGGATATACAATACTTGAGATTGAGATAGGTAGTTTTAATTTATTTAATATAATGAGTAAAGGCTGAAAATGGTTATAATTTTTTTGACATTCAAATATTAAGTGATTTACATTAAATATGCTACCACAATTACAAAGTACTGGAGGATTTATGAAACGAGCACGCCAAGCATTTTTCTGTGAAATAAACTGTTAATATGAAAAGATTTTGAAATAGATATAACATTTTGTGATACTGGTGAATTATCCAAGTAATGTTTTTCAATGACCTCTTGCTTGTATTGCTCATTCCACTGATTCCAAGCACATCGTTTTATTTGATTGTTAATTTCATTTGTTGTCAAGTTGAAAAATAATTTAATGGATTCATCTGAAGATGCAGCACTCTTTGCTAAGTGGTCAACAATTTCATTTCCTAATATATGTAAATGGCTAGGTATCCAAATTAATGAAATATCCGATCCCCTGGTTATGATTTGATGACATAACATCTTTATTTCTGTTAGCACTTCCTGTCTGAATATCACAATAATGACTGAATGATAATCAATAATGATGACGAAAACTTTGGATATGTTGTTTTAGTTCGTTGTTGGGAGTGACTGAGTCGTGTGTCTGTTTGTCCTACCGTCAATTGTTTTATTGTAGTTTGCAAAATAGGATAAACAATGTTGGTGGATTTCTACTTCACCACACCAGAAGGGACAAAAGTGTTTTGACATCGGCAGGGTGTGCGACGCTGGTTTCCCAAACTCCACCAATCTAGGTACATTGGACACCAAACAGTCGTTCAGCACCCGGACTCAGGACCTGCCGTCCCGAACTCACATGCAATCCTAGAAACAAAAAGTGTTATTGCAAAGCATGGCAGCTTTACGAGAGGACAGATGGACTGTGCGATGACGGTTTGATCTGTGACCCCGGCACGCAATATATATATTACTGGCAACTCTTGAAAGAAGGAATCTGTTTGCGCCTAACATTATTAACTGATTTTCTGACCCACGTATGCTGCTTTTGGTTGGCCTGCTCTACAGGAATGTGAAGACATCGTTTCCATTGGTCTTCTGTCCGACTAACAGTTTCGTTTCGACGATGGACGCCTGACCCGTGTGTGGTAGTCAGATACAGATAACATTTCGTTTTGATTATACGGAACTATGACCTTTGAAGTGATTTTTGTTGTGTTTTCTGAGGAGTCGTTGTTGTCAGTGTTTGTGTGTGTGTGGAGGGAATGAATATACAAACTAACATTTTATCATTTAGTTTCGTTGGGGATTATATGAGTGCGTGCGCGTGAATGTTTAGAACACCATCTTTGACAATTTGGCAATCTGAATGTCGCAATATCACGTTAAAGTTCGCTTCCGTGTAATATTAGATCTACGTTAACATTGGCTTTCACGGACACACCACACTACACGAACCAACCAGATCATCCATTTATGAGCACGCTTCCATGAGGCAATCAGTCTGCAACTCGCATTGTTACACCCTATACTCCCACACATTATGCAGATCTGCAATCCCCACCCCCCACCCCCCACCCACCCAACAAACATACATACTTTCAGCATAAAAATATATCTACATATGATGTAACACTGTATACAATAATAAAATTAAAGAGATTTGAATCAATTTTGTTTTCAAAAGATAACAACGCGAGACAAAATTGACAAACAAAACCCCACAACTGATTCCTGTTGTTGGTTTGGTTATTAACATCCTTCCTATACCTTGCTACGCTATTGCATGTTGCCAGCGCACAATGCTTTCATACTGACATACGCATTCGCGTACTTCTACTTTCGGAAGTCGCAGTGTGTGGACTTAACATAGTATACGAAACTAAAGTTAAAAAAAAAACACCAAACTTTTATTTTCATTTTAGAGTACGCTTGCAACGTTCGTCTGGCATTGACTACTGTAATTTCAAAGAGAGTGGGCTTCTAACATGGAAGGGGACGCTAAAAGTGTTGTTAGTAGACAAAGTGGTGAAGAAAGTGATGATGGTGATGCGTTAATTCCAGCGCGCTAGGTACGCTCTACAATTACAGGGAGATAACGCTGTTTTCCACAACAATCAAGGGGAAAGGTCTATTATTTTGAAATGGTTGCCTCCCTTACACTGCTTGTAGCTTATTCTGTGGGAATCGGGGGTGGGGTGGGGATGGAGTTTATAAGTCGGTATATAGCAAATATATTTCTATCAAGCTTGGCTATTGGTTAGTCAATTCTAATATTCTTTCAAGTCTCTGCTGCATTTCTTGTTTTTTTTAATGTTTTTATTTTTTTGCTTTTTTTTTAGTAACTCATACATATCAGCCAGTAGTGGGGCGATAACAGGGGAAATAATTCTTCCACTCCCCTTCCCCACTTACAATTTTGATGCAAAAGGCACACCCAAATTAGCGTTATCAGCCTCAGAAGTCAAATGTAAACATTAATATATTTAAAATCGTACATCTGTAGTTCGCTTAAACCTGCTGTTATTATAATTATAATACATTAATAACGACAACAACAACTCGAAATTAGGTCAATATGTACAGAACTTAAAAAAAAAGAAAAAAAAAAGACGAGGCATTTTATTATGTTGCACTTTTTATCATTAGATGAGAAAGGAGAAAATGTTCATTTGTCCTGGGCAGCTACTCTAGAGCTACTAGCAAGCGGCAGATCACGCTCGTATATCTCTTTAGTTTGTGAATGTGCCTTTTGATTTATATGATAATGATCTACGTGTGTGCACATTCCTTGTATAAGGTAATACAAATGTGTACAATTGTATGGTATGGCATGGTATGGTAAGGTAAGGTATGGTATTGTATTGTATGGTATTGTATTGTATGGTATGGTATTGCATTGTATTTGCAGCGTGTATGATAAGCTTCTGGAATGCATCAAGGGCTTATCAGCAGAATGCCAAAAAGAATTCGGCAATGACACGACCGTTCTACAAGCTAACGTGGACTCCTGCAAAAGTAGGAATATTGTGTAGTGTAGTGTAGTGTAGTGTAGTGTAGTGTAGTGTAGTGTAGTGTAGTGTAGTGTAGTGTAGTGTAGTGTAGTGTAGTGTAGTGTAGTGTAGTGTAGTGTAATGGGGTAGTGTAGTATGTAGTTTAGAATAGTGTAGTGGTGTAGTGTAGTGGTGTAGTGTATGTTGTATAGTTGTGTAGTGTAGTTGTAGTGTAATGTAGTGTAGTGTAGTGGTGTAATGTAGTGTAGCGTGTAGTATAATATATATAGTGTAGTGTAGTATAATGTATATAGTGTAGTGTAGTGTAGTGTAGAGTAGTGTAGTGTAGTGTAGTGCGTAGTGTAGTGTAGTGGTGTAGTGTAGTGTAGTGTAGTGTAGTGGTGTAGTGTAGTGTAGTGTAGCGTAGTGTAGTGTAGTATAGTGTAGTGTAGTGTAGTGTAGTGTAGTGTAGTGTAGTGTAGTGTAGTGTAGTGGTGTAATGTAGTGTAGTTTATAGTTGACTCAATTTTGGTTTACATGTATGTGTTGTTGGTGTTTTAAGTTCCCATCAGAAAAGCTGTGGGCAACGTATCAGAGGACGATGGGCCATTCAGACCTCCAATTCAGATTTTGAGACAAGGTGGGTGATTTGTTAGTACACTCCTGAGTTGTAGAGGATATCTATCTATCTATCTATCTATCTATCTATCTATCTATCTATCTATCTATCTATCTATCTATCTATCTATCTATCTATCTATCTATCTATCTATCTATCTATCTATCTATCTATCTATCTATCTATCTATCTATCTATCTATCTATCTATCTATCTATCTATCTATCTATCTATCTATCTATCTATCTATCTATCTATCTATCTATCTATCTATCTATCTATCTATCTATCTATCTATCTATCTATCTATCTATCTATCTATCTATCTATCTATCTATCTATCTATCTATCTATCTATCTATCTATCTATCTATCTATCTATCTATCTATCTATCTATCTATCTATCTATCTATCTATCTATCTACCTACCTACCTATCTCCCTCCCTCCCTCCCCCCTCCCTCTCTATCTATCTATCTATCTATCTATCTATCTATCTATCTATCTATCTATCTATCTATCTATCTATCTATCTATCTATCTATCTATCTATCTATCTATCTATCTATCTATCTATCTATCTATCTATCTATCTATCTATCTATCTATCTATCTATCTATCTATCTATCTATCTATCTATCTATCTATCTATCTATCTATCTATCTATCTATCTATCTATCTATCTATCTATCTATCTATCTATCTATCTATCTATCTATCTATCTATCTATCTATCTATCTATCTATCTATCTATCTATCTATCTATCTATCTATCTATCTATCTATCTATCTATCTATCTATCTATCTATCTATCTATCTATCTATCTATCTATCTATCTATCTATCTATCTATCTATCTATCTATCTATCTATCTATCTATCTATCTATCTATCTATCTATCTATCACACCAGTTCAATTCCTATGTGAGCAGCACTGTTTAGTACCTTCACATTTTGCTTGCTGCGGGCTACACCCTCCCTTCCTGTGAAAGGAAGCATCGGCGAAGCTATTTATAGCTAACCTGGCTGATGTATAGCATGTTTAGCACCGAGTGGAGGGCGTACATTCAGTAATGGTATTGGGTGCAGTCAATCTAAAGGTTCCCAAATTAAAACTCGATTTCTGTTCCACATTTTTATTAGCGATCTCTTCAGATCGCAGTGCTTTGAGTTACATTTAAGAAAATGTGTGTGATAGCACCTTTTACTACTACTACTACTACTACTACTACTACTACTACTACTACTACTACTACTACTACTACTACTACTACTACTACTCTTATTATTATTATTATTATTATTATAATTATTATTATTATTATTATTATTATTATTATTATTATTATTATTATTATTATTATTATTATTATTATTATTATTATTATTATTTATTTATTTATCAGAAGTAGTAGTGGTGGTAGTAGTAATAGCAGCAGCAGTAGTAGTAGCAGCAGCAGCAGTAGTAGTAGTAATAGCAGCAGAAGTAGTAGTAGCAGCAGCAGCAGCAGTAGTAGTCGTAGTAGTAGCAGTAGTAGTATTAATGTGTCATTTATGTCTATTTCAATTAATTTCTGTCTTTCTTTCAGAAAATTGCATCTGCAAGATCGACGGACAAAATGGCGAATACAACACATATGACGGAGCAACATTCAAAATGGACCACAACTGCAAATTTTTGCTGTCTCAAGCAGAGGACCGAGTCCCCGGATGCTGCGTGTTCGGTGCCGAGGTCAAACACCAGCTGTTTGTAGACGATTTCAAGCGACAGAAAATCAAGGTCGCCGTTCTCGACATCAAAATCGGCCTTGACCTCATCCGCTTTAGCGAGTTGGATGTTTTCCAGGTGAATTTAAACAAGATAAATAGTGCGATTTGCGTGTTTCCTAAAGTAACGAATATTGGTACTTAGTTAAATGTAACTTTTGTTATTCCCCAAACCATCATCCATAGCAAACTGACTAATAATATTGAGTAACTGAAATAAATCATGGCAACATCACGAAACATGACGGAAGCAATACTATTTTTTTATGACAGAGAATAAGAAACGGTTTGAAATCATCTTTTTATTTTTAAATGTTCAGTTTTCTTCATTAGTCATTACTTATTTTATTATTAAAACTATAAAATATTTTATTTACAAAAATTATATTATTCAGAATGGAAACCCGATCGAATTGCCCTACTTCGTCTCCAAGTACGAAATCAAGAAAGTGACGGACGCTTACGTCATGACCACCGAGTGCGGCATCATGATCACCTTTGACCTCATCAGCAGTGACGTCACCATGCACGTACCTAAGGGCATTTACGGCGCCACATTGAAGGGGCTGTGCGGAAATTGTGACGACTACCGCGACAACGACATCACCATTGACGGCAGACACGTTTTGAACCCCAAGAAAGAGATCGAGATGTTCCTGCAGTTTATTAATCAGTTCAAAGTTCAGGACGACTCCGGCCTGCCATCCTCTCCGGAGTAAGTGGCTAGATTGATTTGAGTTTAGCGATTTGACTGATTGATTGAATGATTGATTAAGTAAGGGACTTATATTGATCTTAATGAATGTAATGAATGGTTAGACGGTGACTTTGCTTCTTCGGCCTGCCATGCCCTCCAGTGTCATTGATTTGATTTCATTTGATTCGGGGTATTTGACTGATTGATTGATTGATTGAAATCAATCCTAATGAATGTAATGAGTGGGTATAGAGCAACTATGTTTCACGAAGAAGAAGAAGAAGAAGAAGAAGAAGAAGAAGAAGAAGAAGAAGAACAACAACAACAACAACAACAACAACAACAACTACTACTACTACTACTACTACTACTACTACTACTACTACTACTACTACTACTAAATGAGTCTATTTGATTTTCTCGGATTCATAGAAATCCTTAAAGATTGTTTCCTTTTTCTTTTGCAGATGTGGCATTGATTAACCTGAACCATTTTCGGGCTGAGGACGGGACGATGCAATTTTTTTACAACAAATGCTGCCACGACAATGGAACTGGTCTAATTAATTACCTTATTCGTCTAATGTGCCAGAAACTAGCCTGTGCTTTAAATTGTCCATAATATTCGTCCTTTTCGCACATCATCTCGATTCTACGAATATTTCATCAAATTTTTTATAAAGACTGTGTTGTTTTGTAAAGTCAAAATTCCCTGTGTAAATGATTATCATTAACGATCTTGTATCTCATAAATATAGTTTTTATTCAGGTGCGTCAGTTCTGCTAGATTACTTTCGAGAATAAATGTAAATGTTATTGTATTTATTATTTCGTGATTGTATTCTTCTATGCTGTTCTTCCCGTCTTTTTTCTGTTATTGTATTTATTATTTCGTGATTGTATTCTTCTATGCTGTTCTTCCCGTCTTTTTTCTGTTTGCTTGTTGCATTTCTATATAGGTTTTTAGCCTATATAGGCCTATTTTATTTTTATTGGCGCTTTATCATGATTGTCAATAGAAGTGTGTGTAGTAACACTAAAGACATAGCGATGATGTTGCTGCTGCTGCTGCTGTTGATGATGATCATGATGATGATGATGATGATGTTGGTGATGATGATGATGATGATGATGATGATGATGATGATGATGATGATGATGATGATGAAGATACCTTATTTGACGACGCCGCTTTTAGTGGCGCTGCTGCTGCTGCTGCTGCTGATAATGATGACGTGAATGAGAAGAACGATGACGAGGATGAAGAGGAGGAGGATGATGACGACGATAATGATGCTCCTCACCCTACCCCACCCCACCTTTCTCTCTCTCTCTCTCTCTCTTTCTCTCTCTCTCCTCTCTCTCTGTCTCTCTCTGTCTCTGTCTCTCTCCTGTCTCTCTCTCTCTCTCTCTGTCTCTCTCTCCTGTCTCTCACTGTCTATGTCTCTCTCTCTCTCTCCTGTCTCTCCCTCGACTGTAATTGCCTTTCACGCCACTAAATGTTAATGCGTTAACGGTATTGATTATGATGTATCTTCACAATGCTGGCGACTGTCGAGCAGGAGAACACGGTTAACTTGTGTATGTAACCTAATAGGCCTAAGGAACACGCCCATGCCGCAGTCACCGTCATCTACCACACTGTTGAGCGTGTTTCGCCTTTTTAACGACAACGAAGATGCCTTTTTAGGAAATTCGATTGAACATTACTATATTCATATTCTTATTTGAATAATGTTCACATATTATTTGTGTCAATGCAGTCCGGAGTTCTAAGCATTAAGGCTTGTTTTACATTGAGAAAGAATTTCAAAATAAACTCGAAAGCTTGGTTTTTACCTGACCACACTTTCGCGTTGTATTTATCTTCTCCGTTTCTGCCTGGAAATCCATAGCTTAGAACAAAATAGGCTTAGCTGCAGTGAAGCAAGGAGATATGGTTGAACCAAATTTGCTATTTAATACAACGCTTACAATATTAAAACGTGTCAAACCAAATCTTGTGTGTGTCGGGTTTTACCACATAAGGAAATTGTGTTGTACTTATGAAATCGATAATTAAAAGTAAATATGCGGTTCCCGGGAAAGTAACAGCAAAAGGTGAAGCAGTTTATACTTTACTAGATACATCATAATAAAGCGTAACAATTATGAAAACGTGTTCCTTTTTATATGAAACAGCAATCATATTCATACGGGAAAACCATGAAACAATTTTGTTCAATTTATTATATAGCGGCGATCGTAATGAAATACGTTCACTAGGTCACAGATATCCCAAGTTTGTTTGCTACGGTTTTATGTTTCCTCTTTTAATCCAATTTATAGCGCACGAAACCAAGCTAAGAAGACATGCTTAAGGCTTGACTTTTGGGGAAAAAAACAATTATATTCACCACTATCACTACCATCTGTATCAACATCATCATCATCATCATCATCATCATCATCATCATCATCATCATCATCATCATCATCATCATCATCATCATCATCATCATCATCATCATCATCACCTCCAGCGGTAGTAGAATTTTCCCTTTAGTGTGTGTGTGTGTGTGTGTGTATTCAGACCTACAACTGATCAAATTTCTTCTTTACCGCAGTGCCGACGTGGAGACCAGACGTAGGAGTGCATTGAATAGTTCATTGTTGTCACTTTTTTTCGAAACATAAAAATAATGTGTAATGGTCGTACCTCAAAGATAGTGGCTGAACGGGGTATAGCATCATACAATAATGACAAATGAAACTGCAACAGTGATCGTTCTTTGCATTTACTTTAATAATGAATGAATGAAAGAGTGCATGAATGAATGGTTAAAAAAATGAATATAAAGTATTTTTAAAATTAATTAATACGTTCTGTCTGTCTGTTTGTCTATTTTCCTTACTCTGAGTTGTTTAAAAAAACAAACTGTAGTGAAACGTATAGTTGGAACAACAATACTCAATTGAAAACAACAAAACAAAATGTAGTTAAAGAGACCCACATTGACCAAGCCCCCTCGACCTCGATATATTTGTTTAACATTTACAAAGAATGTTGCTCCACTTAAAAAATAGCTTGCAGCAACAACAAGAAAACAAAAGAAGAAAAAAATAACTAACTAGCTACATTTGTAGCGCTAAAATATCACCTAGTAGATCGTAGACCGTATTGGAGTACCGTTAAAACAGTGGAAATCACTCCCAGTCATAACAGAAATGGAAAATGCAAATAGTAACCGTTGGTTTGAGCAACTAAAATCTACATTACCATTGTTTTATGTAGTAATAATGCGAATTTTAGGTTAAACTCGTATTCACCCAAAGCTTTCGAATTTGAGTTATTCAAAAAGGTCGATCACGTAGTCAGTAAAGAAAGATATTCGCCAGAAGTATTTTAAACTGTTGAACTAAATGCAATATTTTCCAATCGATCTGTTTCTTGCTGATTACTTTTCATAATTTAAAGAAAGAAGAAATATACACAGCACTCGCTCTTTCAGTAGATATGCACCATACATCATTTCGAAGCCGAAGACAGAGCAGGGGAAATAATCGCTAGTATGTCTTTGCTCCGTTCTTTTGTATTAAAAATTCGAAACAGTGCTGCAGTTTGACGTCTGCTTTGTGACTGCATGGAAGGAAGAGGGGTAATTGCGCTGTGTGATTTTGTCTTTTAAACTGTAACTAACTACATGACGTGCTGGTTTTTAGACTTTTGATCGAAATGAGTGTAATTTTATTTATTTTTTTAAAAACTGATTACTGAATTTTATATCTGAACATTTCTTCTGCTTAATCGAGTAATTTTAAACTACGATGGCCTACTCATTATAATAATAATAACGGATATTATTGTGAGGCTGGACGAAAAGCATTTCATATTGATTGATTACCGTTGGGGAGTAGTCTACACGCTGAAGTTACTTCTAAATACAGCCAAGGAACTGCACGAGAAAACATTTAAGGTATTTTGTTTTTGAAAATATTATACACCTTCAGTAATGGTATATGCAGTCTATCTTAGTATCTAAAAATGATTTTAAAAAAAATTCCATTCCGTCTTCCGATAGCGACTTCACACTCACATGTTTGAATGATGAATGTGTTTGTTGTTTGTTTGTTTTTGTTTGTTTCTTTAATTTAACGTCTGTTCAACTAAGTGATTTTAGACTTAATGGGAGCGGGGGAAAATATTAAACAAATAAGGAATGGTCATAAGGAAGGGAGAAATGGCTTAAACAAAGTAGGCTACACAAAACTGAACAATAAAACAATCAAAACTGTAAAACAATATTATTATAACTTATACAAATGACGTCCAATAAAACTACTAATAAATGTGTTTGTGAATGTGTTTGTTGTATATGTAGAAGTTTCTGTAAAATGTGAGCGCGTATGTTGGTTACAGTTCGACGGGCTTTTAGTCTGATTTAGAAATAAGAACCGTATAGCATCAAGTATTATTATTATTATTATTATTATTATTATTATTATTATTATTATTATTATTATTATTATTATTATTGACGTTCCTATACGCTTGTGAAACATGGACCCTCAGCAGATCTACAACGAGATGAGGTGCTACAGAAGACTTCTGGGCATTTCCTATACCCAGCACATCACCAACGACGAATTCCGACAGACCATCACACAAGCCATTGGACAACACGATGACCCGCTCACAGTGGTGAAAAAACGGAAACTCCGATGGTATGGCCACGTCACCAGATCATCAGGTCTTGCAAAGACCATCCTGCAAGGCACAGTGCAAGGAGGTAGAAGAGGGAGACCGAAAAAGAGGTGGGAGGACAACATTCGAGAATGGACTGGTTTGACACTGAGAGAAACCATCAGGGCTGCTGAGGACAGGGAAAGATGGAGTATGCTGGTTAAACGATCATCTGTGGTGCCCCTACGACCTCCGAGATACGGGATAGAATAGGATAGGATTATTATTATTATTCATATTATTAATTTAATGTATTTAATTAATTTTGTTGGGGAGAAACCATCAGGGCTGCTGAGGACAGGGAAAGATGGAGTATGCTGGTTAAACGATCATCTGTGGTGTCCCTACGACCTCCGAGATACGGGATAGAATAGGTTAGGATTATTATTATTATTCATATTATTAATTTAATGTATTTAATTAATTTTGTTGGGGAGAAAGGGTTGGTGGTGGAGGACGAAGAGAGTCAAAAATATTTATAATTATTAATATTATATTTAAATGGAGTTTGCACAAATAATAATAATAATGATAATGATAATAATAATAATAATAATAATAATAATAATAATAATAATAATAATAATAATAATAATAATAATAATACATAGATTTATGAAGCACACGTATCTTGCTTATACCATTTATCATACTAAATAAGTATTTGGACATTTTATTGTAAACGAACTTTGACTATTCGTTCTGCTTAGGCTGTAAATACGTACGTCTCATTCAGTCATTGTCTTAACCATATAAACATAAATTTTCAACCTGTTACATAATCTAGCTGCCCTGTGCATTCATAAATGTGTTAAAAGTCTTCGAAAAAGACATATATGATCAAATTTAGTTAAAGTAAAGCGAAGTGTTGTCGATGTCAACTTTTCACAATATGATGGTCAAACAATAATACAATTACATTTTTTTAATGTCAAAGAAGGCAAAGCTCTTGATACAACGAATACATATTGATGACAATCATTCCTTTGAGCTTTGTTTTCCAGAAATTCAGTGGAGTACGACTATTAAAAAGAAACTATTAAAAACCCCACACCATGATGCATTTACAACAGACTGCAACTTCAAATATCTTCTGTATGTTACTACTTGTTCTACATACTCTGAATATCAGAGCTGTGTATACTCCGTCGAGTGAAACGACAACCGATAACATGAAGATTACTACACATAATCGTATGGAGGATTTAGCAAGCCCTACACACGACAACGTGATATCAACTCGGAGGAATATACCGCCGTTCGTAGAGATCAGTTCTATAAAAAGTACTAATGGTCCTTCTTCTGAGCAAGCAATATCGAATGACATTTCTTCAGATGTTCAAACGGATAGTACCAAGGTCACCATGGGCGCTGTTACAGAAGAAAAAACAACAGCAACCTTGCCTCCAGATAATCTGTCAAACGAAAAAGCGAGGAATATGACTTATTTTGATGTTTTAACTGGTAAAATCCGTCTGTCCAAATGGGTCGAAGAAGAGTGTTCCAAACACAACGGCGCCCTCTTACTCTTTGATACTGCAGATTCAAACTCCAATACAAGCTTGAATAGTGATAAAACAATGACTGAATATGCCAATGCTTCTGCTGCTCAGGCAGACTCATCCTCTTCTGACAAGAAAGATCCAGATGGTAGCCAGGCGCAGAAATCATCTACTCAGAAATACTTCTCTTGTAAAATTGTGGTTACTCTATCATCACGGGATGACACCAAAGAAGCCACAATGCAGCAAACCTCAAACGGTCTTTCTTTCCCTTCAACGAGTACTAACAGTTCTAAATCTACCAATTCTAAAAAATCAAGCCAAGGCATTCAGCTCCCTAGTTCTCACAATCAACCATCCAATCACTCGAAATATTTCAATCAACCGTTTATCAATGTGACGATTCCCTTTATAAATGTTTCGTTGTGTGTCGTTTCAAATGGAAATTTTACAGCAATCGACAATGACATCTTGATGGAAATATTAGAGTATTGTGGCAGTGCTGATGTGTATTTAAACGCAAATATAACTGGTGTTGCTGTAACAGCGGAGATTGTGGTGGATTTGAATAGCATGGGGAAGAAGATGCTGAAGATTACCAACGGTGCTGGAGAACTGATCTTGGAGTCCACTGGAAAAGGTAACAGAATAGAAAACTATAATTGTTCGTGTAGTAGCTTACTTGTCTTTTTTTGTTTTAAAGATACGAAGTGGAAACGCCCTGAAGCGTATTTACGTCCGCAGATAAAAAATAACAGACTGTATTTGGCCAAATGTTCCTATTTACAAAAACATCTGAAACATAATGTGATGTTGATAAAATATTCATGTAAAATAAATATCAATCTTACTGATTTACATCTCTCACCATTCCCCGTTTATACCCCGTCAGTGTTAATCCTTGTTTATACTGTTTGTTCTCAATCCTTAATTCGTGCATGCTTACATGATTCATACTATTTAGATTGAGGAAGCTGATTGACGCACAGGACATTTAAGTTCAAGATCAATATTAACAACGGCAAAATCAGCGAACATTAGGTTATACTTAATTGATCGTTCTTGTTCTGGTGTACGTAAATTCAGCGTCGCTGGGATCAATACAGAAGTATAGAATTCCCAAAATGGTGGCCTGTTAGTAGAAAAGGACTGCTGCTGGCATTGGATAACGACACTAGCGTCGCCAATTTACGTTGTAATAATGGTATTTATTATTATTTTCCTTCTGGCTGCCAGTTTACTTCCGCCTTCCCATCCCACCACGCCCCAACAATTCGTTGTATTTAATGCTTTATTCTTTCATGTAAAGTCTATCCATTTAGTAAAATGATTTTAGGTTTTCAGTTAGTACAATGATTTCTTCTCTTTTTTTTCAGGCTATCTTCAGCTACTACCCAAAACATCCAATAGTTCATCTAACTGGATGCTGTTGAAAGTTCCTCATCAACGTACTACAATGCTAAGTCTCCAACAAATCACAGATAACCGCGTTCTTCAATTTCACTGCTTGGGTTCAAATTCCTTGCCTTACGTCATTTACCTTGGTAATTTGACCGTGAGGACTTTTGAGCAAGAGGCACTGAAGTCATTAACAACGAAACCATCGATTATGAAAACAACGCTTCCAACGATAACGACGATGAAAGACAACCGTTCAGAGGAGTCGAAACAGGCGGGAGTCGCATTGAAGAACGAAAACGTTGTAACGAAAAGCCCTATCACTCTTCTTAATGGTAGTACTCACAACCCAGCAACTGGCTCACAAGTAACAACAGGCTCTCCTTCAGAAAATACGCCTTTAGCTTTTCCGCAGCTGATTCTACAAGAACTGCCAGATTGCACAGAAGGCGTCACTTTCCCAACCTTATTTTCAGCAAACTTTGTATTCTTCAGTAACAAGAATATGCAGGGTACTTCTCAAGACGCACCTACAGAGACAGACAGAACGCAAGTGCTGCACAGTATGTTCAGAGCTCAGTTTTCCTTTCATAGTGGTTCAAAAACACCACAGAGGTTGGCCTCAGGATCGTGGGAGTGCTCTGTGCCACACTGGTATGCATTTAAACAGCATTTTGTGTGTGATTTGGTAACTGACTGTGCGGAAGGAGAGGATGAGGAGCAATGCCCTTATTCAACGACTGCGTGCCCACCTTACTCAATTTCCAGCGAAGAAGACGGTGATTAATTATTTATATATCTTTATTTGTTAGTAGTGTGTCTGATCTTTATTCTAGTTATACTAAAAAGGAAAACTTTCTGTTATAAAACAATTAATTGTGCATATAAAGCTGTATTCGTTCATAGTTACCTAGATATTTGAAAATTATAGAAGAAGTCCAGACTTACATGTTTGATCACAGTCTTTGTATATTGTTGCATATTGTTGGAATTTCCCCAGTAAGGGTGCCGGGGGTTTCAGTCTAAATAGTATCCCCACTTTCTGGAAATTGGGCTTTAAAT
Source organism: Oncomelania hupensis (assembly GCA_036898135.1). Classification (NCBI taxonomy): domain Eukaryota; kingdom Metazoa; phylum Mollusca; class Gastropoda; order Littorinimorpha; family Pomatiopsidae; genus Oncomelania; species Oncomelania hupensis. The sequence continues at coordinate 47,343,365 of CM072523.1, forward strand.
TCCCACTGTCGCTGTCTTTCTCCTTTGTTCTTTCTTATTCCTACTCTGTTCTATCAATCTACTATACTATATTCTTCTTCGCTAGACCAGTCACCTACCTTTTTTCTTGAAAACTCTTCCGGGACAAAACTCCTCATTTATGTGTGAGGTCTGTTGGATCAGCTTGGAAATATTGGACGCTTTCTGCCAGGTGGTCAATGGGGCTTCCTATGATGTTATTATTTGGAAATGTAGGCATTTTATTTTGTTGATATTTTATAATGACGTTTATATTCTATTTTGTTTTTGTAAACGGGGGTTCGATAAATTAAGAGTATAGCCTCAGCGTCCCCTGCGTGGGATGTCTTTATTGTAAAGGGACCGGCTGGTGGAGTGCCTTCGGTGTTGCCACTAGGGTTGTTTCGGCAGATGTTTTATGCGGATCAGGGGCGAGTCCTCTTTCAGCGAAGTTGTGGTCTTGATTTTGTGGTCCTGATTCGGCTATACTAGTCCTGATTTGGCTCGGAAGAGTCCGCTTGACCTAAAGCAATAATCATTTAATGTAATGTAATTGTTGAAATTATGATCGGCAGACTGCCGACTCTTAAAATAAGAAAAATAATATTATTTGAAATGTTGAAATAACTAGGCCTAATATTGTGTGTTTTTATCTTTCTAAAAAGCACTCGGGGCTGCATTTATGACAGCACATGAAGCGGATGGCATGTCTAACGCTTACTTCGTCTACGTTTCAGGCTCTTGCTTTTTCGCCGTGCGTAACTCATCCCCCGTGTCTTGGAGGGATGCCCTTCAGGCTTGCAGCGCTCGGAACTTGCACCTGCCCGTTGTCAACAACCCCAGAAAGGTCAAGGACATTGCCACCCTTCTGTCCTTTAGACCTGGTGTGACATTGACCTTCGCCGGTTTGCAGACTGTCGGCAAAGAATTTCCGCATATGTAAGATATTAGTATAACTTTATGAGTTACTATTAAACTGACATCGGGATATGATGACAAAGCAATATCATACGAGTAAGTACCATTTTTCAATTCCATTGCTGAAACTACAAATCCCAAAATAACTTAAATGACTTCAAACGAAAATCTTTAAATTATATTCTTTTAGTAAGATAGGACGCAAATCCTATTTATTTATGGTAAGACTCCCAACACGCCACCAAACGTATCGGAAATATATCTTTAAGGTTAAGCGCCATAAGTCCCCAAAAAGTATTTGGAATTATATTACTACTTATAATACTACTGGATGCTATATATGCATAGGTATTTTTCCAGAAATCACCAATTAGGCTCAAAGAGCGGCGACCTTAACCAACCTACACGTTCACATGTCACATTCTCACATATACAACCATCACACACCTATCACCCAAACATGAGGTGTAAAGGCAGGGAGATCGCTATTATAACACGTAAAAGAAAATAGACAATTTATATTTGAAATTTTAGATTGACTGCATCTAATATCATTATTGAAGAGAGGGAGAAACCCGGAGTACCTGGAGATAAACTCAGAATAATTATGATACTCCTTTCCAATGATATTTCAGGTATCGAAAGTCGTGGATATGGTCAGACATGACTGTGGCCTATTACCTCAACCTGCTCAAGCTGCAGAACGTTGAAGACGGATGCGCTGGAATGACCACTAATAACTACGAGGGCTACTTTCCTAACACTGACGGCCATTTTGTTTCCATTTCATGTAAAACGGCATACCCAGCTCAGATTATGTGTGAAGTTCCAACAGATCTCGTTAAAGGGTGGAGAAATGGCAGAATGCCAAATGCCCAACGACAGATTCCATATAATGGACCGCCACGTTCCGATGGTAACGCATTAACGACCAATGTGACGTATGTAAAGAAGCGAGGCTACGTTACATCGAACAAACAATACTTCTACTGCCCTACAGAATATTTCACTCACACGTTCTTAGTCTGTGACGTCAAGAGCGACTGCTTTGTGAAAGATGGCGTCACTTGCTCGGCCCCGCTTGCCTCACTTCCGCCAATGTTTCAATGCGCATGTGCGGAAAACGAGCGCGTGCCTTACAGCCTCGTCTGCGACTACAGGCGCGACTGCCAGGGAGGAAGTGATGAGGAATTCTGCATGTTCCATGATTGTGGGGATGATGGTTTGTTGTCTTGTGATAACAAGGTAAAAAGCCCCATATTCCCGTACATAATTTTAGACCATTTGAACAGTTTCGACTGTCCTGTTCCCAAATAGCTCGTGTTTACCCAACCCCCTTTCATCATCACCTCTTCCAAATACGTATAACTATTACACAGTTCTGCTGCTAACTGCATGCACATACATCCAAAATGCAATTCCAGGGTACATTCATTTGCTAATTAGCTAAAGGCCTACATTTCTACTGGAATGTGTGCAGATTCAAACAATGCTTTAGCAAGTTCTTAATGCTATTAATGGTGTAGGCCCTACTTGGAGAGGTTTATTTTTTTTAAAGGAGGTTGACGTCTTGCATGATGTGATCGCGTGAAAGGTTTTATTAAACCCTTAAAGTTTGGTTAACCATTTTGTTTTTAGCAATGCATGTATATAACTAACATATCTGTTCCATTTTCAGCAATGCATGTATATAACTAGCAAATCTGTTCCATTTTCAGCAATGCTTGCATACTAGTAGATTTTGCAATGGGCACGAGGACTGTTTCGATGGATCTGATGAAAGGCGGTGCGACAACGACCAACCATTGGCCATACCAACAAGCATAGAATCACCACTTCCTCCTCTCTTTGTCAGACTCAGCGCCCGATTTGAGCTGGAAGTTGACAAGATTGCTTCCATACTTTTGGCGATTGGCTCACTTGAATGTCCTAACACGCATTTCACGTGCGGTGCGGAGGGTACTTTGTATTGTTTACCCGTGTTCTTGCGATGCAACGGGGTCAACGATTGCCCGGACGGCGAAGATGAAAATGACTGCACTTCTTACACTTGTCCTGGATTTTATAGGTGTGTGTGTATGTGTGTGTGTATGTATGTGAACTGTGTGTGTTTGTGCGTGTGTGTGTGTCTGTGTATGAACGTTGTGTGTGTGTTTGTGGGTGAAGTGAATAGACCTTTTGCCGCTATCGCTATTATTAAGCTCTTAGTAGCAATCGGCCCGAAAGCGACGCTGACTCCAGTCACAGCAGCTCAATGCCTATGTAAGCAGCACTCTTAGGTTCTCCCACATTTTGCTGGCTGTGGGCTATTTATAGCTTGCCTACACCCTCCCTTTCAGTGAAAGGAAAGGAAAGAAGAGCACTGGCAAAGCTATGTATAGCTAGCCTGGCTGAACTAGCTTCAAAACCTAAAAGCTTTGGTTGAGTCGGTGTGCAGTCTATGTGTCAGAGGTTGTTGAGGGCAAACGCCTACAACACAGCCTTTGCTTGATAGATACCTGGCACTCAACTAGCATCAAGGTCGCCTGTTTCGTGAAAACTGAACTGTTATGCAAATCTAACACTAACCCAACAAAACTAAGAGTTGTCTAAAGTAATATGAGGTAAAGTGATCTGGGAAGGTGTGTATATGAAGCAAGGTGCTTTTATTTTCAAATTGTACCGTTAGCCCGACAACTAAAAACCTTTAACGAGCAATGATTGCTTCGTTTTAAAGTGCTATTCTGCTTTTGTCATTCGAGCTATTGTCTATAATTATTCCCATGCTTATACCAGTACTAGAAATGTGTTGAGGAAGAATCTACAGTACTATTTAACCTGACGGAAGGTTCCCGCAGGCATTTGCAGAATATCTGGAGGTCAAGAGCATACTACTAAAACCCTGTGTGGATTACATTATCTACTCTTATGCTAACGAGGTAGCGGACACTGGTTGCTTTGTGTTTAGAAGGCTTTGTGTTTAGAAGGCAGAACAATTAAGCAGATAACGTCGAGTTAAAATATCGGTGATTTATTTATTTATTTATTTATTTATTTATGTATTTATTCTTAGATACTTCCTTTCTTCATTCCTTCCTTCATTTGTTTATTTGTTTATTCGTCTTTGGACTTCAAACACCATCTATATCATGTGTTCGTAGACTTCAAAAAGGCGTTTGACCGAGTCTGGCATGCAGCTCTATGGGCAACCATGAGAGTGCACAACATCAGCACTAAAATTATTGAAGTCATCAAAAGCCTGTATGACAATGCTACCAGTGCAATCCTCCACAACAGCGCCATCGGAAACTAGTTCAGATCAACAATCGGTGTGCGTCAGGGATGCCTACTCTCTCCAACACTCTTCAACATCTTCCTAGAGCGCATCATGTCAGATGCCTTGCAGATCACGAAGGCACAGTCAGCATAGGGGGGAAGTGCAAACTCCAACCTTCGTTTTGCGGATGAGATTGATGTATTGGCTGGAGAGGAACAAGAACTTGAACAGCTGGTACAGAGGCTTCACACCACCTCCAGAGCCTATGGAATGGAAAGAAGTGCAGAGAAGACCAAAATGATGACCACCAATGGCATCAACACGGACATCAAAGTGCAAGGCCAATCCCTCAACACAGTTCATAGCTTTAAATATTTAGGAGCCATTGTATCAGACAACATGTGCCGACAGGAAGTCCTCTCCAGGATCGCACAAACAACTGCTGCCCTGGCGAGGTTGAAGCCAATTTGGAAAAACAGGACCATCAGTCTACATTCCAAGGTAAGACTGCTGCGCTCCCCTGTAATCTCCAACTTCATATATGCTTGCGAAACATGGACCCTCACAGCAGATCTACAACGAAGAATACAAAGCATGGAGATGAGGTGCTACAGAAGACTTCTGGGCATTTCCTATACCCAGCACATCATCAACAAAGAAGTCCGACAGACCATCACACAAGCCATTGGACAACACGATGACCCGCTCACAGTGGTGAAAAAACGGAAACTCCGATGGTATTGCCACGTCACCATATCATCAGGTCTTGCAAAGACCATCTGCAAGGCACAGTGCAAGGAGGTAGAAGAAGATGGAGACAGAAAAGGAGGTGAGAGGACAGCATTCGAGAATGGACTGGTTTGACACTGAGCGAAACTATCAGGGTTGCTTAGGACAAGGAAAGATGGAGTACACTGGTTAAACGATCATCTGTGGTGCCCCTACGACCTCCGAGTTACGGGATAGGATAGGGGATAGGAATATATACTTCCTTTCTTCCTTCCTTCCTTCATTTGTTTATTTGTTTATTCGTCTTTGGACTTCAGATGCAGAGGGTCCAAGATCTGCGTGCATCCGGACAATCTCTGCGATGGAACTAACCACTGTCCACAGTACGACGATGAACTCTTCTGCCCATCATCATCCTCCTCCTCCTCCTCCTCCTCATCCTCCTCCTCCTCTAATTCCTCTTCCTTCTCTTCCTCCTCATCCTTCTCATCATCATCATCGTCGTCGTCATCGCCATCCTTTTGTCCAAACCACTGTACCTGCTATGGACACTCCTTCCTCTGTCCTTCGTCCTTGGACTTTCACCCTAACATTTACCATGACCTTCGGTACCTTGACGCCAGCGGGTCAAAGTTACCACTGCGGGAGGTCAACTTCAACTACTACCTGGTTCACCTCAGTCTCGCTCGATGTAACCTGGTCACCCTGGATCCAGTCCACCTGCCCAATTTGAGGAGTCTGGACCTCAGCGATAATTTTCTCAAGACCCTTCCTGATGAGGTATGTATTTAGTGTTTATTATTATTATTATTATTATTATTATTATTATTATTATTATTATTATTATTATTATTATTATTATTATTATTATTATTATTTCGTGTGCATTGGTCGTTCGTTGTTGTTTTTGTTGTTGTTGTTCTACTTCTACTACTACTATTACTGCTACTACCACTACTACTACTGCTACTACTATCTCCACTACTACTACTAATCTAATTGAATCGCTGTTTGAATTTAAACAGAGTTAAAAGTAAACCATCTTCACTAGATAGTTCGTTTAATTTGTTTTTAGGTGTTCTCCAGATTAAGCAATCTGGAGACTCTGTCACTGGCTGGGAATCCACTGCAGTTTGACTACATCGCCAGCGAGTGGAGACACGACACCCTGAAGTCCCTGGACCTCTCCAGAGTACCCATAACACAACTTCACTCACAAATCTTCCTGCCGGTAAGTTGCACAATGATAAAAATGATGATGAATTGGGAGATGATTTGATTACAAACACACACAATTAGTCATAGATGTGATGATTTAAAGTGGTCTGATGATGAATTAGGAGATGAGGATTTGATACAAATACACATAATAGTATTATTTTCAGTGGTTTGATGATGACTTAGCAGAGGATTTAATGCAAACATGCACAATTGACTATAGATGGGATTAAAGTCAAAGTCAAATAATTGTATTGCCAAGATGAAACACGAGGAATATGTCTCAGAATCGAGATAACACACACGCGCACACACACACACGCACACACATACTTGCGCAGACACCGTTATTTGGACTTTCCTCTATCGCCACATATGTTCTGTGGACAATGGGTCGTGCTACGACCCCCTTTTTAAGTACTTTAAAGTGTTCTAACCCAAACCCTAACCCTAACCCTACCCCTAACCCTAGCCCTAACCCTAACCCTTACCCTAATCCTAACCCTCACGGATCATTAAATGGACGTCCCAACAAGGAGGTCTGTCCAAAGAACGTATGTAAACTTGCACTAGTTTGTCCCAATAACGCCGTGTAAACATCCTCACACCCACACACACACACCCACACACACACACGCCCACACACACTGTCACACGACACAAAAATTTAGCACCTCGTATAAGATCAAGTTTTTTTTTACTGGTAGTTGATCTTATCAGAGGACTGTTTAGGGTGCCCCTCGGATAAGATCAAACAAAAATTTGGTCCCGTGGGGGGTCACCTTAACAGAGGAGTACTGTATATGCTTGTCTAATGGCGTGCAGGTTTGTCAATAAACATGTACTGCAAACATTATAAAATGAACAAACGACCCAGATCCCTGCATGAAAAAGAAATTAACCGTCAAAACTGACTATTGCATTTTTATAGAGTATGCGATTGCTGATGTCACAATTATACATTCAAGACTCAAGACCAGGGCATTGTATGGACTTTTGATTTGTAATGGCGAAGCTTCTTTGTAGCACTGAATCATTATTGACATTTACCGCGGTTATATTATTTATTCATTATACATTAGCAGCCTTTTGTCAAAAACATTGCCGTTGTTTTGTTTTTTATTGTTTAATCAGACTTTATTTTTAATTTGACTTCAGATTTTCAACCAATAAAACTGTGAAAACAGTATCGTGATTATTTGGCTTCGTTTTCTAGTATGCTCAAATTGTTAGGAAAAGTGTTTTTGCAAATGTGTAGGACCTCGATTCAACACAAACACGCACACACACACACACACACACACACACACACACACACACACACACACACACACACACACACACTCTCTCTCTCTCTCTCTCTCTCTCTCTCTCTCTCTCTCACTTGCGCGTTCGTATCAATATCAGTAGCGGGGCATTCCACTGATTAGTCCAAATAATTCGTTGCAGCAAATTTGAAATGTTACTTCTCTAAAGGCGTGCATTATTAAACCTTCCCTTGCGTTGCGCAAAAAGGTCATCCTCCATCGTATAGAAATCATGGAAATTGGCTCCCTGACACAGCACCACGCCATTTCTCTCTCTGCAATGCAACACAGCCCAGTCTGAAGCGTCGCCAGTCGCACCCCTATTCCACGTTCCCCACACTCGGCTAAACAATTCTTGTTACGTTAAAAATGCAGTTCCCAGCCAATCGAACACTTTTTTTGTCAAGCTGAACCCACAAGAGCCTTCTAGGTCCGTGCATTGGTAATGGTAGTAACCATTTGATATAACGATTTTAAAATGGTAGGTAGTTGGTCATAGTCGCTTCTTGATTGGCGTGTTTGACGAAATGTTTGTGTAGAACGCAAGTTGTAGGGGTCTCCGTGTCTTTTTGTATTACCCGACTTATCTGGAAATACTTTGAAACAGTCGGGGAAAATCAAAACGAGCCAAATGTCGGTCCGTCGGTCTGTCCGTCGGTCCGTTGGAAGCAATATCTTAAGAACCAATGAACGGACTTTGACCAAGCTTCGTAGCAATATTACCACGGTTAGTGGCCTGCCTGCCTCCCGGACCCTCTGCATCACGTACATAATTCATAGCGTTATTAGCTGCCTTTGAAAGGTCTGAGTGGCGTGAGCACTGCTTGAGGCAGCACACGTCAGCAGAGATGAACAACTAGCTTCCATGTATTATCATCATAATCGTCGTCGTCGTCATCATCAGCATCAATGTCGCCATTATCGTTGTCATCATCATCATCGTCGTCATCATCATCATAGTTATTATCATTATCGTAGTCGTCATCATCATCAAGTTTATCCAAACTTGACTGTAGATTTGAATCTATGCGGCACGCACACACTAACACACACACACACACACACATACACACGTGTGTAGCATGCGAATACAGGCAGTGGGCTACAGAAAAACAGTTCAAGTGTCTATGTTACTATACAACGTTTCAGAAATTATACGAGCTTTTCCTTAACATACTGCATGCAAGCACAACAGACAGAACCACACCCATAAGCCACCGCGAAAACTAATTACTGAAATGATGATTTAAAGTGGTCTGATTTCTTTGCATCACCTCATTGCAACACTACACGCATTTCCGAAGGAACAAATAATTTATTCAGAATCCCAATACTAATCTAATTAAGTGTTCATGTTCCAACAGATTACTACTAACTATACTAATTTCCAGGTTTCACTAAAGAATGCACCAAACATAAATACGTTTAAACATCTGTTAGATGTATTTTCAAAGTTTAAAAATATGTTTTATTGCTATGATCAATGACATGCATAGGAAAGGTACATGCTCACAGACCCTCGGAATACGTACTCACTTTGACACTGCAGTCATAAATATTGACTCTTAATGATGACCAATTGCTAACTGTGCTCCCCCACCTTTAAACCTCATCAACCCCATTATCAACTTCATTCTCACATCCTTCAAAAAGACCAAAACCTCCGAAGCTGCTTATAAGCAACTTTATCTAGAACAATGTTCATTGTATAAATGATATGAAAAACCTTTTACGGACCGGTCGAAGAAAGGACCAGCCTTTGCAACAGCGTATACCTGATTTCTGGTCTATGTATACAGCTAAGCTCAAGGCCATTCATTTAGCTCTGAAACAGGTTTATCTATCCAAAAGATCGTCATTTTTACTCATGTCTGATTCATTGTCAGCACTTCAGGCTCTTTCCACGAGAAAGATATCGCACCTTTTTTGTCAGAGATCCATGACCTTTACACAAACTTGTTTCTGAGGGTAAAATACTAAAAAGATAGTGTTTATGTGGTTACCTAGTCACATGGGCATCCGCGGCAATATTGCAGTGGACAGAGCGGCTAAAGAAACTTTGCATCTAGATTTCCCTTAAGAGATTTTCCAATTTATTTCATACTTTGACCTGCGTGGTATGACTGGCTCTTATTGTAAACGGCTCTTATGGTCTAATCAAATCAATAACAAATTATTTCAAATTCTTCCGAATTTGTCTGCTTCTTTGCCTAACTTTGCGTCCACTCGCAAAGAAGAAACTGTTTTGGCTCGCCTTCATATTGGGCATACTTATGTAACCCATAGTTTCCTTTTGAAAGGAGAAGAACCACCGTGGTGCTTTTCATAATTATAAGTCCTTTTCCTGCCGTTATTTTATGTCTGAATGTGCTGATCTGGTTGCTGAAAAAGACATATATTTTGGTTCGATACCTTTTAATGAGATTTTTTTAGGTTAGCAATAGTAAACACCTGTTTCAATTTTTACATGATGGTTGGTTTGTTTTATAGCATATAAGTCATATTGCCTTGTTTAAATTCTTGGTTAAATTTTATTAGTAAGACTGGTTTTATTTACATATTTTACCATATAATTAAATATTGGCAGTTTAATCTGATGTTGCTTAGTATTGTGTGGTTCTGTTTCGGTTCTTGGCAGTCCGCTGGACCCTATACACATTTAATATCTATCTATTTAATTATTACCAACGTTGAAGTTGAGGAAGCGGCATTTAGAAAGGCTTCACGGCCTGTTTTGCCCTCAAACTACTACTACTACTACTACAACTACTACTACTACTACTACTACTACTTCTACTTCTACTACTTCTACTACTACTACTACTACTACTGATACTACTACTACTACTACTACTTCTTCTTCTACTACTACTACTACTACTGATACTACTACTACTACTACTGATTGCCTGCGCATTACTGAAAAGCAGGTTTATTTAGTTAGAGCAGAGATGAGTATACAAATGCACGTTAAGCTTTTATTTTATAAAGGCCCAAAATACTGATTTTAAAAAAAATTCTATATCTTCTTGCTGGTAAGCTGCAAACGTATGGCCACAACCAGCCGCAAAATATTCGTTATTGGTTTTAGTTTATATAATATATTAATATTATTATTAAAACAAGGCTTTTAAAGAGCGAAAGAAATGGCTCAAATACTACGATAATGGTAGTACTTTTTTGTCCTTAAACAATAATACTGGTTGTAAGTTATTGACATTTTATAGTCATATAAGCTTAAAACAGCCATTAGGCTTTAAAACATTTCACTTAACTGGTTTTATTTTAGAAATAGATAGCAGAAAGAGTTTTTTTCAGAGGCTCTCACAATAAGTTGATGGCAGTTTCGTTGCAGGAAGGTAGGTTTACCAATCACTGCACCTCTTCTCTTATCTTTGTTCTTTACCGTGGTGGAACTGAAGGTGAAATGCCGATTATTATTTATGCTTTTATAGATTAACTGAGCAGATAATTCATAAATATTAGATGTTTGTACACGGGGTAGCTCAGTGGGTAGAGCGGCGAACTCGTGTTACAAAGGTTGCAGGTTCGATTCCCGGTGGCCCGGACATAAACATTGGCTTTGAGCACTGGCCATCCTACTGTTGCTATTAGTCTGAGGATTGTTTCAGTGTATAGTTTTCCCGTCTCCCACATCCCCGCTCGCTTAGGATTGTGCTCAGTCGTCTGGGCGTCAGACTGTGCGCCTTAGGCAGCAAGAGAGCGCCTCGGGCGGTTTGAGTTAGTTTCTATAACGGCCAACGCCTTGAGCAACTCTTTAGCTAAATAAGCGCTATATTAGATTGATAAAATAAAATACATTTATATATACATGTACCTTACGTATGTACTAGCAGTAGTAGTAGTAATACCAGTAGTAGTAGTAATAGTAGTAGTAGTAGAGGTAGTAGTAGTAGTAGTAGTAGTAGTAGTAGTAGTAGTAATAATAATAATAATAATAATAATAATAATAATAATAATAATAATAATAATAATAATAATAATAATAATAATAATAGCAGTAGTTGTAGTAGTAGTAGTAATAATATAAGTTACATTACATGTTTATTCCTTTAGGTCCATAGGACTCCTCCGAGCCAAATCAGGACCAGAGAATCATTATCTTGAAATATTATAAAAGGATTCAAATCTTAAAAAACAAGCCTGTCACTCTTATGGGGCGCCATGTATTCATTAATTCTATGTGACCATTCTATACATAGAATAAATTCTATGCACATAGAAAGCATTCTATGCAAAAAGCATTCATTAGTTGAAATTCCATAGAATTTTATTATGGACATAGAATTTTACACTATATTATAGAATGTTATTCTATACAAAGAATTTTATTCTATGACTTACAATATTGGTTTCTTTTTTATTAATGGAATTTTAACTAATGAATGCTTTTTGTGTGCATAGAATGCTTTCTATGTGCATAGAATTTATTCTATGTATAGAATAGTCACATAGAATAAATGGACACATGGCGCCCCATACACTCTTAAATATTCAAACAAACTTTCAAACGCAACCTCTCTAAAACAATCTTCTTTAAATCTGAGGTATTAAAAATATGTTCTCTCTCTTCAATGAAATCGCAGCACTCAGTTAAAAACATGTCGGACTGAAATTATCTGATCACAGCTGTGACACCCCTGGGTCACATCATCATCATCATCATCATCATCATCATCATCATCATCATCATCATCATCACCACCATCACCATCACCATCATCGTCATTATCATCATCATCAGTAGACTACAAACTTTAGGTTATTCTAATGATTTTTTTTTAAAATTATGCAACACAGTGGTGGGGTGGTCTGGAAGTACTCAACCTCAGCAACGCCGGAGCGGAGAGAGCAGAGAAAAGCACATTTGCTGGAATGACATCGCTGAAGACGATGGACCTAAGAGGATCCAGCCTGGAACATTTCCCTCTGAACATCTTCCAAAGCTTGGACAAGCTGGAAAAACTCTATGCACACAACTACAAGTTATGCTGCCAGGTAAATAATACTAACTCTTTATTGGTTTTATATAAAGTGTGCGTTTTTATGTGCCACACTTTCCCGCTAGTAGATCCATATATGTGACTTAGGATACTCCGGTTTCCTCCCTACGTTCAATAACGTTATTGGATGCAGTCAATCATCTGCCATGCACCCTAAAAATAGTTTTTATTTAATGTGGAATACAGATTGTTTAACTTGAGTACATGTACCTCTTCGTATGGCTTTCTCTTCCTCGCCTTGAGTCGCTCTCTGAACCAGTTTTCGTATGATTATGCTGCAGTGTGTTCTACCATTTGGGTTTGACAACGCCAACTGCCAAGCTCCGGAAGACGAAGTGTCATCGTGTGCCTACCTCTTAAGGTCGTCCTATTATCGCTTCTTCGTCTACTTCTTCGCCAACTTCGCTATCTTGGGCAACGCAGCTGCCATGTTTTACAGGTACTTCTCTGTCTGTCTATAGCTCCGTCTGTTATCAGTGTGTTGATTTGTCGGTTTTACTGTGTATATTATATTGTGTACATTTTGATTGTCTTAAGCTTGTTGCTAGTTGTTGTGTTTTTTTTAGATGTTATGTTGTAATTAATTAATTGTTGTTCAGGACAGACTTAAGACTACGCTGTTAAGCCTTTATCTCATTAAACGATCCGATTCAATTAAATTCCTTGTTTTGTATGTTGCTTTGTATTGTCTTGGTCAGAGGTTGCATCAACCGACGGGACGCGACGCAGACAGCGAGCGTGTTCGTGTCCAACCTCAGCGTGGCCAATTTTCTGACTGGCGTCTATCTCGTCATCATCACCGTTGGTGACGTCACGTTCAGAGGAATCTACGTCCAGCAGGTAAAAAGGGCTTGAGTATGTTGTTGGTGGTGGTGATGGTGAGGTAGGTGGGACATAGCATTATTATAATGACGGCGAGAGGTGTCGATGATGGAAGTTACTACCTTGCTGGAAGCAGTGTTGTTGGTGATGACGGGCGGTGGAATTGATAATTATAGCCAGCTGTCTACCTCGTCATCATCACCATTGAAGAGGTCACTGTCAGGAGGAGAAAGGTACAGTAGGTATAGATAGAATTGCTGGTGATGATGACGTGTGCTCCAAACCTGTTCATCGCTTAACATGAAAACTCGTTTTGTATATCAGCTGATTGGCAGCACTGCAGTCTACATGCAGTCGCTTCAGCTATGAAAAACACCTAGTAGGGTGTGGGTGCGTGTGTGTGTGTGTGTCTGGGTGTGAGTGGGCCTGTGTGTGAGTGGGTGGGCGTGCGTGTGGCCGCATATTCTGTCACCGGTACAAGAATTGCGTTGTCGAATTGGTAGAACGGTCGATCGGTTGATTGATATTTTCATTAAATGATTTATTGACTGACTGATTGATTTGTTGCGTGTGCAGGACTATGGCTGGCGCTACGGGTCAGCGTGCAAGGTTGCGGGATTTGTGTTCGTACTGTCCACCGAACTGTCCGTGCTGCTCATCTGCTACATGACTTACGATCGATATATGGTGGTCAGGCACCCGCGCAGTTACTGCAACTTTCAGAAATGGTCAGTATGCACCAAGCATTCTGTTGGCGCTCTCTCTCTCTCTCTCTCTCTCTCTCTCTCTCTCTCTCTCTCTCTCTCTCTCTCTCTCTCTCTCTCTCTCTCTCTCTCTCTCTCTCTCTCTCTCTCTCTCTCTCTCTCTCTCTCTCTCTCTCTCTCTCTCTCTCAATCTCTTTCTCTCATTCTCTCTCTCTCAATCTCTTTCTCTCATTCTCTCTCTATCTCTCATCATCTCTCTCTCTCACATAATCATACACACACATACACGCACGCGCACGTCGCACTCATGCACGCACACACGCCTACACTCACACACCCTCTCTCTGTCTGTTTGCTTGTCTGCATGTCTGTCTCTCTATCTCGACTTCTTTACCTGCACATCATATGTATCTGTGGGAGATTTTGTGTGCGGGTGTGTGAAAGAAGAAGAAGAAGAAGAAGAAGAAGAAGAAGAAGAAGAAGAAGAAGAAGAAGAGAGAGAGAGAGAGAGAGAGAGAGAGAGAGAGAGAGAGAGAGAGAGAGTGTGTGTGTGTGTGTGTAAAATAGAGAGTGTGTGCGTGCACACAAAGGTACGTGCATACGTGTGTGTACTTCCACGTGTTCATTTGCGGAGAAGGTGAAGCGTGGGGATTGGGGAGAGGAGAGAGAGATGGAGAGAGAGAATCAATGTGTTTGATTGCGCTCTCTCTCTCTCTCTCTCTCTCTCTCTCTCTCTCTCTCTCTCTCTCTCTCTCTCTCTCTCTCTCTCTCTCTCTCTCTCTCTCTCACGCCCTTGAGAACACGGCCCGACCCAAACTCTTATTTTCATGTTATCCCTGTAAGAGGAACATTTAAATTGTTGCCCTGCAAGGCGGGGAGGCATGTTGTAAGTAAACCGGTTTGCCGGCTACTAGTGCCACAACACTCCATACAAGTCACTGCCACTGACTTGCATAAAATGCCTGCCCACAATATAGTCCTGCTTACCACCAACAGCAGAAGACGAATGGTCAAGCAGGGAGAACATATGTCATGTCGCTTTGCCCTTTTATGATGATGATGATTTGGATAGTGTTGATGATGATGACGATTTTAATAGTGTTATTGATGATGTTGTTGGTAGTTTTGATGATGATAATGTTGGTAGTGTTGATGATGGCGGTGTTTTCAGGTCCGCTTTCTGACTTGAATGATTTGTTGTTGTCAACTGTTACAGGTCCGCCCACCTTGCCAGCTTTGGGGCTTGGCTAATATCCGCCTCGTTGGCCTCCATCCCTCTCCTGCCCTTAGCCTCTAGCTGGCAGTTCTACAGCAGGACGGCGATCTGCATCCCCTTACCCGTCAGCAGGGTAGACTACCCGGGTCACAGTTACTCCTTCCTGCTGTTCAACGTCCTGAAATTCGTCCTTTTCCTTCTCGTTGCTCCGGCGCAGCTGCTCATCTATCAGTCCATCCGAGAGACCAGGTCAGTAGAATTTAGTTAGCCAGCGCAGCGCCCCGAGTAAGTAGCTCTTGAGCTAGAAAAATGCCCTATACAAGGCATACCTGTAATTATATAAGGACAGGTCTTGGAAAGGAAAGATAAGCCTGAAACGGCGGAAGGATTTCTTTTCCTTCTTTTACCAAAAGGATCTTATTTTACCACCCCGGTAAATAAACAAATCGCTTGTCGATAAATAAACACGATGGCAAGTCATTCAAGTGTCTTTCCAGACACACACATATAGCCGCAAAGTAAGAATGTTACTTTTCTCGGCGGTGATGTAGCTCGGCTTTATTCTAACGATGCCAAACATGGAATGATAGGCCCCTGTCTGAACTGTCTGCCAGCAAACAATTACCAAATTCGGCTCATCCAGTTTGTAGATGCAGCGCAAAACGTTTTTAAAAAAAAAAAAAAAAAAAAAGGTAAAACACATGCATGGAGATGAGGTGCTACGGAAGACGTCTGGGCATTTCCTACATGTATACCCAGCACATCACCAACGAAGAAGTCCGACAGACCATCACACAAACCATTGGACAACACGATGACATGCTCACAGTGGTGAAGAAACGGAAGCTTCGATGGTATGGCCACGTCACCAGATCATCAGGTCTTGCAAAGACCATCCTGCAAGGCACGGTGCAAGGAGGTAAAAGAAGAGGGAGAAGGAAAAAGAGGTGGGAGGACAACATTCGAGAATGGACGGGCTTGACATTAAGCGAAGCCATTAGGGTCGCTGAAGACAGAAAGATGGAGTACGCTGGTTAAACGATCATCTGTGGTGCCCCAATGACCTCAGAGTTACGGGATAGGATAGGATATGATAGGATAGGTGAAACACAATGACCTTGAATGACACTTTTTCAAAAGTACAAATACGAATACTGTCTAGCACGCTTAGCAGTAAGTAATTTATCCGGAAAGACTTTTAAAAAAATAGATCTTGCCACATTATAGTTTATTCCGTTTTGTAGAAAATGGAGTATTAACGCGCTGTTTCCAGTGAAGATTTGCTGTTGTCAGAGTTCTACATAATTTTGATTAGAGTGACCTGGTATCTCAGTGGATATTGTGATAATTATGATTAGAGTGACCTGATAGCTCAGTGGATAGTGGGATGATTATGATTAGAGTGACCTGATATCTCAGTGGATAATGGGATAATTATGATTAGAATGACGTGATAATTATGATTAGGGTGACCTGATATCTCAGTGGATAGTGGGATTATTATGATTAGAGTGACGTGATAATTATGATTAGAGTGACCTGATATCTCAGTGGATAGTGGGATAATTATGATTAGAGTGACCTGATAGCTCAGTGGATAGTGGGATAATTATGATTAGAGTGACGTGATAATTATGATTAGGGTGACCTGATATTTCAGTGGATAGTGTGATAATTATGATTAGAGTGACCTGATATCTCAGTGGATAGTGGGATCATTATGATTAGAGTGACCTAACAGCTCAGTGGATAGTGGGATGATTTTGATTAGAGTGACCTAACAGCTCAGTGGATAGTGTGATAATTATGATTAGAGTGACCTAACAGCTCAGTGGATAGTGTCTGTGATAATTATGATTAGAGTGACCTAGCAGCTCAGTGGATAGTGTGATAATTATGATTAGAGTGACCTAGTGGATAGTGGGATGGTTTTCAAGGTCGCGGGTTCGAACCCCGCATCGGGCGAACTTACGAAGCCAGGTACGATACTTTTAGGCCACTGAGGGTTTTCTCCGGGTACTCCGGTTTTCTACCTTTCTCTTTGATAATGGTATTGGATGCAGTCTGTCTAAAATTTTAAAATAAAATTCGATTTCATTTCCGTCTTCTAATAGCGACGTGTCTTTACACCCCATGTGTGAGTGATGAATGTGTGGTTGTTGTGTATGCAGGCGTGTCTGTAACACCTGATCATGTATGTTGGTTACAGATCGCCGCGCTTTGAGTCTGATTTAAGAATACGCGCGTATAGCATCTATGATTATTATTATTATTATTATTATTATTATTATTATTATTATTATTATTATTATTATTATTATTATTATTACCCAGTGTTCAGGTGCACTAACCTATTCTACAACATAATTGCATTTTGTTTTATTTTTGGAACTATCCAATCAGACATGCAATCATAGCGGACAAGTCCAAAAAGTCGATGGACATCACCGTAGCACGTCGGCTCATCGCTATCGTCATGACGGACTTCCTCTGCTGGTTTCCTATTGGGCTGTTGGGGCTGCTGTCATCGGCTGGTAAGCTTATTAATATACTTATTTTTCATCACAACTTGAGGTCCGAAGCCAGGAATACTCTGCCGCCGAATAACACGGTGAACTTGCACACTGCGCCTAATGGGTTTCCACTAATCACGTCTCGCCTAA
>CM072523.1:47366218-47378718 GCA_036898135.1 Oncomelania hupensis
CAAACTCGCGGCTACGGCGATTGGTGTGATTGTCCATATCCATATACTGATGACGTAATACATTTTTTTGTGTCCGTGCTGACAGCAGATATTTACCCACCCAAAATGGAAAAGACATTTGTAAGAAACTTGTATGCCGTAACTACAAATTCTGTTTGTTACCGTTGAAAAAAAAGTATTTTCATTGATAACATGATTTTAGACTTTCACAAACATATAGGCCTACAATGCATGAAAATACACATGTAATTATATATAAAAAGGTATACACACATGCGTAAACTTGCACACATAATTATACATACAAGGATATACATACTCGTGCGTAAACATGCACACATAATTATACATACAAAGATATATGTGCACACATAATTATACATTCACAGATATACATGCACACATAATTATACATACAAAGATACACATACACACATAATTATACAACAAAGATATACATGCACACATAATTATACATACAAAGATATAAGCCTATATGCACACATAATTATACATACAAAGATATTCATACACATATTTATACATACAAAGATCTACAGGCACACCTAATTAAACATACAAAGATATATATGCACACCTAATTACACATACAAAGATATACATGCACATATAATTATACATACAAAGATGTACATACACATGCATAAACATGCACACATAATTACACATACAAAGTTGTACATACACATGCATAAATATGCACACATAATTATACATACAGTACTTAATCAAAACATGTTTCCTGTGTCAGTATTTTTGGTGTTTATTGGTTTTGTGAGTTTGTTGTGTTACTCAACGCTAATATGTTAGCATGGTTGTGTTTAGGTATGTTTTATTGTGAACACTTAATACAGCAACATGCTATTTTCTTTGAAGTTTGCTCTCTGTGTTGTGTTATCTCGCTTGTACTTTTCTAACATAATAGTATAAGTCACCAATTGAACTGTTTTTGTTTTAAAGGCCCCGGGTATGAAGGGTTTGCATATTATTGCGTTGTGACGATGAGTTTATTTTTAGAAAATCGCGATTTGGTTGTCCCATTTGAAAGATGATGACTATAATAGACCATCGTTGATCAAACCGACCTCTAAGCTTTGAAGTTTAGTTAAGCGTCTCTTTCTGGTTTTGTGAACCCACAACTGCGCGTGCTACATATACACTTTCACTTAAAAAAAAAAAGAATTACCCTTGATGCTATTCATATAATATCACTGATTTGGTGCGTGTGTGTGGGGTGGGGGGTGCGTGTGTCTGTGTGTTTGTGTGTGTTAAAAATCATACCTTTTGAAAGAGGTTATTTTTTTAAATGGCTGAATCTTTTTCCGGAGGTGGAGCCGGGCAACACTCACTTTGGATTGGGAAAAAAATATCCTTAACGATGATATTATGTTATCTTGGGTCCCTTTCAGGTCGGCTGATTTTTTTGGTGTTTTTTTTGGGGTGTGGGAGGGGGGGGGTCTTTTTTCATTTATTTATTTATTTTTTTGTCTGGATCCAAATAGTTGTGAAATCCATGTAAGCTTAATGTATTTTGTTGGCGACAATCTGAATTTAAAACATGTACAGCAACAAATCGGTGCAGTAACAATTTGTTTTGGGTTTTAACGTCTGTAGAAGTGGTTTTATTTAGCGAAATACTCGTATAGAGAACTTTTTATCTGCTGTGGTTTTGTATCCTTTAGCGTTTAGCTCTGTGTCATCTACTATTATACAATTTATTACATATTCAAGGCTTTAAATCATTCAACAGGATGGATTTGGCAATTGGCGAAATCAGCTGCTTTGAAGGGCCCCACTGTTACACAGGCTAAGCCCCAAATGTATAACCCAATAAAGTGCTCACATTTAAGAGAATTAGTGCTTAGTGTTTTTATTCTGAGTGTATTATGCTGAGTTTTAGTACAACGTACGTGTAATGTATATGGTAAATGTGATGAATAAAACATAATAACAATTCGTGTTGCTCTAACATCCCCTACACATATTCTTCTTCTTCTTCGCCTTCGTTTTCTTCTTCTTCTTCCTTTCCCTCTTCTTCCTTTTTATCCTCCTCCTCCTCCTCCTCCTCCTCCTCCTTCTTCTTCTTCTTCTTCTTCTTCTTCTTCTTCTTCTTCTTCTTCTTCCTTTCCCTCTTCTTCCTTTTTATCCTCCTCCTCCTCCTCCTTCTTCTTCTTCTTTTTCTTCTTCCTTTCCCTCTTCTTCCTTTTTATCCTCCTCCTCCTCCTCCTCCTCCTCCTCCTCCTCCTCCTCCTTCTTCTTCTTCTTCTTCTTCTTCTTCTTCTTCTTCTTCTTCTTCTTCTTCTTCTTCGTCGTCGTCGTCGTCGTCGTCCACGAAACAATTTCGTCTAAATATGAGATTGTCGAAAGAATGCATTGGAGGTTGCGCACATTATCATTACTTTTCAAAGAATAATCAAAATCGATGAAGATATTCATAAATACCTTTAAAATACGTATTTATGAAACAAACTAATGTACAATTTGCAACAACTCAAGAGTACATTAAGTACAATAAATACAAGGAAAATGACATTTTGGAGCTGATAAAGATCTAGATAAGAACAACTTGACCTGCCTTGTAGCTTTTGTTTACACGGCTTTCATATTGGACTATCCTTTGTTGACTGAGTAAAACAATAGATAAATAAATACATTATTTAATTAAAATAAATGAAATTAAATATATAAATTTAAACTAGCTAAATAAATATTTTCCAAACCTACATACAAAACACCATTGTTTTATAAAAGAGCCTAACGCAGCTCTTTGAGCCCCCAAAGCACTCTAGTATAAGAACAGTTTCATAATGCCTGTTATCGTTTGTTTTGTATGGCTTTCATTTGTATCAAGGTTGTATGCAACTGACTGCCTGTCAACGTGTAATTAGCCTAAGGGGCAAAAAGCAAACACTGACCCTGATAGATAATAAAGGCATACAGAGAGAACTCAATCTTTTTTTTTTTTTTTAAAGCTTAATAGTAGTACATCTTATAGAAAAATATTAACTTAACACTGCCAAAGTCACAAAGTACTTAGACAAGACAATCGAGGCAGAAAAGCTAAAAAGCCCAGAGAAATGAAACACAGCTGATTAAAATGTTCTCTATGCATGTATATTGCTAAAATGTTCTTCAGGACTTATAAGCCGACTCCAACTACTTTCAACTGTTTTTGGTGAGCAGCATACACAACGTTTCATTCGACTATGATAGCAGTAACAATGAAAAAGCCATGCGCGGTATTGCTTTACGTATATTTCATTATCGGTGAGTGTTGCTTTTTTTCCCCCTCTTTCTAAATGAAATATTTAATAATTCTTGTAGTAAATGATTCAACGTGTGCTCTGTTCTGTCTTCAAAATTCATTTCTTATACTGCTAACCCATTGTTGTGTGTGACACGAACAGACTATTTTTACCCTGCTTAATTTACTATTTAGCCTGTTTAGTCATTGTAACATTAGAAAGTTAGTGTATTACACAGCAGACGATTACAGTATACGGAGGTACACACTCAGCGAGTTTGACGCAGACCGTGTAGTGACGTCAGCACTGTGTGCGTGATTCGGAAAAGTCGTAACCAATGGGAATCAGGCAGAGCGGTTAGAGCCGGTTCTGACTGGGTCAAAACCTAGCATAGCTTAAGTCAGTACTATGAAAGACACCGAAGTCTACACAGCTAGACCGGAGCAGAGAAATATCTTCACTCATAGACCAGGAAACAGGACTTTTGAATCTTAGAATTCTATCAAGTAGCCACGAGCCTGACTTTGTCAAACAGGTAAATGAACATACTTCTGTTTCATCGTGATATATTTATATTATTGTTGAAATTATGATTGTAGAATTTGTCATGCATAGATGTGAATTGTTAATCCGAATTTGCCTTACCACGTGGAAAAGCCGAACACGTGTTAAGCACGACTGGCCGACGCCATCTTGAATTATGTACGGAACCACTGTTGTTGAACCTATATGTATGTTTGCAGACCAGTGGCTGTACCAGTGAATGTTTATAATATTATTAATTCTGTATGTGTGTAGTTAGCCACGATTTATATTTATGTATGTATAAAAACTTAGAGTTGAGATTCCAGTGGACCACGGAAGTAGCAGAATGTTCGTCGCTTATGTTTAGAGATGTGGAGCTATCACTGAGGGCTACTTTGGCTTTCAGTGAGACGCTCTGCACAGACCTATTATTCAAGGTTGTGCAGAATTTCGTCTCTTATATTACAGACGAGCAGGCGAGATATCCCGTGCGCCCAACTCCACAGGAAAACCAAGTTGGCTGTTTAGCCTCTACAGCACAAGACTGAGAGGGCAACCCTGGAAAACACTCTGTAAGACCCCACAGCGTGGCAAGGGACCAAACTACACGACGACACCGCGTGTACCAGAAGCTACCTCGACGAAGGACTTCAAACTCACTACTTGACAGTTAAGTGACACAGAAGAAGTGCACAAAAACTTATAGCAAAAGGACCACAGTTGTCCACTCTTCAGAAACTATAGTAAAACGGACCACAGTAGTCCAATCTTCATGAACTTTAGTAGCCAGTGCCCGATGAAGACATAACAGCTGCATAGACTATCAGCGATCGAATCATTTGCATTGACTCATTACTTTTTAAGGTAGATTAGTACATAAAAGATCTTGTATAGAGTAGAAGAAATAAATGTGTGATTTTAACTGTTATCAAGTGGCTGGACTACATATGATTCATAGCCGTGTGAAAGCTAGTGTGACAGTGATCTTTTACCATTTTTCTATCTATCACTGTACCCCAGCCTTAACACAGACCGAGCTAAACAAATAAATTTATTAAAGTAATTCACAGGGTGACTAACTAGCAGTTCCCATCGAATAAAGCGTGAGGGTTACAGCATTCCATTGTGCAGAGCCCAGTAACAACTAAACCCCACGTGACAGTGTGTATGTGTGTGAATGTGTGTATGTGTATGACTGGTTTGTGTGTGTGTGTGTGGATGTGTGAGTGTGTAGGTGTGTGTGCGATGTCGCAGGCGCGCGCGCGTGTGTGTGTGCGTATGTGTCTATAAGTATTTCCTGTATTATATTAAAAAAATCATTAGGCCTATTAGACTACATATTGGTTGGTAGGTTTGTTGCTCTTTATAATAATAATAATAATAATAACAATAATAATAATAATAATAATAATAATAATAATAATAATAATAATAATAATTATTATTATTATTATTATTATTATTATTATTATTATTATTACTTTTTAAATCTTTTTTTCCTTTAACTTCTGGTTCATTATTATTATTATTATTATTATTATTATTATTATTATTATTATTATTATTATTATTATTATTATTGTTTTTACTTTTAAATCTTTTTTTCCTTTTACTTCTTGTTATTTATTATTATTATTATTATTATTATTATTATTATTATTATTATTATTATTATTATTATTATTATTATTATCTGACATTTTGTACAAATGACGGCATGTGCGTGCAGGTGTTCTGTGCCTCAAAAAGAGCGACACCTCCCTGCCCGAGGCTGTCGTCAAATACGTATGCACCGGAAGTACAACAACGCTGACGTGGGACGTTGGCTTGGCAACAAGAGACAACTTCGTGAAGATCCGTTGGCCGAAGAAGAAAGGACAGAAGAAAGAGGCCGCGGAGCTCTTCGCCATTTCTACGCACGGCACCCTGATCCCCCTGCCTGGTCTTTATGATCACGTGACTCTTGCTGACAAGGGGGTGTACACAGTGGAAGTGATGGGAGTCAATTCTACAGGTGGCATAGACACGATGACCTACAGTCTGACATGCAACTGACAAAATAAATAGATTTTCGTATTTTTTTTAATATCAAATTGACAACACCTGTCTGCATTTTGAAGTGCTACAGTTAGGCCTACTGATGACACTATTTTCTCCACTGTTTTATGAAATCTACACTGTTTCGCTCGAGAAAAAAAACTATGATGATATTGTAAATTAAACTGGACATGTGTTGTGTTGGGTCGCAGGGGCAATAATAGCCCAGTGGAATAGATCCTCCATAGTACAGCGGGTCTGATGTATCTATAAAATACATGTAGTTGCATACTACTGCCACCGCTGTGCTACAGAGGATCCATTCTATATGCTTAATGCCCCTGTGGTTGCGTGTTGATTTTAGGATCCTACTCTTCTTTCCTTGGGATGGTTTTTCCCGCTTGCCATATCGCCAATGGCGTGTGTAGGACTTAAACTTCAAAGTACATGTACCTGTAAATTCATTTGTTCTTTCTTGTGTGTGTGGGTGTGTGTGTGTGTGTGTGCGTGTATGTCCTATCCTATCCTAATCCGTAACTCTGAGGTCGTTGGGGTACCACAGATGATCGTTTAACCAGCATACTCCATCTTTTTCTGTCCTCAGCAACCCTAATGGCTTCGCTCAGTGTCAAATGTGTGCTTCGTTCAGTGCAGGTGTGTGTGTGTGTGTGTGCTAATAAATTTTCGTCTATTTCGTTGTCGTTATTGTTGTTGGTTGTTTGTGTGTGTTTATGTGAGTGTGTATTTTTTTGTGCGTGTGTGTGTGTGTGTGGGTGTGTGTGGGTGTGTGTGTGCGTGTGTGTAGGCCCTGTGTGTGTTTGTGTGTGTGTGCATGTGTGTACGTGGGTGCTCGTGTGTGTTTGTTGGGTGTGTGGGCTGTGGTGTGTGTATTGCGGGTTTATAGATGACACATTCGTAAGACTACTGAGTGTCACGTAGTAACCTACACTTTACTCAATCTAGAAGGTAAAGATAAGAAAGACAGCATACTAATACCGAAAGATTTGATCTTTACTACCTCAAAAGGTACACAATCACAGTTTTATTTTATTCAATACACCAATACAATACAATACAATACAACTCAACCCAACATAATACAATACATTTTTATTACAACAAACGGAACTGCAACATGCACGGAACTGAATTACGCTTTTACTTTATTCAGTACACCATAATTAACCTGATGAATAAAGCGTGGCAACCAACCATTTTGCTCAAACCAGAACTGCTTCATTTTTTCACCAATTTTAAATCAAGATGCTTGCAAAAATCCACTTCCCCTTCTATCCGCCCTACGTAAATCCTTTATCATCATCACAATAGAGCGCACCACCAAAGATCAAACATAAAAGAACTTACTTGTTAAGAGAGCATTTAGTTTAACTCACTTCATTTTACTTCAGTTCAGTTTAGTTTAGTTCAGTCCGATTCATTTGTGTTTTAAATTATAATGTCAGTTTATATACGTGCGATTTTTAGACATCGTCATTGTCACGCCTGGAAACACCGCGTGTAGTCAAATCCAACGTATTTAGGACTGGTCAGCTGTAACCATTGGGTTCGGGCACTGAATAGAATTCACAACTTTCCGGCACCTCTCATAAAAACTCGTGGGTATCGCCATTATAAATTAAAACGAGGTTATATGAAACCAAGTTCCGGTTTGGCTTGTTTTGCTTTTATCAAAGCTTGATGCGTGACTTTTAAATATGGCAAATTGCCGAAAACGACGATTGTTAGAGCCAGAAAACGAGTGGGATAAGTATAAAAACGGTGGAGGAAGTACATGCTCAGTTAAAGAATGCAAAAAACAATCGTAGAGGCCTGTATTTGTGGCGACTTCGGAGGTGCGTCGATCATCGACAGAAAGTGAAACAGGACCTGAAAACTCTTGTAGTTTTCCATAGCTTCGCCGTCGCAACCTTCACAAAACACGAAGTAACTGACTATGTTAGGCTAGCGTTGTGGCCAAGTGGGCTAAGGCGGGACTAACTTGCCTTGTCCACAAGCCAGAAACCAATGGCGCCTGACAGGTGTGGGTTCGAGCCAGCATCTGGGCGTTATGTTTTTCCGAATATTTTTCAAAAATTCACAAATAATGTTAGGTAGGTAGGGTTTAGGCGCGCCACTGGCGATAGAAAGGGATAATAAACTGCAGCAAAAAAAAAATAAAAATATGTGAGGGTACGATATAGGTGGCCAGTGACACATGTTATTATTCTTGAATATTTGGAAATAACTCACTAAAACACGCGGAGAAAAAAAAACGGAAGTATTTTTCATAGAGGGGATTCCCGTTGGTGCATAGGATAGCAGAAAAGTGTGAATAGACCCAACAATTCCCGGCGTGTCGTAAGAGGCGACTAACCAGGGTGATGTTAGCACGGCATCACTGGGCGAAAGTCTTCTATACAGAAGTCACCGGCCAGAAGGAAGGAACCTCACATTACTACAGGTTTAACGACCACGTGCTCGGGGCTAAGGCGAGCCACACTGTACTCGTTGATTTCGGTTAGGGCCAACAGCCTGGAGAGGATTGGGCCCTGCCAGGTCTTTCTTGCCCAACACACACCGTCTGATGAAAAGAACCACTCAATCCATACAGGATCGGTCGTCGCCCGGGTCACCTAGGACCGCGCCTTCCGTTGGCCACCATGACGGAGATGATATGTGGGCTTCTGATGGACAAATTAGCAAGATCCGCACGAGAGACAACATCGTCATAGGAACCTGGAATGTCAAGACCCTAACTGCGGAGGGAAAATTAGAAGAACTGGCCCACGAGCTGGACCACTATCGATGGAACATTTTAAGTATCAGCAAACTGCGCTGGAAAGGCATAGGTGAAACACCGACCGACAAAGGCCTCAAGCTTCATTTCAGTGGAAGAGGTGACGGGCACGAATACGGCATTGGATTCTTGGTCCACAAAGACATTCTAGCCACTGTCATGGGTTGCCACCCAGTCTCCAGTAGACTCATTGCCATCCGTCTAAGAGCAGCATCTTTTAATATCACCATCATCCAGGCCTATGCCCCAAAATCAGACTTTGACGAAGTGGAGGATTTATATGAACATCTACTGGCTGTTCTTGACCAAGTGCCGAAGAAGGATATGGTCATAGTGCAAGCCAAGATGGGGAGACACATGTGGACCCCACTGCAACAACGAGACAAATAAAGAGAAGTCTGAGACTCTTGGAGTTTGCCAGATACAACAATCTGATACTGGCAAACACGCTTGGTCTTCACACAAAATCCAGACGATGGACATGGCATAGTACCAGCGGGGAGCATCACAACTAGATTGACTACATCATGGTTAAGACACGCTTCAGATCAAGCATCAACCAATATTGGCAGGACACGCACTTTTCCAGGAGCAGACATCGGAAATGACCACGATATCGTGATAACGTCCTTCCGGCTCCACTTGAAGAGAATAAACAAAGTAAAGTGCACCAGACTGAAGTTCGATCTAGACAAACTGCAGGACCTGGAGGTGGCAGAAATATTTCAAGCCACAATTGAAGGGAAATTTGCACAACTGCTCAGTTTGGGAGCTGGTGAAGTAGATGTCAACACCATGACCACCACCATTAACTCAGCTGTGACAGATGCCGCCACTGAGATCCTTGGCAAGCACCGCCTAAAGAAGAAACAGTGGATCACATCTGAACTTTTGGACCCGTGTGTTAAAGGAAGAGAGATGAAAAATAAAAAAGAACACCTCACAGGAAGCTGATGCCTAACAACAAATCATCAATGACATCCGAAAAGGCATGCATGCGCACAGCAAAGGAGAAATGGATAGAAGAGCAATGCCAGGAAATATAGAACAGTCTGAACAAGAACAACATCAAAAAGGTCTACATGTACCTACCCAACTGTGAAGCGGCTGACAAGTGTTAACCAGCCCAAGGTCTCCACTATTCAAAGCAAGTCTGGCATATGTCTTATAGAAAAACCAGAAGTCTTGGAGGATATATGTACAGAGGACTCCTCTGACCTTTGCAACCACGCAACAAACAGAGACCAATCAGTTCTCGCATATCCCCAGAATAGAGAAGAAGAAGAAATCCTCCCAATTCTCCAAGAAGAAGTTGAGGCAGCAGCGCAATCGCTGAAGAAAGGGATGTCAGCGGGAGTGGACAACATACCCGCGGAATAGCTTCAAGCAGGAGGAGAAGCAATGATTGACGCCCTCACCAACATCTGTAACAAGATCTGGCAGAGTGAGGAGTGGCCTACATCATGGACCCAGTCGCTTGTCATCACTCTTCCCAAAAAGAATAACCTTCAGGAATGTGAAAATTACCGCACCATCAGTCTCATCAGCCATCCCAGCAAGGTCCTTCTGAAAAAAATACTCAACAGGTTGAAACCCAAACTGAACAAATCATAGCTGAAGAACAAGCAGGACCCTCACAGCAGATCTACAACGAAAAATACAAAGCATGGAGATGAGGTGCCACAGAAGACGTCTGGGCATTTCTTATATTCAGCACATCTACAACGCTCACAGTGGTTGAAGAAACTGAAACTCCGATGGCATGGCCACGTCAGCAGAGCATCACGCCTTGCAAAGACCATCCTGCAAGGCACGATGCAAGGAGGAAGACGAAGATGGAGACAGAAAAAGAGTTGGGAGGACAACATTCGAGAATGGACTGGTTTGACCTTGAGTGAAGCCATGAGGGTTGCTGAGGACAGAAAAGATGGATTACTCTGGTTAAACGATCATCTGTGGTGCCCCAACGACCTTTGAGTTACGGGATAGGATAGGATAGGATATATGTAACAAAACAAAATAACCATTATCCGGCCTTGAGTGAGCACTTCAATAGGTATACACGTAAATCATATCGTACCTATTCTCAAAGGAATGTGTCACAAAAAAAAATATATATAATATATATAAATGAATTCTTGAACGCTTACTTTGATCCAGTCAGACTTACCATATTTGGCGGCTAACCGACGTTTAAGCTTACCAACAACACAAACACAATACCCAACTAGTTCTTTAGTGTTGACACATAATGCTTGGGCAATATTGCTTTCCCGTAAAATAATGTTAATTTACGGATGTCAATACAGAAGGAAGCCCGAGAAAAATGTGTTCTGAGGACTAAAATAAGCATCTACCTTGCCGCTTCTGAGCTCCACATGCTCGTTGGTTTGGAGATTGACCACAGCGTGCACGCTACACATAGCAGTATACGTGTCGTATTGTCTAGCGTCCGATATGGCCAGCACGTCACAACAGCCCTTATATAGATGTAGAGTTACGGAATTTCCGGGATGGTCCGTGACCGCACTGGCCGAAAAATAATACGTCCCTGATACTGGGGCTGTAAATACGCCCGTAGTTTGGTTGAAAGCGGAACCTTCGTTGACGATCATGGTCCATGGATAGAGGTTGCCTGCGGTCTGTAACGCGTAAATTCCGAGCCTCGCGTGAAAGGCCACTTTCACACGACCTGCAATGAACACATAATTATCAAGCACTGATTCTATTTTAATTCAAGTAAACGAATTTTTATTGGTCTACCTCATTATATACAGCGGAATAATACAGTATGTACAGTGACTACAGTCTACAGAAGTCCTAAAAAGTCTACAGACTCTTCACAACGATGAAGGCGGTAGTCTACAGCAAGAAGAAGGCGGTGACAGGAAAGTAACTGCATTACTTATAATTATATCGGGCGGTTTGCGTTAGATCTTTCTTATACAGCGCTTTTCCAGCTCAGCAGCAGCTTAAGGCGCTAAAAACAATAACAGGATTTGATTCAAGCCGCCCGAGGCGTCCAAGTGACTTTGTGTTCAGTCTTAATCCCGTTTGAAATGTGACAAGAAAATAGAAGATAATTTCAAACACTATATGAATGTGACAACAGGTCGATATGGGCTGCGGAGCCACAGTGAAAGTCTGCTGATGAATAACTTTGACTCGTTTACCCCAGTTGACATTGCTTTGAGATGTGTATACGAATAACAGTTTATAAAAGAAGAAAAAGATAATTAAAAAAAAACATCGCATATCAACAGTAATAGCTCCTTAGTTATAACAATATCAAATATGCTCTTTAATTCTTTTGTTTTCTTTCTTTTTAATTTGCGGACTTTAATGAAATAAAGGGGCACTCTCACCTGTCAGTCCTCCTGCTGTCCCTGGCTCGCCTTTTTCTCCGGTCGGTCCTGCGTAGCCTTGAGGTCCCTGAAATCCGGATATGCCTTGGTCCCCTTTATCTCCCTTCTGCCCCGTCAGTCCACGATCCCCTTTAGGTCCTGGAGGGCCTGACAATCCCGAGGACCCGGGTTCTCCCTTTATCCCTGCAGATCCTGCACTACCCTGAGGACCGGGAAGCCCTGAGGGACCACGCTCCCCTTTAGGTCCCTGAGGAGCCATAATTCCCGGAAGCCCCGTTTCGCCTTGAAACCCCTTTGGGCCAACCGGTCCTTGGGGTCCTTGAAGTCCCGTTGAGCCCTGGTCCCCTTTGGGGCCTTGAACACCTGCCTCCCCCTGGGCCCCGGGCTGGCCCTTTTGACCCGGTGCCCCAGCAAGGCCCTGAGGTCCCTGGACTCCGGGAATTCCTGGGATCCCGCTGTCTCCCTTTTCCCCCTTTACCCCAATCCCTGCCTCCCCTTTAGCTCCCTGTC
>CM072523.1:47381218-47443718 GCA_036898135.1 Oncomelania hupensis
TGCTGTTTGGACGGGTTGCGTGGATAAACGAATCTGAGCTACACTCATCAGTATTTCAGCATTGGGGCTGAATCATCACTGATAGAAAAACACCAACATCAAATCGAGTGTAATATTTTGGGGGTCAAGCCGCGATTCACGCCATAGCCAAGGGTTCAACTGCTACAACAAGCGAGTCAACGTTACGAGAGGCAGTCATCGAGGGTAGCCGCCAACGAGTTGCGTCGAGAGGGGCCAACATACTGGGACTACATCACCGATAGGTTCGGGTTGACTGCAAGGGCGTGTAGTCGCTGAAGAGTTGCTTCGTGAGCGAACAACAGATCGGGACTACGTGGCTGCCGTAAGACTACGTCGAGGGACAGTCTCGGAGCTACATCGCCAGTATTAGAGAGAGCGACGAGCGGACGTCGCGTCTACTTCAGCACAGGAGCGTGTACATCAACACCAGCGTGGTGCAGCGTCGCATACGACGAGGACAGCGGGGCCTGCGTCAGCGAAGGCGACTAGTGGCAAGCATCAGCGCTACTGCAGAAAGCGTGCTGTTCTAGAACAGTCTAGAAAGGTACAGCACAGTCAAGAACTTTCTAGAAAAAGAACTTTCCAGAAAAGAACCTTCTAGAAAAGAACTTTCCAGAAGCATCAAGATGGCTGACTTCTGGCAGAAAGGGGTTGAACTAAATCTAAAAGGCAAACAGCTGACGGAGTACGTCAAATGCCAGGAGAGAATATTGCGTGAAGAAAGAGAAGAACAGCGACGGCGCGAAGAACGAGATTTAGAAGAGCAGCGTCGCCGTGAAGAACGAGAATTAGAAGAGCAGCGTCGCCGTGAAGAAAGAGAATTAGAATTGAAGCGTCTGGAAATTGAACAGCAACGGCAAGAAAGAGAAGAGCAGCGTAAAGAAAGAGAAGATGAGCGCAGGCGTGAGGAAAGAGAAGCTGATCGGCAGTTCCAACTAGAGTTGGCGCGCATCCAGCAACAGCAGCATGCGCCACAAGTTATCAGTGACAACAAAGCTCCAAAATTGCCAGCTTTCGTCGACGGGAAGGACCAGATTGACAGTTATCTGGCGAGATTCGAAAGGTTCGCTGAAAGCTCTAACTGGCAACCTCAAGACTGGGCAATTCGACTGAGTGCACTTCTGACGGGGCAAGCTCTCGAAGTTTACACCAGACTGTCGAACGATGACGCCAAAAACTACGACGTCTTGAAAGAGACCCTGTTGCAGTGCTACAACTTTACAGAGAAGGGCTACCGTAAACGCTTCCGTGAATGCCGGCCTAATTCAGACGAGACGCCAAAGCAGTTTGTGGAGCGCCTGTCGTCATATCTACACAAGTGGGTGGAGTTATCAGGCGAAAGGAAGTCTTACGACAGTCTCCATGACCTGATCGTGAAGGAACAATTTCTCAATGCCTGTCACAAGGACCTAGCGACCCACTTAGAAGAACAAAAGCTGCAGACGCTTAAAGATGTGACTGAGGCTGCTGAAAGATATCTCATCGCTCATGGGAAGACCCGGGGGCCACCCAGCGCGACGAAACATTTTCAGAAGACTGGAAACCATGTGAACCAGATCCAGGGGAGCCAGACGAGCCAGAGACACACTGACTCCACGCCACCTCCCAGGGAAGGGCATTCAAGAGGCTGTTTCACCTGCAACGCTACAGACCACAGGGCGGCTAATTGTCCTCAAAACAAAAGTAGCGGACAGCGGAGCAGTACGGACAACGCAGCGGCGGGCAACCGGCAGAGGCGGTTCTCCAATCAACGGCAAACCAGTAGATCTGACCATCAGGTGTGCGGCGGGAGCGTCATTCTTCCGAGTGAGACCGAGCGCATAGCTACCCCTGCGGACGTGCAAGAGTGCATGACCGATGGCCAACTTCTCCTTGCCAACGGAAAATCCATCCCCGTCGTCGCCAGCGCAGCTGTGACCGTACAGAACATGCCTGTTTCCAAGGGACGCGTCGGAAATCATGAAGTGACTGTTCTAAGAGACTCTGGCTGCAGTGGGGTCATCGTCAAAGAAGACCTAATCGCTAAAGAACAGTTCACTGGCGATTTTAAATGGACACTCATGGCCGACAGCAAATGTGTAAGAGCGCCAGTTGCGAAAATTCAAGTCAGCACCCCTTTCTACATAGGCGAAGTAGAAGCGGTTTGCCTGAAAAAGCCGCTGTATGATTTGATGATCGGGAATATCGACGGCGCGAGACGACCCGACGACCCCGATCCAGAGTGGAGTCCTGCCTCAACTCAACACGTCGAAGTTGTGGAGGAGGATCCATTGCCATTTCCCGATGGAGACCTTTCAGAGCTGCTACGGGACAATGTGGCTACTCCGGCTCAGCCCTGCCGACCAGAGATCGTCGGTGCCGTTACTACCAGGGCCCAGGCCAAGAGAGACAAGACGTCTACGCCACTGAAGGTCGCCGACAACTCTAAAGCTGCCATCGTGGACAGAGATAAGCTGATCCAGCTCCAGGAAGCTGATAGTACTTTAAACAAGTACAGGAACCGCCAAGACCACGTGACCAAAGGCAGTGGTACGGTCTATTTTGAGGTGAAGGCCAAGATCCTGTACCGAATCTTCCAGCACCCGAGGGTCAACGGAGGGAAACCACTACGTCAAGTATTGGTACCGTTACCTCTAAGGCGCCAAGTGAAGGAAGTAGCTCATGACTCTATCATGGGAGGTCACCTAGGCATTAGGAAGACGTCAGACAGAATCCAGGCGGTGTTCTACTGGCCAGGGCTTCATGCGGACGTCAGCCGTTTCTGCCGATCGTGTGACATTTGCCAGAAGACCATACCTCGAGGAAGGGTCCCGAAAGTGCCTATGCAGAGAATGCCTCTGATCGACCGACCTTTCAAGAGGGTGGCCTTAGACTTAATCGGCGAAATAAGACCTCCGAGTGAAGAAGGTCATCGATGGGTACTGACTTTAGTGGACTATGCGACTCGGTACCCAGAAGCAGTGCCACTGAAGAAGATTGACACTGAAACTGTAGCAGAGGCACTGGTGGACATGTTCAGTAGACTTGGAGTGCCTGAAAAAATTCTGACAGACCTCGGGACGCAGTTCGTCTCTGACTGCATGAAGGAGGTCAACAGACTGCTGAGCATCCGGCATTTGACTACGACACCCTACCATCCGATGTGCAACGGGCTTGTCGAGAAGTTCAATGCTACGCTGAAGTCCACCCTGAAGAAACTGTGCAGCGAGCAGCCCAGACAATGGCATCGCTATATCAACGCCTTACTTTTCGCCTACAGAGAAGTACCGCAGGAGTCCACCGGCTTCTCTCCGTTCGAGCTGCTGTACGGAAGAACCATCCGAGGGCCGATGCACATCCTAAAAGAACTGTGGACGAAAGAAGTAGACACCCCAGAGGTGAAGAACAGCTACCAGTACGTGTTTGAGTTACGGGAGAAGCTGGAGCAGACTCTCGAGATAGCCAGAGAAAACCTGAAGAAGTCCCAGGACTGTTGAAAGCACTACTATGATCGTAGGGCTGTGAACAGGAAGTTCAAACCTGGCAACAAAGTGCTGGTGCTGCTACCTACTGATCACAATAAGTTGCTGATGCAGTGGAAAGGCCCGTACGAAGTGGAGACCGTGGTGGGGATCAACGACTATAAGGTGAAGGTCGGCCCGCATTCCAAGATATACCACGCCAACCTCCTTAAGCTGTACGTGGAAAGGCCATCAGAGACTGTGCATGCAGCAACAGCAGCTGAGATCGATAACAGCTTTGTCAGCGAGGAACTGTTGGAACTGGGAGACTTCCACAGCAAAGAAGGCATCGATGATGTTAAGCTAGGACCAAGCTTGACGGAAGGTCAAAAGATGGAGCTCAAGGACCTTATGGGCGAGTTTCCCCATAACTTCAATGATGTCCCAGGCTCTACGACTTTGGTCGAACATGAAGTCCACACCCAGACCTGGAAGGAGCATCTGCCGACCTTGAGGGAGCTGTTCCACCGTCCCGCAGAAGCCAACCTGACCGTGAGACCCAGCAAATGCATTCTGGGAGCTGACAACGTCGACTTCATCGGATGTTCGATGGAAGAGGGAGACAACGGAGGATGCACTGACTCCAGGAAAGCCCACGAGATCATCGTCTTTGACCCTGGGCCGATGACAACTGCAACGGACGAGGGCGTCGTTTCCTTGCAGTTGGAAGAATATTGACTTTGAGGATGAACTAAGAATATTGGTAATGACAGACTTGAAAATGAAAAACGTTGGCTGGGTAGATGAGCTGTGAACATTGACAGTATCCAGAAAGATTTGCAGATGAGAAACATTGACTCTGTGTGAATGAACTGTGAACATTGACAGTATCCAGAAAGACTTGCAGATGAGAAACTTTGACTCTGTGTGAATGAACTGTGAACACTGACAGTATTCAGACAGTCTGAAATAAGTCTTAATTCTGTACTTTGTTTGTGCATTACGTTTCAACGTTGTTGAAAGAAATTGGGTAAATTTCTTCTTGAGTGGGGGGTTATGTTACGTTGAAACGCGAATGGTAGTACGTCGGAAGCGCGCACGATAGATCTAATCGTTTCGTTTTGCAAAGTATTCAATAATGGAGTTTATTTACCTTTGATTTGAGTTTGCATTGTTGTTAGGAGAGGCTTTGTATAACGTTGATAATTTGCGTTAGTCGATATTACTGGGGACGTTTCTGGATCTGCGTGTTTACTCTCGATAGAAATTTCCCGATACATGTCGAAGCAAGAGAAGGTTCCGGGTATGTTTAGAACAATGTATGACGTAAGTCAGCGATGACGATCTTTAATTCTGATTGGTTGTAATGCGTCATTTTCTAGAACAAACTGAGGTCATTTCGAGTTGAGAGAAAAAATTATATATTCGATGCTCCGTGTGTTGGTGTGGATAGTTGTTGAAAGTTGTTGAGTTGAATTGAGAATTGTATGCAGTTGTTGATGTGTGCTGAATAAAAGTGGAAAACTTCATACGTCGACTCTGTGACTTGTATGCTGTTTGGACGGGTTGCGTGGATAAACGAATCTGAGCTACACTCATCAGTATTTCAGCATTGGGGCTGAATCATCACTGATAGAAAAACACCAACATCAAATCGAGTGTAACAATGATGATGATGATGATGATGATGATGATGAATATTTATCTGTCTACACTTACCTCCCATTGAACGTCAGATATTGCAGAAACGCCTTGGATGAAGTTACCACAGGAGAGAGCCGCCTGCCATTGCTGTGTGGCATTGTTCAGTCTGGCCTCAGTCTCTTGCTGGATGTGTAAATGGTTGTTCTGGACCACTGAACCATCTGTAAAACATACAAAGCTTAATAGTTTACAACCTTAAACAGAAGCCAACGATCACGTCTTGAGATCCTGGTAACGTCATCATCATCATCATCATCATCATCATCATCATCATCATCATCATCATCATCATCATCATCATCATCATCATCACCATCACCATCACCATCATCATCAAGTAATAATCCATTGAATTCAATTGAATCAGTTTATTTAAAGTTTGTTCTCATTTGATGTGACTTTAGACTGTAAAACAAAGAAACAAAATAATAATAATATAAAGGATAAGGGGGAAAAATGCAAATGTAAAAAAAAAATAATAATTTCAAAAAAAGCATGTAACAAATACAGCAACAATAACAACCCCCCTCCCTCCTCCCTCCCCCAATAACATATAATGATTATGAATGAACACTGAGGTTCAACGTCTACACCTACCTTTGGCGATATGGCAGACGGGTATAACCATCCAAGTCAAAATAGGGGTAGGGACCCTAATCAACACTGAACCACCAGAGCAATCATACAGCTAAAATGGCCAGTGGAAACTTCCCTTTTCTAAAATTTCGCCTCTACGGGATTCAAACCTGGGTCATCAGTGTGCCAGACAAACGCTCTATCACTATAATGATTAAACAATGTAACTTAACATTGAAACACTCGAATATAATAATTATGACACTTTTCAATCTATACGATATAATAGATGCGATTGTCAGCATCAGTTCATTATCAGCTAATATGTTTTTTTTATATCATAATGATGTGTGGTAACCGTATTAATATTATTTTCTGTAAATAATTTGTTCAGACATGGGCAATGTACAATCAAATGTTCTGCAGTCAGAGAATTTAACATACATATTTAATTTCTTTAGACAATTTTTGTTTTCGATGAATTTAATTTTAACTTGAAGGTAATTTTTGTCAAATGCCTAGAGCTAGACAAAATATTACTGTGCACATTTTAAAGGAAATAATCGTCTACTATTCATATCAGTTCATAGTAGGAGAGGCTCATACTTCAGTAGGCTTACTTGCACCATCTTTAGCTTGTTTATCGGCTAACCCTGGACCTAAAGCAATAATAAATCAATCAATCAATCAATATCGGCTAACCCACAAAAAAATCAACCGTAATATTTATAATTTGTATACCGTGTAAAATATATTTGATTTTTAAAAGATATAGTTTCTCCTCTAAATGATCAATACTTCCAATTTTGTAGAGGGTACACAACAGATGTTGAGTTTACACATATCACTATGCCTAACACATCAAATGGTAAATTAACAAAATAATTCAAAAATGAATATCTGGAATAACATATGCAGCACCAGCATCAGAAGTTTCAAGCAGTGAACATCTGCTGTATAAATTACAAGTATTGAAGTAAAGAAATCTATCAAGTAATAAGGAAGTTGACAACAAAACAAAACAACAACAACAACAACAACAACAACAACAAATATTTGTTTGTTTGTGTGTAAAAGAGAAGAAAAAAAAGCCGACAAACCCCCGACATTGAGAGTGACATTGCGCAGCAGTTTGTGGACGAGGCCTCCAGAATTTGCCGTCACCTCCACAGTGTACACACCATCCTCAGCCGCCGTCACCTGATTGAGGACGATGCCGGCAGAGAAGACGGGGCTGATCCGGCCGGCGAACTTTGGAAGGGGGACGAAAGTGTCGTGCGTGGATAACGCGATCAGCTCCCCTTGGAACAACCAGCGGATTTCAATGACGCTCTCCCCTGTTCCCAAGGCAACGTCCCACGTCAAGGTGGCGTTACTTCCGGTGCACATGTACTTGACGGCAGCGTCAGGCAGGGAGGTGTCACTCCATAGAATAGTATGTACACCTGCGCCGAGCATCAAGGTGTCAACATGAAGAAAAAAAAAAGAAAAGAAAGGTAGTCATCATGTTTTCATTTTTGTTGCCGCATGTTGTTTCAACAACGGTAAATCTTATTAAAATGCCGATTTCCTAGGAGACTGGCATTAATGTAATTTATTATCTCCCTTGCGCAAGTCTTCACGGAAGGACAGCCGAAGACCCAAATTAAGGTTAATATTTTGTAATACGTCATAGGTTTAAACCATTCACACACGCCACACCACACCACACCACATTACAGGCACTTAATTCATTCCTTAAATAAACAAAAAACACAGCAAGCTTGCAGATAAGTATTTATAAAAAATATAACCCTTAATGTTATTATATAATTATACTGCTGCCACTACTACTACTACTACTACTACTACTACTACTACTACTACTACTACTACTACTACTACTACCACTACTTCTTGTACTACTGCTACTTCTATTACTGTCAGGAATTGACTTACATAAAAGTTTGTTCATCTCTCGATACTAGTGCAAAACAAAATTGTTTTACGTCATTTTCCTAGATGATGACGCATATTTCGCCATTTCCGGTTTTCGTTATAACGATTTGAAGAGATTGGTCGTGTGGCTGTAGATCTGTGTGTTTAGTTGATGTAATATTCGTGTCCAGCCTTCTTTGGAGGGTTTTTATGTTGGATGTAATCAAGGGAAAATCATGCTGTAATCGATTCATCGACACTGGGGAGCCGATCACCATCATCGTGCCATAAGACTGCCATCTTCATCGTACATTGACTGTGCCACTGAGACCGGATCATCTGACATTCATACAAATTCTACACAATTCTACATCATCTTGAAAATTGGTGTTATGATTACTTATTGTTGTGTCATGTCGTCTTCGTAAGGAATAAATGAGTGTGAATGAAGTATTCAATCAAAAACAAAATGTCTTCTTTTGTTTTTCATTCCAGTTTCTTTGTTATATAAATTGTTAACGAACGCTGCTTCGTTACAATTGCTACTACTACTACTACTACGACTACTACTACTACTACTACTACTACTATTACTACTACTGCTATCACTACTATTCCTACTGCTGCTGCTGCTGCTGCTGCTGATGATGATGATGCTGATGATGATGCTGATGATGGCCATAATGATGATCATGATGATTATTGTAACAAGAGCCCCAGTTTTACTCAGCGCATTTTGAAATTTTGCTTGTTTAATCAGTTAGACTTAGAAGGTTACTGTTAGTCTCTAGCAGACGACAGAAGTGATCATGCGTAACACAGTTGTAGCCTGACGTCCGCATAGCAGTGACATCATCGCAGCTGATGGTAGAAGGCTTTGAATTTTACAGCCACTCAGATTTCTTCAGCCTATCAGAACACAGCACCGGTAGGGAGAACCAGTTCTGACTGGGTAGGCCAAGGCTATGTATAGGGTGATTTGTGTTGAAAGCTTAAGGCAGTACACCGCTACTTCCTAGCAGAAATCTCTCCACTGATAGACCAGGGAAGCAGTGCTTGTTGAATATGCGAATTCAATCAAGTAGCCATGGCCTGACATTGTCAAACAGACGAGCAGGCGGTATATCGTGAGCCCAACTCAGCAAAGGACAGAAGCTAATCGACGCTTCGCGTGGGCTGCCGAGGCATCTATAGCATTGAGCGCAGATAGCCCACCCGTCGAACACAAGCAAAGACAACACAGCATGTCGTAGAAGCGACCTCAACGCAGCGCTTCAACCCCACAGTTAAGTGCAACAAGAGACCGTGCACTAAAACTCTGTATAAACAGGACCACAGTAGTCCACTCGGCAGAAAGTAGCCAGTGCCCGATGAAGAAAAAGTAGCTGCCTAGACTATCAGCGAGCGAACCATTCGATTGACAATTGAACTTTTAAGATAGATTCATACTCCGAAGATCGTGCATATAGTAGAGGAAATAAATGTGGGATTTTTACTGTTATCAAGTGGCTGCCTTAACACAGACCGAGCTAAACAAATAAATGAATTAAAGTAATTCACAAAGTGATTCACTAGCGATCCCCATCGTATAAGACGATAGGGTTATTGCAGTCCATTGTGCAGAGCCCAGCAACAATAAAAACCCCACGTCACAATTATGATGAGACTATATAGTCACAATTATGATGAGACTATATATATACTCTCACAGAATATATAGAGATAGATAGATAGATAGATAGATAGATAGATAGATAGATAGATAGATAGATAGATAGATAGATAGATAGATAGATAGATAGATAGATAGATAGATAGATAGATAGATAATACTCTCACAGAATATATAGATAGATAGATAGATAGATAGATAGATAGATAGATAGATAGATAGATAGATAGATAGATAGATAGATAGATAGATAGATAGATAGATAGATAGATAGATAGATAGATAGATAGATAGATAGATAGATAGATAGATAGATAGATAGATAGATAGATAGATAGATAGAGCGAACCCTCCTTTATCGCGGTAGATAGGTTCCGAGACCGGCCGCGATAGCTAAAAGTCAGCGAAGTAGGGACACCATATTTACAGTATTTATTTAACGTGTATTCGGATATTTAAATCCCTCCCTTTACATACTGTTAACAAACCACCCTTTATAGTAATGCACAGATATCTACAGTATGTAAATACAGCACATAGGCACAAATGTTAAGCAATAAAACTGTAGGTATACATTTTTAAAAAATCGAAATTTCCGGAAAATCCGCGATATATTTTTTTCATTAAAAATTAGGAAAAAAAAAATCCTCGATGTCGTGAATCCGCGAATGTCGAACCCCGAAGTAGCAAGGGGAGAATACTCAATGATAATGTAGTAGGCTAATATTTGATTTGGGGGCCTGCCTTGCAAGCAAAAGGATTGTAACTCACCTGCAATAAACGAGACAGGAAGTAGAATTAAGCTTAGATGTAGCCAAGGCATAGCTCCGGCTTGTGGAAGATAGGTGTTCACTCTCTTACAGAATAACAGCCTATGCATGCAGGTTCTTTATAATAAGAGCGCGGGTTATCGGAACTTCCTTGTCGATCTAAGGTTTGCTTGTTTTGTTTCAGTTTCATCTTTTTTCCAAAACACAAAATTGTCACGATGCATGAATCACCGTTCCAACTATTTAGAGGCGGTAATATGCAGCCACTTAGCCTTATTGAGGCGGTGTGTCTCATTCACAAGATTGAGAGTGCTGATCACCGCGGATCATCTCATTCATTTCAATCACATTGGAAGACTTTCAACGCGTGATGGTTGGTACATGTATATCGGCCATTAAGTCAAAACCGGGTTAAGAATGACTTGCATGCAAAACCAGGACAACAGTAGAGTAGCCTTAGCCTGTACCTACGAATTTGAAACCTTTGACGCAAGTTTAATGTCTCACAGATAACCCAAGAATGAATACATAGCAACATTCATGCATATTTTTTGTAACGGAAATAAGAGGCCTACTTTTTTTCTTTAAGAAATAAATTAAAAAATTATAACTATATCCTGAAACTAGAAATAGTTGTGCTGGAATAAAAGACTCGACACTAAACTAAAATATGTTAACGATAAGCAAACAATGCGATCTGCATTTACAAAAGCTATTTCAATGCTAAGTTACTATTTCGGCATCGTTATCTGTCCCATATCAGTCAATGGAGCGCGGGTTGCGAATTGGTGTGTGGGTTGTGTGTGTGTGTGTGTGTGTTAAGATTGTGAGCGTTGAGGAGAAGAGAGAGCGGAGGGGTTTGGGTGTGAAGAGGTGAGTGGGGGGCGGGTGGGTGTAACCCCAAATGAATAAATTACTGACTTAAGCTTACTGGATCTGCCAAAACCTTTGCATTGAAGCCCCATGGTCTTTGTATGTGGTGTGTGTGTGTGTGTGGGTGTGTGTGTGCGTGGGTGTGTGTGTGTGTGTGTGTGTGTGTGTGTGTGTGTGTGTGTGTGTTTGTGGGTATGAGAAACGACGTTACTCTGACACACACATGAAACTCCACATGTTTTTTTTCGACTGTTTTGGAAGGCCGCACTATTTTGACGTCAAAATAGTGTTCCGTTGAGTTAGAGCTGTTTTAGGATTAGGGTTAGGTTAATGGTAAGGGTTTGGGTTTGGGTTAGGGATAGCTTCAAAAATTTAAAAATGTCACAATAATGTCAAGAAAATGAAATGTGTGTCAAAATAATGTCTGTTTTTTTTTTCACAACAGTCATCGCAACGTCGTTTTTGCACACATGGGTGTGTGTGTGTGTGTGTGTGTGTGTGTGTGTGTGTGTGTGTGTGTGTGTGTGTGTGTGTGTGTGGGTGTGTGTGTGTGTGTGTGTTCTTTACGCATCATAAACCTACGTGACCTGATGAAAGGCTGGATAGAATATTGAATAATTAACGTATATGACTGATTGAATGTTTTGATTGACTAACTGGCTGACAGAAGATGCCATGTTCGTTCCTACCCAGTTTGGGAATAAACCGTTTCCATCTATGATACATAGGTACGCTTTCGAGGATCCACTTTCAGCGTGTAATGCAGCAGTTCTCCAATTAAAATATGTTATGCTGATCCTGATGGAAAACGAATATTATTTCTGTTGGCAATGTCATCTCTCTCTCTCTCTCTCTCTCTCTCTCTCTCTCTCTCTCTCTGTTTTGAACTAGGCCTGTTCATATATATCGTTGTGTGTGTGTGTGTGTGTGTGTGTGTGTGAGTGTGTGTATAACTATTGGACTCGAATACTGCTTGTAATACTTGTTGAAGCAAAATTAATGAATAGCTGAATAAAGCAGAAGAAGAAGAAGAAGAAGAAGAAGAAGAACAAGAACAAGAACAAGAAGAACAAGAAGAACTAGAACTAGAACAACAAGAACAGGAAGAACAACAAGAACAAGAACAAAAAGAACAAGGACAAGAAGAACAAGAACAATAAGAACAAGAACAAAAAGAACAAGATCAGGAAGAACAAGATGAAAAAGAACAAAAAGAACAAGATTTAGAACAAGGAGAAGAAGAACAAAAAGAGTACATCATCATCCCCATCATCAACAATGCCATTTTCCAAACAATGCAACATGTCGTTTGTGTATACACGTTTATTCAAAATAAAATAGGACAATAATTACCTATAATAATGATAATCAATAAAATACACGAACCATAATGCAAAACACCAAATAATGTACAGATTCCTTCGTCAGCGCACACAGAACACCTTAGAATATCAGTAGAACAAGGGGAACAAACCACGCATCAACAGAATGGCAGTTGTACGCTAAAGAAGAAGAAGAAGCCGAATATCGCACTAGCCGTGTCATGTAATATTCCTCTGTATTGTACTCGATCATGCACACACTTTGTGATTTAATTAAAACTGCACAAGAATTGATTGATTGATTGTTGCTTTAGGTCCAGCGGACTCCTCCGAGCCAAATCAGGACCGGACAACCCCCAATCCGCATAAAAGATCTGCCGAAACAACCCTAGTGGGAAAATTGAATGCCCTCCACCGGCCAGTCACTTTACAATAAAGACATCCCACGCAGGGGACGGCTGAGGC
Source organism: Oncomelania hupensis (assembly GCA_036898135.1). Taxonomy (NCBI): domain Eukaryota; kingdom Metazoa; phylum Mollusca; class Gastropoda; order Littorinimorpha; family Pomatiopsidae; genus Oncomelania; species Oncomelania hupensis. The sequence continues at coordinate 47,393,979 of CM072523.1, forward strand.
TTTACCCCAACTACTCGAACCCCCGGTTACAAAAACAAAATAGAATACAAACATCATTATAAATCATCAACAAAACACATACATATAAAATGCCTATAGTGCTAAATAATAACATCATAGGAAGCCCTAGTGACCACCCGGCAGAAAGCGTCCAACACTCCCAAGCTGATCCAACAGACCTCATACACAAATAAGGAGTCTTGTCCAGGAAGAGTTTTCAAGAAAAAAGGTAGGTCATTGATCTAGCGAAGAAGAAGATAGTATAGCAGAGTGATAGGACAGATCAGGAATGGGAAAGAGCAAATGAGGAAGACAGCGACAGTGGGAATTTAAAGCACTAAATTTCCAGAAAGTGGGGATACTATTTATATTGAGACCCCCGGCACTCCAACGGCACAAGAATACCAGATTATCGTAGTAGAGGTCAAAGGGTAGAAATCAGCGTTATTTATGCTATGTGATTATTGGCCTTGCATAGTGCATTTTCCAGCTCAAGGCGCTGGTTTCTACAACTACAGCGGCCCGAGGCGCCCATTTGGTGCCGTAGGCGCTGCATCGTCTGCCAGTCCCAGACAACTGAGCACAAACAATGTGGGGTTATCTGGGCATGGAGGGAGAGGGGGCCTATTACTGCTTGGCGGGCGTATTAGTGCCAAGCGGGCACTCCTACACAGGTCTAAAACATGAGCGTCAGGATCTTTAAAAGTCTGTAGGACGGAATGCGTGCGTGCACAGACAACAGACCTCGGTTTATACTCTTGTCTGAAGCGAAGGAGTAAAGGTAGTTATGCAACAGATCATTTTGATGTAAGCTTACGGTTCCATACAAAATGTTAGACGTGCACTTTAACTTGCTAATGGACAATTTTACAGTGTCATGACGTTTAAGGTCCACAAAGGTATTAAGGTGCAGAACATTTAATATAGTACAACAAATACGAACAAATGAGACAGATTTGTTTTGAAAGATTACGTAGTAACAGTATTCTCGCGGTGTTCATAGTTTGGTTAATACACAAAGAAGAAGAAGAAAAAGAAGAAGAAGAAGAAGAAGAAGAAGAAGAAGAAGAAGAAGAAGAAGAAGAAGGGGTGAAGGAAGTGAAGGAGAAGGAAGTCATTTAACACTGGCAGTAGTTCGATAAATATTACATAAATACAAGTACTTATCTTGTACATAACTAACAAGCTTGCAACGTATGTCTAAGAAACTGAAATAAATAACAGAAAACAACAATACGGAAATTAACCATCTACTTCCTGGTTAATATAATACTCTCTCTCTCTCTCTCTCTCTCTCTCTCTCTCTCTCTCTCTCTCTCTCTCTCTCTCTCTCTCTTTCTCGCTCGCTCTCTCTCTAAATGCAGGATGGGGAAAAACGTCACAAAAGTGTGTATAGGCTACTGCAGCAGCTTATCGAAGGAGCACATTTCCAAATATGATGGAAGCAATTAAAAAGCTTAATGTATACACGTTCAACTTAAATGCCATTAACGAAGGCCGATTACAAATAAAATGCAAACCCCAATCCCAAACAATGCAAAGATTTATAATGATATGAAAACCACACTGGTGTCTGATATTTGTTTTCTAAATACATTCTAGAAAACCTGAATATTTTATATATTAAATATTATAAATATAACACCAAAGCTTACAATCGTTGGCATGGACACAATAAAAATCCATACATACGAGTACACGCACGCATGCACCATCAACTAAGCACCCACACTCCCATTCGCGAACACAACATTAATTTACAACAAACTTGTATTTTCTTTCAAGCTTGAAAAAAAAATGTTCCGGTTAGAAAAATACCTCCCCGCCTTCTCCTCATCCCCGCCTCTCGTCCTCAGAAATAAATGACAATCCATAAAATTAACAAATAAAAGAAAATTAAATAAATAAATAAATAAGCAGACATCTAAATAAACTACTAAATTACGTAAGTAGATAGCTAACTAAAGAGCTAACTAGATAACTAAATAAAAGGAATTTATGTGGATATCGGAGGGAGTATTCTACTTTCACTTGTTTATCCGGAGTTTTCCCTCCCACAATGCCTAAGCACTGCAGTTTTGCCTACCTAACTAATTAACCAAATAACTAACTAGCTAAATAAATAAATACAGAACTAAAATAAATAAATAATTGTTGTTAATACTTTTGAAAAATAGAGTCTATTACTCAATACCTCGACGTCGTAGTTTTCCGAGGTGGAAGAAAGTATACAATATCAAACATTAAAGGCTACCTATATATATAGATTGATAGATAGATAAGATAAGATAAGATAAGATAAGATAGATAGATAGATAGATAGAGATAATGTGTGTGTGCGTGTATGCGTGCGTGTGTGTGTGTTTTAAGTTTCACATAACAGTAGTAGTTGTATTTGACTCAACGAAACTGACATGCCAATATCAATGGTATAACAGAATAATAATATCTGGTATAAGCAATACACTCCCTCAATCTATCCCACGTAATCAAGGCAATTTCAAGCAAACGTCACAACTGTACATATTCCTCGCATAAAAACGTACAATTACACGTCGAGTATATATATATATATATATATTTATTTATTTATTTATTGTTTACGCGTGCTGTGTGTGTGTACCTGTGTGTGATTTGTGTGTGTGTTATTTGTGTGTGTGTGTGTGTGATTTGTGTGTGTGTGTGTGTGATTTTTGTGTGTGTGTGATTTGTGTGTGTGTGTGGGGGGGGGGGGGGAGAGGGGTGCGTGTGTGTGTGTGTGTGTGCACAAAAACATTTGCTCAAAAACCTAAATTCTGCCAACAGTGTTTTAAAAAAAGCAGTTCTTTTACAATAAACACATGACATCAATAAGTTGTAACCAAAAAAAATGCAGATTCATGGAAAAACGTTTACTGAGAAATACTTATGTAAATAATAACAAAATAATGCTTCATGTTTAGCTGTGTATTATAAAACAAAACAAAATCATACAATAAAACCACAACAAGGCTTAAAACATACAGATACATTATAAACCTCTCAGAAACCCATCTAGATCTACATACATGATAACACACTATATACAATATATTTCCCAACAGAAGACAATGCACTTTAAAAAAATTATTAGCAGTATTATATTTTATATTTAAAAAACCCCACTGAATAAGACTCTAATAAGACACTATTAGAATACCGTTCCTATCCTATTCTATCCCATAACTCGGAGGTCGTAGGGGCACCACAGATGATCGTTTAGCCAGCATACTCCATCTTTCCCTGTCCTCAGCAACCCTGATTGTTTCGCTCAGTGTCAAACCAGTCCATTCTCGAATGTTGTCCTCCCACCTCTTTTTCGATCTCCCTCTTCTTTTACCTCCTTGCACTGTGCCTTGCAGGATGGTCTTTGCAGGACCTGATGATCTGGTGACGTGGCCATACCATCGGAGTTTCCGTTTTTTCACCACTGTGAGCAGGTCATCGTGTTGTCCAATGGCTTGTGTGATGGCCTGTCGGACTTCGTCGTTGGTTATGTGCTGGGTATAGGAAATGCCCAGAAGTCTTCTGTAGCACCTCATCTCCATGCTTTGTATTCTTCGTTGGAGATCTGCTGTGAGGGTCCATGTTTCGCAAGTATTAGAATACAAGAAACTCTAAACCACTACGCAGTCAATCTCCTTAACTGGTCCTGATTTGGCTCGGAAGAGTCCGCTGGGCCTAAAGCAATAATCATTAAATGTAATGTAATGTAATGTAATGTAATGTAATGTAATGTAATCTCCTTAAACTCTTGTCAGTCAGTTAAAATATTATTAGTAGGCTTACATTATTAAAAACGCTCAAAAAAAAAAAAACTAAATTATTAAGAAATCAGTCCTTTAAACTCTTCTTGCCCGTCAATGAAGATATTATTAGAACATTTAAAGTAAAATAATAATAAATACACACAACACACTAACAAAATCTATTGCGTAGCTGAGTCTTGGGGCAAGGCGAACTCGAACATAATGTCAGCAACGCAGTGTGCAACGAAGCAGATGTATTCTTCGAGTTCATTCAAGGCTCTGGCTACAACTTCAAATACACAGTAAAATAGGCCTACCTACTCATTCAGCACTGGCCACCAAGAGACTTACTGTGTCCACGATTGCAGCATTATCCATAAAGGCAGTCCAGGGTCGCCTCATGAACAGGTCGGCAAGGACAGGCACACACTATTGCAGTTCCAAATATACGACACTGTACATCAATAACATTGTTCCAAATACGCATACAGCGTGACAGAGACTGGGCGAAGCAGGATGCTCTCGCTGACTAGACAGAGAGCGAGAGAAGGAGCAGGTCTCGTCTAATATAGTCTCATCTACGTTGTTCGAGTTGTAGCAGAACCTTTCAATCAACAATTCACAGCAAAACCTTTGTTCTTATTTTCCCCTGCCCACATCTGAACCCAATGAAAGAGATTTTTGTTTGTTTAAACACAAGTGTAGGTTTTATGCAGGTTTTAACATGTGCAAGCCATCAAACCTTTTTGTTTTTCCACCTGTCAGCATATTCTGCTGAACCCACTTAAAGGGTTCCATCCACAGATCAGGTTTTTTCTACTACATTATTCAAGTAGGTTTTACCTCAGACATCACACAACCTTCCAAAGGCGACGTGTATCATCCTTTATCATTTTATGGACACGTGTGCCTTCAGTTCTCTATAGCTTTATTTGAAGGTCCTCGCAACTCAGTGAAACTGCCCCCATCAACACCAACATCTCACTGTAAAATGAATGAACATTGAGGTTTTAACGTCTACACCCACCACTGGCGATAACCCTCCCAGTGAAAGTCGGGTAGGGCCTAAATCAACACTGAACCACCAGAGCAATCATACTGCTAAAATGGAAAGTAAAAATGGCCACATTTTATTTCGCCCACCATGGGACTCGAACCTGGGTTATTGGCGTGCCAGGCGAACGCTCTACCAATTGAGCTACGGCGGTGGGCTAAACTCTTCCTGAAGAAACAAAAGTATGAGGTACAATACGTGTGGTACTGTCAATTGTGCCGGAAAACCTTCACTGGGAACACTAGAGTTATAAGTTCCGTTTTCCCTCATCCCAGAGTTCGGAAACGTTAAAATGTTTTTGACAATATCTCACTGTCCAGTGTTCTTAGCAAGCCACGTCATTCACAATAGATTGCTTACATAGTAAACCAGTCTACGGTTCTGAAATCAGAGTATAGCTGACGAACAGGCCATTTGCATGACCTAAAGCGCCGATCAAGTCACGGCGATTCAAGTGAGTTCTTCTCTCCTGGCGGAGGTCGGCGGTAAGAAGAGATTTTCATTGGCCCTTACCTAGCAACCACCGTGGGTCACCGGTGGGCGCTAGTCAGATCAAAGCGGCTGCAGTGGTGAAGGGGACAGACACTCTTAACAGAAGCTTTCCCCTACGTTGTTGTAGAAGCCATGTTTCTTCTTGATCTGCGCGTTCATGACCCAGGAGATGTGCGACATCAAAACGTCGTCCATATTATGACCCTGCAATGAGCATACACACACATACAGTTCCCAAGCGATGATATACAACAAAGATCGGATTGCTTTCAACTGCGCCTTTAGCAAAAATATATATGGCGCTATAAACGTCCTCTTCCTCTAGCTCCTCCTCCTCATCACCATCATCATCATCCTCTTCCTCCTCCTCATCATCACCATCAACATCATCCTCTTCCTCCTCATCATTGTCCTCTTCCTCCTCCTCATCATCATCACTCATCATCACCATCATCATCATCCTCTTCCTCCTCCTCATCATCACCATCATCCTCTTCCTCCTCATCATCCTCCTCCTCCTCAAATGTTTGGGACCTTGAGCTGCTCATATTTTTATGGATTAAAATGCCAATGGTTACTGTACCGATCTTAAATCGATGAATAAAGGAATGGATATACATACGACGTTGGTTTCAAAGAGCAGTTTGACGGCTCCATTGGTTCCCAAGACGATGAGCGTGAAGGAACTGTCGTCAAAAGCCCAGTTAGGGATCTTCATGAACTCGTGTGTCTGTAGCACCTCCTGTAACATTTCACTGGACCAGTGATGATGACGATGACGATGGTGATGATGATGATGATGATGATGATGATGATGATGATGATGATGATGATGTTGATGATGATGATGATGATGATGATGATGGTGGTGGTGGTGGTGGAGGTGGAGTGACGGTGCTATTGATGAGAGCGGTTGTCATCGACCCAGTTTGGGATCTTCATTACGTAATGCGATTGCATCAGCCTACTTCATGTTAGAAGAAGCAGAGGGAGAAAACGAAGAAGAAGAATGGACGACAACAACAACAACAACGAGGACGACGACGATGATGATCACGACGCCGACGACGATGATCACAACGACGACTACGACGATGATAATGTTCATACCTTGGTCTGCAAATCCGAGATATGGACCCCTGATGTGTTGATCGCCAAGAGACAGTATTTCGGCAGCATTTTGGATACACGTTGCTGTGGACAGAAAATTTAACAAATTTTAAAACTAGTCGATCATTGCTTGGCATATTTTGTGTCGAATTTGCGGGTACATTTGTAAAATACAAAGGTATCGGATCAGCGCACAACCCCAACCCCAGGCAATTCAGGCTTCCTTTTTTATTTAGAGCGAGAAGGTAAAAAAGCAAAGAGGTTACAAGGAAATGGCTAGCGCTGTGGAAGCTGGTCCTGAGAAAGTGGGGGGGGGGGAGGGAGTGTCTCTTTAAAACCTCCATCACACATTCTCCAACAGCCAGAAGGTTAAAGGAGGAACATTATATAATTACGGATGTACACGTAACATTCTTAAATATTCAAACACGCTATTGAGCATCCGTTGATTCCGACCGTCCCATGTTTTGTTCTAAAAGTAAGAACATTTAAAACAGTACGTTAAAAAGTAGCATTCTGAATGGAAACGGGAAAAAAATACACAGACATACGCACTCTACTCCAACCTCGTCATCCCCACACCTCGTTAAATCTGTTATTGATTAATCACTGACCTTAACCTCGAAGAAGACTGACCCGTAAGTGGGCCACGTGACAGCGACGCGTAGAAATCTCAAACGAGCCTCGTTCTGACTGATTCCATTGCACTTATGATATTCCGCTTCCACTTGCTGGAAAAAAAGCAATGCGCGTTGTTAGCGACGACGAAAGCGATAATAATAATATTGATGATGATAATGATGATGATGATGACGGTGAAGATGCCAATGACGAGTTTGGTTTTACATCTTGCCGTGCATTTGCTGACCGTACATCGCGACGTTTTCGCCATTCTCAACACCCTATCCTGTCTATACATGTATTATTCATCGACCTCCAGGGCCGGTTTACCTTTGTTGGTTGTAGTCTCACGAACTTCTTTGTCTGCTATTTTAGTCCATTTCGTAGATGTTAGGTGTTATATTACTAAAATCGAAGGGTCGCAAGGGTTTTTGAATTAAAATAGCGACAACAACTCTCAACAAAACGGAGTAATATTTTAAATTCTTGTCGTTGTTCTCATACAACGCCACCATATAGGTTATACAACGCCTCCATATAGGCTATTCAACGCCCCCATATAGGCTATACAACGCCTCCATATAGGCTATACAACGGCTCCATATAGGCTATACAACGGCTCCATATAGGCTATACAACGCCTCCATATAGGCTATACAACGCCTCCATATAGGCTATATAACGCCACCATATAGGCTATACAACGGATCCATATAGGCTATACAACGCCTCCATATAGGCTATACAACGGCTCCATATAGGCTATATAACGCCCCCATCCAGGCTATACAACGGATCCATATAGGCTATACAACGGATCCATATAGGCTATACAACGCCACCATACAGGCTATACAACACCACCATACAGGCTCCATATAGGTTATACAACAAGCTCCATATAGGCTATACAACGGCTCCATATAGGCTATACAACGGCTCCATATAGGCTAGAGAACGCTTCCATATAGGCTATACAACGGCTCCATGTAGGTTATAGAACGCTTCTATATAGGCTATACAACGCCACCATATAGGCTATACAACGCCTCCATGTAGGCTATACAAGCCTCCCATATATACAATGCGCGCATATGGGCGCTTTCATATGGGCTAAGCGCTCTTTTGGGATTCTCCGAGTATCTGTGGGTTTTTTTTTTAAAACTTGTGATGATTAAAAGAACAAAAACAGACCTTCTTGATTTCTTCGGTGGTACCGGTTGCTGGAAATCCTCTCGGTAGCAAAGAAGGCGCCAGGTCCCTGAACAAAAATACAATTATGTGAAATGAGTAATCTCATCCTTCCTCCATCGACGGTACGCTCACAGTATGTTATCTTCTGAATAACAAATAAAAATAACACATACAGCGCACGTATTTGGCGAACAAGAGTGATTGAAGGCACATTGTAAATTGTAAGTTATATTGACATACATGGAACATAGAACAGCAGTGATATACACAGGCATAGTTGTGGTTTGGGTTGGGTGGGGAGAGAACATAAATAATAGATAGACCTACACACACACTAACACACACACACCCACACCTTCATACTTGCAATACATCAGAACTGGGTTTATTTAAGAATGTGTGTGGGTGTGTGTTTGTGTAGGTGGGTGTGGGTCTGTAAAGAGGGCACAATGGGTTCCACAACCGTCTTTTTGAATACAAAGTGGGTTTATTTGCTGGGAACCCATTTTGTTTCATGAACCCATTTTGTTCTAAGTGCGCGGGAGTGCTCTTTTAGTGCTTGGGAGTGCAGTTGTAGTGCATGAGAGTGTTTTAAGTACACAGGAGTGCACTATCCGGGACGGAGAGAATCCAGTCCATTTTCGGAGAAATTTGGAAGAAAGTTCGACCTATTTCGTCGCCTATAGCAGACGAAGTAGGTCAACTTTTTTGACGGAAAGAAGCCAATTTTGACTTAGATTCTTATATTTGTACAAGAAATTTGCCTTCTTTCCGTCAAAAAAGTGCTTTCCGACTCTTACATTGTAAAAGTACCCCATTTAGCCATCAATACAAGTATGTGTGTATGTGTGTGTGTGTGTGGGTGTGAGGATGTTTACACGGCGTTATTGGGACAAACTAGTGCAAGTTTACATACGTTCTTTGGACAGACCTCCTTGTTGGGACGTCCATTTAATGATCCGTGAGGGTTAGGGTTAGGGCTAGGGTTAGGGTTAGGGTTAGAACACTTTAAAGTACTTAAAAAGGGGGTCGTAGCACGACCCATTGTCCACAGAACGTATGTGGCGATAGAGGAAAGTCCAAATAACGGTGTCTGCGCAAGTATGTGTGTGTGGGTGTGTGTATACCCACAAAAGGGTAGCAGACCTTGTCTTTCTTTGTTTGCTTGGAACCCACTTTTTTCCAGGACCCCACTTTTTTCTTAGTGCGCGGGAGTGCTCTTTTAGTGCATGGGAAGTGCAGTTGTAGTGCATGAGAGTGTTTTAAGTACACAGGAGTGCTCTATCCGGGACGGAGAAAATACAGTCAATTTTCGGAGAAATTTTGAAGAAATTTTGACCTATTTCGTCGCCTATAGGAGACGAACTAGGTCAACTTTTGACAGAAAGGGCCAATTTTGCATTAGATTCTTACATTTTTAGAAGAAGTTTGCGCTCTTTCCGTCAAAAAATCACTTTCCGATTCCTACAAACACTCACACACCCATTTTTAGATGCTGTGCATTACATTACATTACATTACATGATTATTGCTTTAGGTCCAGCGGACTCTTCTGAGCCAAATCAGGACCGGACAACCCCTGATCCGCATAAAAGATCTGCCGAAACAACCCTAGTGGTAAAACTGAAAGCTCTCCACCAGCCAGTCACTTTACAATAAAGACATCCCACGCAGGGGACGCTGAGGCTGTACTCTAATTTATCGAACCCCCGTTTACAAAAAACAAAATAGAATACAAACAGCATTATACATTATCAACAAAACACATACATATAAAATGCCTACATTGCTAAATAATAACATCATAGGAAGCCCTAGTGACCACCAGGCAAAAAGCGTCCAATATTCCCAAGCTGATCCAACAGACCTCATACACAAATAAGGAGTCTTGTCCCGGAAGAGTTTTCAAGAAAAAAGGTAGGGGACTGGTCTAGCGAAGAAGAAGATAGTATAGCAGATTGATAGAACAGAGCAGGAATGAGAAAGTGCAAATGGGAAAGACAGCGACAGTGGGAATTTAAAGCACTAAATTTCCAGAAAGTGGGGATACTATTTATACTGAAACCCCCGGCACCCCAACGGTGGTAGACGCTGTGCAAGAATATAATAATAATAATAATAATAATAATAATAATAATAATAATAATAATAATAATAATAATAATAACGGATGCTATACGCGCCTTTTTCCTAAATCAAACCTAAAGCGCGGCGATCCGTAACCAACATACACACTCTCACGTTAAGGGCATTCCTCCATAACACAACAAGCACACATTTTATCACTCAAACATTAGGTGTAAAAGTCAAGTCGCCATTAGAAGACGGAAATGAGAACGAATTTTCGTTTTGAAAGGTTAGATAGACTATATTGCACAAGAAGACTGACGTGAACTTAGCAAAGTGGCGGGCATCGGCATCAAACCGGACTCTGTACAGTAATGCCGCCAGCTGAATCACTTCTTGATGGGAGCACTTGTGATATCCCCGCACAAAGTTAGGTACCTCCTGCAAAGGAACGAAACAACACAGAAAAAGCTAGGCGAAATCTACATAGTAGACAATGTCACACAAGTCAAAAAGGCTGGAATAATGAGCACAGGCGCCCTAATCAGAATGTGAGCGGACCCTATAGTACTAGTAATACTAGGGTACGCTCACATTTCACCTACGAGCGCCTGTGGACTGCAGGGGTTTGAATATAGGTCTCACGTTCTGCCTAATCGTTCTGAGATGCACAGTATACATTGTAAACATTTGGAGGATAGAGAATGGCTTTTTTCTCTTCCTTGGTTTAGTGAAGACTAAGATTAAAACACTATTTGTGTTTCACACAATGTTTTTTTTTTTTTTTGTCTGCTTATCAGGGAGCACTTGCAAAGCTGTACATATTTATATTTATTTTTCTTACTTTCATTCGCATATCTTGAAATGTACATGTATGCAGTATGACTGTTCGTACAGCTCATCAATACAATTATCTAACAACTGGAGAAGGTTTAGGCGAGGGAAGCAGGAGAGCACATTGGCGGAGATGTGTGGTACCGGAAAGGATGGGGAGAAAGATTAACGTGGCTGCATCCATCCCAAAATGCCCCCCACCACCCACCCACCCACCCCTCACCCCCTCACCCCAACTACCCTCCCATTCCTTCCCTCTACTTTATCTCAAAAGATTCACGAAGACTCTTTCTGAGCCCAGCTTCTATACCCAAAATATTGTCTAAGATGATCATGATGGCCCTAAGTAAAACGACATTCACAAACAGAAATGAAGCAGCGGAAGGTTGCACTGGTATTCAAAGACACAACCCTTGGCTATAAGCATATCGGCATTCACTAATTGCTGAGGATTCAACTCGCACTCAAAGGACAACACCTGCTGCAAGTGTGTTCAAAGTCACGTCTGCTCGTCCTCACCTGTGGGAAATGGAAGCACTTGTCAGCCTCCGGATCCTCACCAGGGGTGATGTTGACCCAAATCTTCTTCAGCATCACCAGGCTTGGCCCTGGTACCGAGGTTGCTGCTGATGATGCTGAAAACAAATCATCATTATTGTTCCTGTTAATGTGTTCTTTCTCATTGAGCAAGTACAGTATTTCGGCTCTTTGTGTTTAAAATTCTATATCGTGTTGGACAATTTCGAATATTTCGTATTTCACAGAGAAAAATTCGATAACGCAGACATGATCACAGTTACTGTGACGGTGGGTCTATTGTTGCTGGGCTCTGCACAATGGAATGCTATTACCCACTCGTCTTTCGTCTGCGGGAATCGGCTAATTTAATCAACCTATGACTAATCTTAATACATTTATATGTTTGGCCCGGTCTGTGATAGGATAGGGTTATAGAGATAGGGAGAAACGTGTAAAAGATTCACTGACACATTAGCGCTCGCACGGCTATGAAACATAGGTAGTCCAGCCACTTGTTAACAGTAAATGTCACACATTTATTTCCTCTACTCTATACATAATTCTCTAAACACTAAACTACCTTAAATGTCCAAAATGTAATACAGCTAGGATTAACCTAACAGTCCAAATTCACTTCGAGTAGTTCGCTCCTTGATGGGTCTATGCTGGTACTGTTCTCGATATTTGCTACTGTCTCATCATTGGTTCTGGTTTGCCTAATGTTCGTTTTCAGGAGAGTGGACTACCCCACAGTCTTTCTAGACCAGTGTGTGTGCACGTTTTCGGTGTCACTTAGCTGAATCGTTGAGGTGAGGTGCTGGTGTCTCCTCTTCTTGTTTGTTGACCATTGGGCTATCGGAGCTCAGTGCTCGATGCTCCACTGCAGGCCGAATGTCAGGGTTGACTCTCAGTGATCTATCTCCTGCATCGGAGCCTGCTAGTATGCAAAACAAAAGACGAGTTTCTGCAACACCTTGTTTTTCCGTGGTCCACTGGAATCTCCAACATAATTCCTATAAATATTGTAAGCCTCCTAGCACCATAGTTACGGTGTGAGAGATCGGCCGCGCTAACTGCCCAGCGTTGTTCTTGTCAGGAATGGCCTCGACAATCAACGCGCTCGATCTACTCAATGGGAGGACTTACGAAGTTTGATAGATTTGATAGAAGAATGAATGAAGAGACGAGAAAAGCTAACGAATTCAACAGATAACACTTAGAAAATTCGACAGAGTTCTCACAGACTCAATCTCGCAACCTCGGGAAACATTTTATACAGTTTCTTTGTAGTTATTATTTTTCAATTCATATTTTTACATTGACATTGTGCGATTGTCCATGCGCATCATTAAAATCATAAGAAGAAAGAACAACACAACAGGGCACAACAAATATGTTTTACTGGTTCACAAACCCCAAAAACGTAGCACAAAGTGAAAGTAACACGATAGAGAAAGAAAGACTAGAAATAAAGACAGAACAAAATTCCTACATTCCTATCGTTATTCGTGTGATACGTGTTTAGTTTTGTTTCCTATTCATCTTATCAAACTTATAAGCAGCTTGCATGAAGGTGCCTAATAAGATTGATAAGGACCCTACCGTACGACGTGCAGTGGCGTAACCAAACAACACGTATAGAACTATTCCGATATTCAGATTCAGATTCAGATTCAGAAAACTTTATTATCTCCAAGGAGAAATTCTAACATGGATTTGCTGTCAGCAAAAGGTAATAAAATGTAACAATACTATAAACATGTACGTGTAATCACGCTTATGTACATATTAACAAGAACATTTCCGACACATTGTAAAACTTAAAATACATATCACACTACATGTCCTTATTGCACTTCAACATAAATAAATAAAACACCTACCCACAAACACACACACCCACACACACACATCCACACCCACATGGGTTAGACATTAGATTATATTACACCAAAATTATAAACGTTATAAAGCATCTTTAAAAAATATACAATCATCAAACTCTGCGTATCATTCTAACACTGACAATCACAGATTTTAAAACTTATGCATTAGTTAACTTACAACATACTGAATAGTTGAAAAATTGCTTATAAAATTCATCTCTAGTACTCCCATAAACCACTCGCACCCAACTCATTCAGTCAACACTTATTAAGAATTTGTACTGATTTGGGTACAAAACTGTTCTTAGCTCTAACTGTAGAAACATTTGGCACTCTGAAACGGCGACCAGAAGGAAGGAGCTGGTAGTGCTGGGCTAGGATGTGAGTGGAGTCTCTTACAATCATGCTCGCTTTCTTTCTTACTTGCCTTTCGTACAACATACACAAACTCTCCTGCTTTTCACCCACCACTTTCCCACACACCTTCACAATTCTATCCAACACATTCTTACTCCTCACACTGAGACCTCCAAACCAGCAAAGAAAACCAAAGGTCAGCACCGATTGGATAAAACAGCTGTAAAAGTTACATAAAACAGACTTGTTGACTTTCAGAGAGCGCAATTTCTGGAGGCAATATATTCTTGACTGACATTTCTTATGGATGGAAGTAGTGTTGGAATCAAAGGTAAGCTTATTGTCAAGTATTGTTCCCAGATATTTGTATTCCGAGACTCTCTCCACCTTTTCTCCATCAATCACTAAGTCAGGCACAGCAGATGGGTTTTTTCTAAAATCAATAATCAGTTCTTTAGTTTTCTTCACATTTATATTTAAAAAATTCTCTTTGCACCATGCAATAAACTTTTGCACTTCTTTTAGATAAACAGTTGCAGAGTTGGAGAGGTCTTGAAGGGCAGAGTCATCTGAGTACTTAATGAGAGGTGTATTTTCAGAGCCGGTGCAATCGTTGGTGTACAGAGTAAACAGAACAGGAGATAGTACAGTGCCCTGAGGGGAGCCAGTTGATGTAGTTCGAGTAGAGGAGAGAGCTCGCTGGAAGCAGACTGACTGAGATCTGTGAACTAGAAAGCTGACTATCCACAGGATAAGCCTGGGATTGACGTCAAGGGCCAGAAGTTTGAGCGCCATGAGATGAGGTTGTATCGTATTAAAAGCAGAAGAAAAATCGATAAAGAGAATCCTAACGAAAGAACTAGGTTTATCCAGCTGTGTATAAGCGTTGTTGAGTAGAGTGAGTGTTGCGTCGTCAGTGGATCTGTCTTGCTTGTATGCGAACTGAAAAGGATCAAGAAACTGTTGTGTTTGAGAGAGAAGTTTTTTCAAGACGATACGCTCAAAGCTCGATATTACCGTGGCGTGACCAAACATGTAATATCGGATGACGCGCAACCCTAGTGGTTATAGACAGGACACAGCATATTTATCAGGGTGTCATCTACGGTAAACTAAACTTTACCTGCAACAGGTAATGTGTCTCAAGAATCAAGAGAAGAATCATAAGCCTAGCATGCAAGAGGAATCTCTCCTAAATCCTTTCTCTACTTTTATAAGTTTTCTTCCAGCCAAAAACAGTGACAACCGCGATTGGCAATCATTGTAAAATCTGTCATCGCCGGGGAAACTGAGCAAAACAACTACGATTACCTGAGAATCGTGGACAAAAAGGTTCCAACAAGATTCAGTTACCTAGCTCTGCAAGTGCAATGACGACAATCGTAGTGCCGTGGCAACGTAAACAATACCGTGACAACACAGACAAAAAGACTTCTCGCGATGATGTCAAGCACAGAAATAATAAATTATTTCCTAAATTATTATTTCACCATCGCGGATTTAAAACACTTTTAATAACTTTTCCGACTTCCAGAATTGCAAGAAAATAACATAATTTACACGAATTCAGATCCCGTCTTCATGTTGAAGAACGCGCATCTATAAAAGAATCGCATGCCGTCATTTACCATGTCTACGTCATTGTAGCTTGTATATGCAACGTCATAGCAGAAACTCTGTCTCGGTTGCATGCACATTCTACAATGAAGACTAGGCTTATTTCCGTCGATCTTCTGTTGTTGGCTGGTTACAATCAAGGTAATTCTTTAGTATTCTAACAGACAAGTAAAATAGTTAAAGAATGAACTAGATAATTTCAACAAACAACATGCAAATCTAATTATTATCGATCTGTTTGAACTTGTTACAAATCGCAAGTTATTTTCATTTCAGATCAATAACCTATTCAGCAACGCATATTATAAGTTCCACTCAAATCCCATAATTTAGAATTTGTTTGGAATAAAATTACACATGCAATAATAACAAATTGATCTATATTTGCTTCATGCTTCACGCATCAATGTCTTTCTTGCAATATTCAGTTTCTGCATTTAATCATCTACACACCAGGTTAATCAGTTTTTCGAATATCACTGTCATCACATAGTTTCATCAGGAGATAGATAGCGCATCAGTGTATCACACATGTCTTAAGAAATTACTTCCCAGTAAGCCTGTAGCTTATACAGTCTTAAGAAATTACTTCCCAGTAAGCCTGTAGCTTACAATATACATATCATGGCTAACATAAACACATGGAGAAGTAATTAATAATATACACATTCTCCGGTACAGCCACTGGTCTGCAAAAACACACATAGGAGAAACAACAGTTAAACTGTGGGGGCTACCTCATGGTTTTGAAAACCGGTTGCGTGGTTAAGCAAAGTTTTACAAACATTCACAATTATAAAACATGGCAAGACTTCAAAAGCATAATCCAACAATATTGTTAATAAATCGCTGTGAAACAAAAGATTGATCATTTACCTTTTTGACAATGTCAGGCTGTGGCTATATTGCGATGAATTGATTTCAGCCGTCACCTGCTTAGTCTTCAGAGAGTGATTTCAGCGTGCCTCATTCTCGGGTGAAAGTTAGACAAGAATGCTCTACCTAGCCCTGTGGTCAGCCAAAGCTCGCAAAATCTCGAGATACCTTTAGCTCCCTCTATCGGGGGTGGCGAATATAGGTCAGCCGGATGAGGTCACTGCCTACCTGAGTGAAAGTTGGTCTACCAAACCTTTAACTTCTGTCGTCTCCTAGGCATCGACTTTAAGTTACAAGGCTAAGCAGGATGAACTATTTGAGGCGTGAAGCCTTAGTTTTGGGTCCAAACTAGCCTATCGTGACAATTACAGTAAATACTTCGAAATAACGTCATTAAGGTCACCTTGGGTTTTGTCGTGATCTTCGTTATAAATCATCATCATCGTCATCATCATCATCATCATCATCATCATCATCATCATCATCATCATCAATCAATCAATCAATCAATCAATCAATCAATCAATCAATCAATCAATCACTCGCTCACTCACTCAATCAATCAATAAAGCAAGCAAGCAATCAATCAAGCAAGCAAACCTTATCGTCATAATAGTCCTCGTCGTCGACGTCGTAATCAAATCAAAAATAGCACTTACTGCTGTTTCGTCTGTGCTTGAGCATGTAGTGTTCCGCCTGGGTCAGACAATCAAAGTAGAAACTGCGGTCTGGCAAACTGTGCACTGAAAACAAGAATAAGGATGGCACATGGCAGTAATATACAACATAACAACACAATACAATACACAACAACATTATTATCCAAAATATTTTTGGTATGAATCCAATGCATTTGCAATAGTATTCACACTATATTATTAATAACATATTACGTATGCTTTATGTCTGGTATTAACACGTGTATACTTACTAAGAGATAGTGTGTCTGCGTATGCTTAGCACTATTAAAACTCCTTGTATTTCAGGGGTACGCTAATGAACTTACTGCTGTCGGTACCCGAGAGGAACAGGCTGTACTCCGCGGCGTTGTGTAGATTCAGTCGCTGCTTCACGTCTCGCTTCATCTCGGAGACGCGTGTTCGGCTGTTCACTTCCAGTGTCTGTTTAGAGAGAACGATCATCAATCAATCGCTCACGAACACGCTCACTCACTCAATAACTAAGCAAACCACTCCATGAAATAGCCATCTGTGTTCTTCAAATAGGCCTATTGCCTTTCGAAACGTTCATTTTCATCCAACAGAAGCAGACAAAATCACTTTCAAACCATCAATGATGCAAACTTCTTAGCAGGTCAGCGTCATGCTTAATGTCACACAAACACAAATGCACATCAACCAAAACACCTTTCTTCAAACTTTTCTACTCAGAAGAATCATACAATGGCAGGCTACTCACCACTGGTGTACCAGATGGCAACATGACTTGCACGCGCACATTTGGCTGCCGTCTGCTCACCATCTCGTGCTCTAACGGGTGAGGCGGAAAAAGTCGACTTCCGCTTCTGCAAACCATGACATTTCTACGTTTTATTTTTTAAACTTGGAAAAGAACAGAAGAATACACAAATAAAATGAACGAAGGGAAGAATTGAGATTTATTAACAGCAAATGCACGCACGCCCTAGGCGTTTTTCTGTCTGTTCTTCTTCATCATCTCTTCTTCTCCTTCTCCTCTTCCTGCTCCTTCTTCTTCTCCTCCTCCTCCTCCTCCTCCCCATTTCTTTCTTCTTCATCTTCTTCATCTTCTTCTTCTTCTTCTTCTACTTAACTGCTGTTCCGTTTCATAGGGGTGGCCTCGTGGCGCAGTGGATAAGTCGCCGGTTTCCTATGCCGAAGGTCGCGGGTTCGATTCCCGCAAGGGGCGAACGTATGTGACTTAGGTACGAGACTATTGAGGTCACCGAGGGTTTTCTCCGGGCACTCCGGTTTCCTCCCTCCCTTCAAAATAATATTGGATGCAGTCAAATTAATCTTTAAAAAATACAAAACTATTTAACTTTCAGTTTCCTAATAGCGATCTCCCTGCCTTTACACCACGTGTATGCCTTGTATACTGTTGTCCTTGTTGTGTGTCTGTAATATATTTGTTGCACGTGAGCGTGTATGTTGGTATAGGTCGCCGCGCTTTGAGTTTGAAATCATTCGAAGTAAAGCGCGTATTAGCATCCGGTATTATTATTATTATTATTATTATTATTATTATTATTATTATTATTATTATTATTATTATTATTATTATTATTATTATTATTATTATTATTTCATACAGGGTGAATATTTTATTCATGCGTTTTACCTAAACACGAACTTATCTCCTTTCTTTCAGCTGCTAGGCAATAGAAAAAAAAAACTGTAAATCTTATTTTTATTGAACAAAATGCCGTATTATCAACATCGTTATCAACATCATCATCATTATCATCATCATCATCATCATCATCATCATCATCATCATCATCATCATCATCATCATCCTCCTCCCCCTCCTCATCATCATCAAGGATGGGCAAGTAGCGAGAGTAGCGACTACATTTTGTAGTTTCGCTACTATTTGGAGTAGTTTGCAACGATCCAAACTACATATTATAAAAAAGTAGTTGTAAAGCAGCGAACTACTAATTTGTCAGTAGCGAAGTAGCGAAAATGTGTTTTTCGCTACGCTACTTCTTTGCCGTGTGACTTGCACTTTCAGTCAAGCCGAAGCGAGTGCTGTCTCCCGCGAGATTGATAGCTCGCTCAGCGAACGGAAGCATGATTGTGATAGGATGAAAGCAAAAGCCAGCCACGTGACTTTCAAAAGCGCGCGTCAGTCATCTCAGTCTTTGTTCGGGCAAATCAAGCACAGAACGCACACATTTTAGACCGCAGAAGATGGAGAAACTTCCAACTTTGTTTAAACCATATGTCGAATTTTTAAGGAAGCAGCTAAGATGCTGCTGACAAATGAAGTTATGTACATCAAGCCACCAGCCCAGGCAGCGGTCAAGTCTCAAACTGATGAGGACTTTATCCTCTTTGATAATGTCGCTGACATGGCCGAGTCTACAGCCTATCTGAAAGAGGGAATGGCCAAATCTCTGGATGAACTGGACAATTACCCTGGTGTCAAGGCTGTCTTCCTAAGGACGAACACCTCATTGCCCAGCAGTGCAGCAGTTGAGCGTTTGTTTAGTCAGGCTGGACTTATTTTAACTAAGATCAGAACCAGAGTTACTGATTCTAACTTTGAGGCAAAAGTGTTGGTTAAGTACAATTCTAAGAAAGGTTTTTAAGGAAGTGTCAATGTTTTCTTGATTCATTGAATGATTAGTTGGACTGCAGTCTGTGTGTATTTATTTTGTTAAAACTAATTTGGCCCATTTATTCTCAACTGCCTGTACAACCTTATGGCTGTATTTATGTTTTGTATCAAACATAACAGAGTACATATAACTTTTTTTATTTCTATTTTTGACTTTTATTATTAATTTATTATTAATAATATTTTTTTGTATTTTGCAAATGGTATATTTATACCATACATAATGTATTAAGTGTGCTCCTATATAATGATCTTGACTTGCAATGTTATCAATAACAAATTTTGTAGTCTAAGGAAATATTTTGTATCTTTTTTTTTGTAATCTGATGAAGAGCATATATCGTTAAAAGTATTTCTTTATATTTTTTTCTTGTCTTTTTTTAAATTTACTTACATTTAAAAAATACATAGCAGTCCCAGTTGTGATTACAGTTTTTAAAACAAGTAGTTTGAAAAGTAGTTACCTACTTTTTTTAAAGTAGCGTAAAAGTAGCGAACTACATTCCTTCAAAATGTAATTGTAAAGTAGCGAACTACTTTTTTAGACTAATGTAACTGTAGTGTAGCGGACTACTTTTCAAAAGTAGTTTGCCGATCCTTGATCATCATCATCGTCATCATCATCATCATCATCCTCATCATGACCATCGATGTTATCCAAATCACATGTTTACCCTCCATCACCCTCACAATTCTCCTCCTACTCCTCCTCATGTTTCCTATCCTCTTCCTCCTCCTCACTGTAATGTGAAAGTTAGACAATAAAGATGCATTGTATTATATTTTAATGTATTGTAGTGTATGGCATCGCTTCGCATCGCATCGCATCGTATCGTATCGTATCGTATCGTATCGTATCGTATCGTATCGTATCGTATCGTATCGTATAGTATCGCATCGCATCGCATCGCATCGCATCGTATCGTATCGTATCGTATCGTATCGTATAGTATCGCATCGCATCGTATCGTATCGTATAAAATCGCATCGCATTGCATTGTATCGTCTTACGCTTTCTGTGCCGTGAGGAATCCAGAGCAGAGGCGGGAATTCACGTGTTTGGCCCCTCGCAGAAAGCCCAGGCACTGGTCGTACAGGTCCGTGTGTGGGGTGGTGGTCGCGCATAGCAGAGTCAGCAGCGTCCAGCCTTTCTCCTCGCTCAACCTGTCATTGTAGAAATCGCATATTATTTAAGAGGCAAACGTTGCATCAAAGTCCAGAAGAAAAAAACCACGAACAACAGCAAAAATTTGGTTATTTTGGTTTACTTAACTGTGGTTTAACCTACATCATTTCTAGTGTTATGGTTGAGAGTATAAACCGAGGTCTAGTTTGTGCGTGCACGCACGCACTCCAGCGTACTTATTGTAAAGATCATGATCCTCATGTCCTAGACTGGTGACTACACCAATACAGCCAGCAGTAAGTTTGGTCTTCACTGGGGCGCCAACCGATGCGTCCAAATGGCAGCGAGTGGGGCGCCTTTGGCGGCTTAAGTAGACCTAAGATTGATCCTGTATCGGCCAGCGCCTTGGGCAGTTCTTGAGCTGGAAAAGCGCTATATAAAACTACATCAACTGCTGCTACTACTACTACTACTAATACTACTACTACTACTGACTACAAAAACAACTACTACTACAACTACTACAACAACAACTACAACTACTACTACAACAACAACAACAACAACAACAACTGTAACTACTACTACTACTACTACAACATCAACTACAACTACAACTATGCCACAATAGGCTATTTAGACCCTGCACTAAGGCTTCTCGCCTTAACTAGTTCAGGCTGCTTTGGCCTGTGTAACGTAAAGTCGCTGCCTAGAAGACGACACAAGTCAGTTGTGTGCTAAGCACATGTAGGCAGTGACCTCATCCCGCTGACGTATAGCCACCACCACCACCCACCCCCCTCCCCCCGATAGATGGCGCTCAGGTTTCGCGGGCTTTTGGCCGACCACGAAACTAGGTAGTCATTCTGTGCCTAACTCTCACACGAGAAGGAGCAACGCTCTGAAAGATCTCTCTATTTGAAAACTAAGCAGGTGACGGATGAAAGTCATTCATCGCAGTATAGCCTGACATTGTCAAAAAGGTAAATGATCAATCTTTGGTTTCATCGCGTTTACGAATAATATTGTTGGATTATGTTTGTGAAGTTTTGCCATTTTTTATCATTGTGAATGTATGTAAAACTTAGCTTGACCACGTGGCTGACCCGCGACCAGTTTCCGAAACCACGAGGTAGCCCCCACTGTACTGTCCAACTGTTGTTTCTCCTATGTGTATTATTGGAGACCAGTGGCTGTACCGAAGAATGTGTATATTGTTAATTACTTCTCCATGTGTTTAGTTTAGCCATGATATTTATATGTATAGGAATTATGTTGGAGACTCCAGTGGACCACGAACATAGAAGATTGTTCGTCCATTGTTTGTATTTAGTGGATGAGATCTCAACTGTGGGCTGTTTCTGCCATCAGTGAGACGCTCTGTACAACCTTTGCTTACAAGGCGTTGCAAAAACTCGTCGTATGTTTTACAGACGAGCAGGCTAGTTCGTCCGAGGCAGGGATAGACCACTAAGAGTCAACCCTGACATTCGGCCTGCAGTGGAGCATCTAGCATTGAGCTACGATTACCCAATAGTCAACAACCAAGGAGAAGACACCATAACCACACCTCAACAAATCAGCTAAGTGCACAAGACGAATTGCACACACACTGACCTAGAAAAATTGTGCGGTAGTCCACTCTCATGAAAACAAACATTAGACCAACCAGAACAAATAGCCCAATGATGAGACAGTAGCAAATATCAAGAACAGTAGCAGCATAGACCCATCAAGGAACGAACTATTCGAAGTGAATTTGGACATTTAAGTTAATAGAGTGTTTAGAGAATTAAGTATAGAGTAGAGGAAATAAATGTGTGATATTTACTGTTAACAAGTAGCTGGACTACCTATGTTTCATAGCCGTGTGAGAGCTAGTGTGTCAGTGAAGCTTTTACCATTTTCTTTCTATCTCTATAACTCTATAAGCACACAGACCGGGCTAAACATATAAATGTATTAAGATTAGTCACAGGGTGATTACACTAGCCGATCCCCGCAGACAAAGACGAGTGGGTAATAGCATTCCATTGTGCAGAGCCCAGTAACAATAGACCCACCGTCACAAACTACAACAACAACTACTTTTACTACTATTTCTTCCTCTACTACTACTTCTTCTTCTACTACTACTCCTAATAAATTACTATGCGTACCTGGCGCTAGATAGTTATATTTATAACTTACTTGTCTGGGTTGTTCGTCAGTTGTTTGATCACTTGGCAGTAAATCTCATCTCGCAAATATTTCTGAAAAATACAAAGAGCGACACGCGCTTATAGAACGTCAAATGGGCTATACTCAATGCGAAAAGTTGCTTTAACTACAATTGTAGTGTCTTGTGTTTTTTAATGTTTATTATTTTCTATCAATGACTTGTATGCTGGTTGGACGATCATCTGTGGTGCCCCTACGACCTCCGGGTTACGGGATAGGATAGGGATAGGAAGGTCAATGAGGCAGGAAGACAACCCATCACAGACAGACAGCCCAACCAAGACAAGGCCAGAGAGACAGAAAACTGCACTCACATTTCTTCTGGCAGGGTCAATGATGAATTCGTTCACTAACTCCACGTCGCTGACTTCCTGTTTGATGGCCAAGTCGCCCATGTACTGCTGAATTGCTGGCAAAGGGTAAAAGATGCTTACAATTATGATAATATTCAACACCAGTCATTCTAAAGCTGGAACATAACAAAGTAACGTTTTATTTTGCTCAAGAAACCTCTCGTTTAACCCTATATTATAAAATTACGTAGAATATAACTCATAATAATTATGACTGAACACTGACGTTCAACAAACACATTAATTTGGCCAGACGGCAGACTGGAGTAACCAACTC
Source organism: Oncomelania hupensis (assembly GCA_036898135.1). NCBI lineage: Eukaryota > Metazoa > Mollusca > Gastropoda > Littorinimorpha > Pomatiopsidae > Oncomelania > Oncomelania hupensis. Next base: position 47,417,673 of record CM072523.1, read on the forward strand.
AGGAAAAAAAGGGATGGGAGAAGGAGGAAAGACACAAATCAAGGCTGAACCACCAGAGCGATCATACGGCTAAGATAAGTAGCGATACATGATCACTTCTATCTTGACCATCACGGGAATGGAACCTGCATCCATCGGTGTAGCAGCTGAGCGCTCTAACAAGGAGCTCTGTCGGTGTGTCAAATAATTTATGAGTGACCATGTAACGGGAGAGAGAGAGAGAGAGAGAGAGAGAGAGAGAGAGAGAGAGAGAGAGAGAGAGAGAGAGAGAGAGAGAGAGAGAGAGAGAGAGAGAGAGCTATTGCCTTCTGCTCACAGGATCCCGTATCTTCAGAACAGTCAGCGTTTCTCTATGGAACGCGCGCCCTTTCGGTACTTAGCCTATTAGGTATTAGGCCTATTCGTAGACCTATAAGCTTAATACAGGGAGGCGCACTATAGCAATACGCTGCTGATTCCAGATTACATTACATGATTATTGCTTAAGGTCCAGCGGACTCTTCCGAGCCACATCAGGACCAGTGTTTCCAGATACAGGCGCCTTTACATTACATTACATTACATAATTGTTGCTTTAGGTCCAGCGGACTCTTCCGAGCCTGGACTCTTCCGAGCCAAATCAGGACCGGACAACCCCCAATCCGCATAAAAGATCTGACGAAACCCTAGTGGGAAAACTGAATGCCCTCCACCAGCCAGTCACTTTACAATAAAGACATCCCACGCAGGGGACGGCTGAGGCTTCACCCCAACTTATCGAACCCCCGTTTACAAAAACAAAATAGAATACAAACATCATTATAAACTATCAACAAAACACATACATATAAAATGCCCACATTGCTAAATAATAACATCATAGGAAGCCCTAGTGACCACCTGGCAGAAAGCGTCCAATATTCCCAAGCTGATCCAACAGACCTCATACACAAATAAGGAGTCTTGTCCAGGAAGAGTTTTCAAGAAAAAAGGTAGGAGACTGGTCTAGCGAAGAAGACGATAGTATAGCAGATTGATAGAACAGAGCAGGAATGAGAAAGAGCAAATGAGAAAGACAGCGACAGTGGAAATTTAAAGCACTAAATTTCCAGAAAGTGGGGATACTATTTATACTGAAACCCCCGGCACCCCAACGGGGGAACAGGCGCCATTGGCTATGATCTATGAGAGAACGAAATAGTGAAAGCATTGCTGACTAAATGATTGAACGAACCCGCAAACCAATCAACCCACTGACAAAGCAAACAAACCAGCGTCATTGATTACCGGCAAATGCGCGACAAGCTGGCCTTCGCAGTTCGTCCTTGTTGACTGTGCGTTTGAGGAGCGGCTTCTTCAAAGGGTCCTTGCTGTGTTGCCATAGCGACTCGTTCTTGTCACGCTTGAAAGACGCCTTGTTAAAGAATTTCGTCACTGCGCTCTCCGTCACTGGCCTGAAATTTAAGAGAAGAGACGTTGAAGGAATGAAAGAGAAAACAAAACAAAACAGGGAGGGTATGAAGGCGATTTGTACAAGTCAAGTTGTAAATGCCTTTGATTAGTAAAATGGAAGAAATACAAATAATAAAAATATATTTTTTATAGCGCAAAAACCAAACTTAAGGCTTGCTTTAAAGGTCCGGCCACACTTGTGTTACGCTTATCAATTCCTTATGTAGATTCTTTCTTACTGGCTAACGTAACATTTCACAAGGATAGTTTGATTTCTTTCTTTACCCCCGTTGGGGTGCCGGGGGTTTCAGTATAAATAGTATCCCCACTTTCTGGAAATTTAGTGCTTTAAATTCCCACTGTCGCTGTCTTTCTCATTTGCTCTTTCTCATTCCTGCTCTTTTCTATCAATTTCCTATACTATCGTCTTCTTCGCTAGACCAGTCACCTACCTTTTTTCTTGAAAACTCTTCCGGGACAAGACTCCTTGTTTGTGTATGAGGTCTGTTGGATCAGCTTGGGAATATTGGACGCTTTCTGCCAGGTGGTCACTAGGGCTTCCTATGATGTTATTATTTAGCAATGTAGGCATTTTATATGTATGTGTTTTGTTGATAATGTATAATGATGTTTGTATTCTATTTTGTTTTTGTAAACGGGGGTTCGATAAGTTGGGGTGAAGCCTCAGCCGTCCCCTGCGTGGGATGTCTTTATTGTAAAGTGACTGGCTGGTGGAGAGCTTTCGGTTTTACCACTAGGGTTGTTTCAGCAGATCTTTTATGCGGATTGGGGGTTGTCCGGTCCTGATTTGGCTCAGAAGAGTCCGCTGGACCTAAAGCAACAATTATGTAATGTAATGTAATGTAATGTAAGTTTGATTTCTTTTGCCAAAAAACACAAAAAACATAAGGATTACGAGGACCAATCAGAAGCTAGAGTGTGACGTCACGAATTTAGAGGTCAAACTAAACTCCTCCCACACGCATGATTGCACGCAATTGCATGTCGAATTGACTTGTTCCATGTAGAGTCAAGTTGTTTTATATTATAGTCAAATCGTGAAAGAGTACGTTACAACATCATACAAAAAGTGCCTTGTTGTAGTGAATTTACACAGCTACACACGTTTATCGAACCTGGCCGTGATAAAAATGGTGCTACTACCTCCGACCCAGCCGTAAAACGTAAGCCAAATGTGGCCAATAAACTCATAAGGTGTGGCCACCCGTCAAAATTCCAGTCAGTAAAAAAAAAGTCTCATAATCAATGCTTAAGCCGTAAAACGTAGGCCAAACGTGGCCACTACTTTAAGCGCTCGCACGCACACACAAACGCTCGCAATATTTAAACAATGTGTTAAAACATTATGATATAAAACTGTTAAACGTCGTAAGGAATAATACACACATCACACCTAACAAGGATACATATTTGAACAATACGGTACAACATTAGGAGATAAAACATGTTAAACATCGTAATAAATAATAAAAACATCACATCTAAGTGTAAAAAGACATGTTTAAAGAGAGACACACATACACACAAATACACGCACACGTACACAAATCAGGACATTAGCATTAAGAATAAATAATGGAGAATTATAATACTAGCTCAAAGGAAAAAGTACTGTTCACTTAGTGACACGGGGAAAAGAATATGACAGTAATAAAAAACAATATTCAAAGACTTACATAAGAACTTTTTTAATAAACCAGAGTAACATTTAACTAAAACTATTTTAAAAAATCATACAATGCCAACTCCAATAAACAATAAAAAGTCGTGTACAGGCAGTAAAGCATTTAAACCAAGAACATTACACAACAGACACTGATGAAACACACACACACACATATATATATATACACACACACACACATCACCACCACTACCACCATTTAATCACTCACTCACACACTGGATCTTAAAATATTGATTAAAGAAGTCGGTTTTGAGGTTTCGTTTTGAAAACGGCTGGAGACTGGGAGTGCCGGAGGTTGGAGGGCAGAGAGTTCCAAAGATTTGGGACAAAAACAGAATGATCGAACATATAAGTTTAACGTCTACCCCCACCATTGGTAACACCGTAGACGGGAATAACCATCCCAGGGAAGAGAGGGTAGGGACCTAAATCAACACTGAACCACCAGAGCAATCGTACAGCAATGACGGACAGTAAAAAAAATGTTATACCTACCCCGGGATTCGAACCTATGTCATCGGTGTGACCAAGCAAACGCTCTACCACTGAGCTATGGCGGATGTATTGAGAGAAAGGAAATGAGAAAAGACGGTAAGGTAAGAAGGTAGGAAGATGTTAAGCGAGGAAAGAAAAACGAATAAAGACGGAGAGGAGAAGAAAAACAAACAGCAACAAGGCGTTCCAATTCCAAGCTATCTTCTCACTATAATTGTACATTCACCGAACAACCCCAAACACTAAAGAAACAATGAAATAATTACAGTAGGAAAGAGGAAAAAAAAGACAGAAAGAATTGATGTAAGTATGTGAGAACGACACAAGAAAATAAAAGAAAGAAAGAAAGAAAGAAGGAAAGAAAGAAAGAAAGAAAGAAAGGAAGAAATTACAAACAAAAGAAGAACATAATAGAAAGAAGAAAAAAAGAAAGATTAAAAGCACGGAAGAAGAACAGAAACGAAAGAAAGAAAGAACGAAAGAAAAAAAGAACGAAAGAAAAGAAGAACATAAACAAAAGGACTTTAACAGAAGAATAACATACCTGAAGCTAATACGTGAAAAATGCTGTAACGTGTGAGGTCTGTAATCGATGTCATTCATCAGCGACGTGGGATCCTTACGCAGTTGAGCAATGACGCGGCTCTAAATGACGTATCACAGAATAAAAAAAATAAAAACATAAAAAAAATAACTGCATTACCACTTTCCGAAACCACTACAAAAATCATTCTCACAAGCTTTTAAAAAAAAAATAAATAAAAAAGGTTAATTGTAGATTATAGTTGCACGACACCGGAGCGTATATGCATGATAATTAATGTAATCGTCTTTTTATATAGCGCTTTTCCAGCTCAAGGGCTGCTCAAGCCAGTACAGGATCTATAACTCAAGTTTTGCATGACCTCTCTTTTTGCATTCTTCCCACGTTGATGGAGAAAATCTCTGTTACTTTGCATTAATGTTCTTTAGCTTGCTGGTGTCTGCAGCGTGCTTTTGCGCTCACTCCTCTGTGTGGGGGAATCGCGCGATACAAAAAGCCTTCTATCATTACTTATTGTGCTCGCCTTTATCTTACCAGATGATCGTTGGTGGGTTCCTCGCTGGTCGCCATGATGTAGAGCTTATCTCGCGGGATCTCGCAGGCGCTGGACGTTTTTTTGCACGTACCCTTCAGCACGCTCTCGCCCAACGTCTCGGAAAACGGCTGGGTCAACACCACAAGGTCGCCGCGCATGATGGTCACGTCACTGGCGTCTGAAAATGACACCAAAAAAAGGTAACGAACGGACGGACAGACGGACGAACGAACAAACAAAAGTAATTAACTAACTAACTAAATACCTACAAGTAGGTAATTGCTGCGCCGCCAGGCACTGACTGACCTAACTGCGTAGTTTCCTGAGTGACGACAGCGTAGCGCGACTTCATACGTAATCCGTGAATGAATGACGTCAGCATGACGAAGAAATCCTCAGCGTGATTTGTCGTCACCATGTAGTCATCGCCTTTCACCGTGGTCACCGTGGTCAATTGTCTGCTGAGGCAAGAAATTATTTATTTATTTATTTATTTATTTATTTATTTATTTATTTATTTGTTTGTTTATTTGTTTATTTCTTTGTTTGTTTATTTAAATAACAAAAAGACGAAAGAAAGAAATGTTTTAAAAAAGGGAAATAAAGAATGAAAGAAAGACTCTTCGGTTCAACTTTACGCAATCGTGCCTAGTACATACCGTCCTTTGGTGACTGTAGAGATTTCCCAGAACAGGATGTGCATACGGATGGTGTCGTTCTCATCCATCATGTAGATGCCTTTGTTGTTGAGAGCCACTACCACCTTCATCAACGCCACGCCTGGGCCTATCACCTTCAACAAGCACAAACAATGAAACCCAGCTAATCAAATAAGCTTACCATCACCTCTAAGACCTATAACAAAACAAGCTTAAGGGTGGCGGGGTCATGAATTGAGGCAGGTGTATACCAACCAAACATTATATAAATCCCCGTCCACTCATTTCCGAAAATTAAAAACAATGTGCAAACAGACAGACATGCACAAGGAAGTGACCAATCGAAACCAGTATCTCCCCTCGTAAACTAAAATTGCTGGGGTATACTAAAAAATCCATTAGGCGTATCGGCAGGAGCTGAAGACAGATTCTCATAGCTTACCTGACAAAAGTGACTACACATACACAGACTCCCCAGCAACTAAGCAGTCGCTGACTTTTGACTTATCAATTTAAATCTATTGTGCTGTGCACCTCTTTCATGACGTAGCATGCTATGGCACGTGCAATATTAGGCAACCCTCAAAAGCTCTCTTGGGGATGCGCGTGTTATTGTTTTTTGGTTAAATGTCTGCGGGCTAAACCGCCACGTGAACGGTCTAAGCCGCCACGTGATCGAGCCATAATGGTCAGTGTACCGGCCGGAGGCTGAAAATCAAGTGACTCATGATTTCCAACAGCACGAAAATACGCCCGACTAGAAAAAAAAAAGATATCTGCCCGGCACACACTTGAGAAATCAACAGGCTACTTTTTTCTGTTCCAGTTAAATAGAGAAAGAAGTTCCACTAATTTATTTATAATTTATTGGACAATTTATGGTAGCCACCTTACTGCCAAAGACGTTTTTGACAATTCATTCCTAAATTTGACTCAGTCCGTCCAACCATACGTCCATCCATCCATCACATAGACTACCTTAGGAGCGTCGTAGAACCTGGAGAAGAGAAGAAACCACTTGTCTTTAGCGAAGGTGACGATGTCTGTCTTCAGAGAATGGTGATCAGGCTTCTTCGTCAGAAAGTTGTCCTGCAGGCATTTCCGTACCTGAGAGGATGACCATCAACTAATCAACACATCACTCAATTAAATAATCAATCAATAAATCAATAAGTCACTTAATTAAATCAATTAATTGCAATAATCAGTCACGAAAGATAGGTATATAGCATCATAACCACAATTCACGAAATAACAAGTTCCAAAGTTTAACAAGCCCCGGTCACACAGCCCTTTACGGCTGAATCACGGCCAAAGCGCGTCCAAAATTTGTTACCCGTGGAGTGGACGTTGTTGTTCGCGTTGATGTCGAGGTTAAGACGAGCTACGGTCGAGGTATAGACGTGGCAGGACGCGAAAGTTTAGCGTTCAGTCACGGCCAGAGCACGGTCATTGCACGCATGTACCGCGTTGGAATCACGGGAAATAGCGTGTGTTTAGCGGCTTATCACTGACAAATGGATTTTTCCACGTACATAGCACTACCTACAGCCCCGGTCACACAGCCCTTTACGGCTGAATCACGGCCAAAGCGCGTCCAAAATTTGTTACCCGTGGAGTGGACGTTGATGTTCGCGTTGATGTCGAGGTTAAGACGAGCTACGGTCGAGGTATAGACGTGGCAGGACGCGGGGAGAAATCTGAACGGCATCGGACGCGGCAAAAAGTTTTGAACTGCAAGCCCCGGTCACACAGCCCTTTACGGCTGAATCACGGCCAAAGCGCGTCCAAAATTTGTTACCCTTGGAGTGGACGTTGTTGTTCGCGTTGATGTCGAGGTTAAGACGAGCTACGGTCGAGGTATAGACGTGGCAGGACGCGGGGAGAAATCTGAACGGCATCGGACGCGGCAAAAAGTTTTGAACTGCTCAAAACTTTAGCCCGCGCACAACCACGGGTAAAACACGCGGTAAAGACGTGCAACACACGCGTGGTAATCCGTGTTCCGGCAGTGATTAGAACTTGGGGAGACGCGGTAAGACGCGAAAGTTTAGCGTTCAGTCATTGGACGCATGTACCGCGTTGGAATCACGGGAAATAGCGTGTGTTTAGCGGCTTATCACTGACAAAGCACTACCTACAAACTTTTTGCCGCGTCCGATGCCGTTCAGATTTCTCCCCGCGTCCTGCCACGTCTATACCTCGACCGTAGCTCGTCTTAACCTCGACATCAACGCGAACAACAACGTCAACTCCACGGGTAACAAATTTTGGACGCGCTTTGGCCGTGATTCAGCCGTAAAGGGCTGTGTGACCGGGGCTTACACAGCACTCCACGTCTTAATCACGTACAAAAACTTTCGCGTCTTACCGCGTCTCCCCAAGTTTTAATCACTGCCGGAACACGGATTACCACGCGTGTTTCACGTGTGTTGCACGTCTTTACCGCGTGTGTTACCCGTGGTTGTGCGCGGGCTAAAATTTTGAGCAGTTCAAAACTTTTTGCCGCGTCCGATGCCGTTCAGATTTCTCTCCGCGTCCTGCCACGTCTATACCTCGACCGTAGCTCGTCTTAACCTCGACATCAACGCGAACAACAACGTCCACTCCACGGGTAACACATTTTGGACGCGCTTTGGCCGTGATTCAGCCGTAAAGGGCTGTGTGACCGGAGCTTGGAACCCGGTCATGGTGACTCACTAGTCCAAAACTTTTACAAAGTTCGCAGGCTTGCAGAAAATCAATTTATTTCGGGCGATGAGAATGACAACCCTGATAATGTTATTGGTTAACATCGTCCGGCAACGACAAGAAAACATACGCCTAAAAAAAAACCTAATAAATATAAACTGTACACCCACTGACCTTATCGACATAGTAGGTGGGCTGGTTCTTGCCTAGTGTTTCTTCATTCAGCCAGCTGCGAACGAAATCGTCCAGCTTTGTCATATTCCCATCAGCTGCGTGCTCGATGTAGAACCGTTGAGCTGCCAGCAAAATTAGCACCTCTTCCTGAAAATGAGAATCGCACTCATTCACTTCAGTTGTATTACTTGTTAAGTAGTAGCGAAAAGATGTTAAATGGCAGACCTAAAGGTCGTCCCATAATCCTATGCGGTAGTCGGTGAGGTTAGTTGAGGCCCTCCCTTTTTGCAGGCCCAGCTTCGTGTGGTCAGTGCCCATATCTTCTCCCTCGTTGTTTTGGATCTGAGTGTTATGTAGTCCTTTGTTTTTACATGCCAGTCTTTCATCATCATCATCATCATCATCATCATCATCATCATCATCATCATCATCATCATCATCATCATCATCATCATCATCATCATCATCACCTCCCACTCACTACCGTCTCCACCAAACATGTCCCCAACTCCATAGTTCCATGATCATCCTACAGACCTTTTCACATTTGTACTCTCCCAGAGCGACTCCACGCATGATCTGCTGGTAGATAAGGTCTATGTTGACCTTGTCGTCAGGCTGAACAGGCCACGGCGTGAAGTACTCGCGCCGGAAAAACAGCCGCCAGAGGGAGCTGCTCTCGCGCATGCCCATCTGCTTGGTATGCTGCTCGCACTCCGAGATGGCGTCCATCACTCGATGTAGGCCGTGGCCCAGGCAGGAAATCTGAAAGGGAAACCTAACGGCCTAGAAATAAAATACTCCGATTATTAAACAAGGAGGCCTATACCAAAAAACAAAGCATCTAGTTGTAGGATCACTGACCCAGTGTGAAAAGATAGAAGGTGCACATACATATACAACCACACACTACACACGCGTTCGTTAAAACGCCATTGTTATGACTGTCACTAAACGCCACATACGTTGTTTTGACTTATTAAAAAATGTGTTCATTTTTTGAAGCTAACCTTAACCCTAACATAACCCAAACTCTTAACCTAACCCTAAGGTTAACACCGCCCTAACTCTACCGGAACACTGTTTTACGTCAAAACAACGGGGTCGTCAAAAGAACGTAGGCAGAGTATAAAGAGTGTGTAACAATAATAGCGTTTCTACGCACACACACACACATACACACACACGCACACACACACACCCACCCACACTTGCACAGACACCGTTATTTGGACTTTCCTCAAACGCCACATACGTTCTGTGGACAATGGGTCATGCTACGACCCCCCTTTTAAGTACTTTTAAGTGTTCTAACCCTAACCCTAACGGATCATTAAATGGACGTCCAAACAAGGAGGTCTGTCCAAAGAACGTATGTAGATGTGCACTAGTTTGTCCCAATAACGCCGTATAAATATGCACACACACACACACACCAATACATACACACAGAGTAGTAGTAGTAGTAGTAGTAGTAGTAGTAGTAGTAGTAGTAGTAGTAGTAGTAGTAGCAGTAGTAGTAGTAGTAGTAGTAGTAGTAGTAGTAGTAGTAGTAGTAGTAGTGGTAGTAGTAGTAGTAGTAGAAGAACAAGAATAAAACCTGGCAATAAATCAGTCAATCGGAGTGGAAATACCGGTTCCCCACCTCCCTCTGGTAGACAAAATTCATCAGACAAACGATGCCTAAAGGTCCGCCAGTGTTATAGTTCAGTTCAGTACATAGATTAAGTGTGCTCTTAAATGCACGCCTATCTAGAGAGCAAAAGGTTAATAGCCTACGATGCCCTCACTATTATACAATACTACACTACACTACACTAATAATAATAATAATAATAATAATAATAATAATAATAATAATAATAATAATAATAATAATAATAATAATAATAAAACTGGATGCTATATACGCGCCTTTCCCCAAATCAATCAGGCTCAAAGCGCGGCGATTGTGTACCAACATACACGTTCACCTGTCTCTTCCACCTTCAAACACACACACACACACAACAAATACACATCCATCACTCAAACAGGTGGTGTAAAGGCAGGGAGATCGCTATTGGAAGACGGAAAGAAAATCGAATTTTTGTTTTTGAAATTTTGTTTTGATTGCGTCCAGTACCATTATTGAAGGGAGGGAGGAAACCGGAGTGTCCGGAGAAAACTCTCGGTGACTTCAATAGTCTCGTAACTAAGTCACATATGTTCGCTCCTTGGGAATCGAACCACACTACACTACACTACACTACACTACACTACACTACACTACACTACACTACACTACACTACACTACACTACACTACACTACACTACACTACACTACACCCAACCTTTGTATTCAATGTGACGTAGATGGAGTACCCAGTGGGGTCTAGCAGGGCGATTTTCTCAGCAATGTTATGAACTAGCTCCTGCACCGTGGATGCTGAGTCCACCTCACAAAGCGTTCTGAACCCGTTCATAAAAGTCACTGGCACCAGCAAAGGCTTGTTGTTCTTGGACGCCTGGAAAGAGAACAATTTCTATTTTCATTTCTCGTTTTTGTATAGTGCTTCTCCAGCCTCAGAGCTGCTCAAGGCGCTGGTTACCCGAGGTGCGCACAATATCTTCATCTAATGGTTGTCGTCGTCGTCGTCGTCGTTATTACTATTGCCATTCGTGTTCTTGTGGCCTTCATCGTCGTCAGCAGCAGCAGCAGCAGCAGCAGTATAATGGTCGTCAGACAGTCGTCGTTGTTGTAATTTTCTTCATCATCATAATGATAACGGTCAGCATCATCGACGTCAATGCATTTCGTCTTCCTTCTCGTCGTCTTCATCTTCCTCATCGTCTATCATCATCATCATCATCATCGTCATAACCATCATCGTCCTCCTCTTTAATCTTCCTTCTTCTTCTCCTTATCTTCCTCTTCCTCCTCCTCCTCCTCTTCCTCCTCCTCATCATCATTATCATCATCATCATCATCATCATCATCATCATCATCATCATCATCATCATCATCATCATCATCATCATCGTCACTGCCGTCGTCGTATTTTGTCTGTGTTAACATCGTTCTCAGTATCATTAGTATGACTGTCAACATCATCAAACCATCTTCTTCTTCCTCCCATTCTATTTCTTCCTCTCTTCCTCCTTTGATTCTTCTTTTCGTTTACTCCACCACCTTCCTCACCTGAAACTCCAGCCAGCTCGGAGGATACCCACGTGTGCCAACAGTACACGTTCTCCTGACAAGTTTGTCAGTTTTGTAAGAGAATTCTGCAGGCCCTTCTCGCAAAAAACTGTTGAACACCGCTGCGAACTGCAAAACAATGATAAACCGAAGAGTGAGTTGGTCAGTCAGAAAATTATCTATCATAACAAACAGTGACTCGGTCAGTCAGACAATCAATCGGCTGTTTTATCCGTAAGTTTGTTTTACCTCCTGATGATGCATTTTTAGCGAAATACATTATATTTTTGTTATTTATCGTTCTTATATAATATCTTTTTCAGATCAAGACCTGCTCAAAGCCTGTATTAAGCTAATGATGTAGTCTAATGCGTTTTATCCTATTAATTTTCTTTAGTCTTACGACAACACAATTATAAACAAAGTCAAAGCTAACCCAGTTCCACAGTTTTCGCTTTTGTTTTAATTTCTTGTTTCATGAATTTGTTAATACACCGCTGCCGCTCCCAGACAACGGCGAATCCTTTCAGAAGAACAAGAAGTCTTGGGTAGATGGACGGAGTACGGCTCTGACATTTACAACCACACACCAAACGGAGACCAATCTCTTCGAGCATATTCACAGAACAGAGAAGAAGAAAAAATCCTCCCAATTCTCAGTGTGATGTTATTATTTATGTTTTTGCATGTGTGTTCTTCACTCACGCTCACTCCAGACTCGGAGAAGTAGTTCAACTTCAGAGTTGTATTGAGTATCCATTTTACAGGAAGTATAGCAACGACAGAGAAAAGGGGAGAACACTCTCAATAAGCACAAAAGGATAACAGTATCCGCTATGTCTCCGAGGTACTGGGTTCCTGGTGTTTCACAGGTACCATGGATATCATTACACTCAGAAAAATTGAAGCCGCTCGGCAGTGCAATCGCTGAAGAAGGGGAAGTCAGCGGGAGTGGACAACATATCCGCAGAATTGCTGCAAGCAGGAAGAGAAGCGATGGTTGACGCCCTCGTCGTTATCTGTAACAAGATCTGGCAGAGTGGGGAGTGGCCTACACCATGGACCCAGTCGCTTGTCACCGCTCTTCCCAAAAGGGTAACCTTCTGGAGTGTCAAAACTACCGCACCGTCAGCCGCAGCCACCCCAATGTCTAGTATTTTATTTTATGGTGATGATGTTTGGCGTTAAGGTTTGTTCAAAAATAATATTTTACTTCCCCACACCCCACCCCACCAACACTCCACCCCCTCCCGCTTTCTCTCCTTCCTCTATCCCGCCCCCCCCCCCCCCCAAAAAAAAAATAAATAAATAAAATAAAATAAATAAGTAAATAAAAATAATTAAAAAACAAGTGTGGGGAATGTTTGTTTTTTTATATATTACTTCTTCTTCCCATCCTCCCTCCCCCCCCCCCCATTGTCTCGTTCCCAACCACACACCTCCCCTTTCTTCCACCCTCCCCCCCCAAAAAAAATTGCTTTGTCTTTCACAGTTAAAAAATAAAAAGTTAGAAGTGAGAAGACAAAAAATACACATTGTGGAATCGAAGTGGCGCCTAGAATAGCTATAACGGTATGACTATTGCGAAAGATGCGCGTACTATAAATCAATGTATTATTGTTGTTACGCGGACAACCCGCTTTGAAGTGGAGAGAGAGCGAGCGAGAGAGCAAGAGAGGGAGAGAGGGAGAGAGTGAGAGAGAGAGAGAGAGAGAGAGAGAGAGAGAGAGAGAGGGGGTGTTTCCGAACACTCGATAATCACGTACAAAGAAACGTATAACTCGATGTCTCCAATGAAGATGTTCCGTCAAGTTAACACTATTTTGTATCAGACAATGGGTCCCAACAGGAAGTCCTCTCCTGGATCGCACAAACAACTGCTGCCCTGACAAGGTTGAAGCCCATTTGAAAAGACAGGACCATCAGTCTACATTCCAAAGTAAGATTAAGACTGCTGCGCTTCCTTGTCATCTCCATCTTCCTATATGCTTGCGAAGCATGGACCCTCACAGCAGATCTCCAACGAAGAATACAAAGCATGGAGATGAGGTGCTACAGAAGATTTCTGGGCATTTCCTATACCCAACACATCACCAACGACGAAGTCCGACAGACCACCACACAAGCCATTGAACAACACGATGACCTGCTCACAGCGGTGAAGAAACGGAAACTCCGATGGTATGGCCACGTCACCAGATCATCAGGCCTTGCAAAGACTATTCTGCAAGGCACAGTGCAAGGAGGTAGAGGAAGAGGGAGACCGAAAAAGAGGTGGGAGGACAACATTCGAGAATGAACTGGTTTGACACTGAGCGAAGCCATCAGGGCTGCTGAGGACAGAGAAAGATGGAGTATGCTGGTTAAACGATCATCTGTGGTGCCCCTACGACCTCCGGGTTACGGGACAGGATAGGATAGGAATAGGAAGGAACACTATTTTCAATGCTATTTCGTTGTTCAGTCTATCGCTTTTCCCTTCAAACCCCGACCTCCGTGTCTTCAAATGATCATCCTCACCTTTTCGGATGGGGCGAAGCTTCCTGCAAAGAGGGACATGAGGACCCAGCCTCTGACGCTGCTGTTGCGAGATGGGTTGTTGCTGAGCTGCTTGCACAGCTGGCACAACAGCTCATCTCTGAAATAAATAATAGTAAAAAAATCCTGTAGACGAGGAGGTTCTGTATCTTTCAAAAATGTTACTGGACGTGCGAAAGTTATTGCTACGTAAGCCTATATTTCCTACTGTTGTACCTTTATAGACTAACATAATAATACTTCTTTTCTTGTAAATAGTTAATAAATAATTTTTTTATCATAATAAACAACCAAACAAAAAAAAAGGAAATTATAAACAAGCAGCGTTCAGGCTAACTCATTAATGCCGATTTAAAAAAAACAAACAACTTAATTGAATAAATTTAAATAAAAAATAAGTAAATAAATTAATTAATGACAACAACATCAATAATAATAATAATAATAATAATAATAATAATAATAATAATAATAATAATAATAATAATAATAATAATAATAAAGATAAAAGTAGTCCCATAGCCCTGTGGCCGTAGGGGAGCGTGATGTTGGAGATCACACTTATCTTGGGCCAGCGTAATGAGGGTGATGCCCATCTCTCTCCCTCGCTGCTTTACCTTCCCCACCCTTAAGAGAGTAGGTACTCAGTCACAGTTGAGTCAACTGGGGGCGTTGTTATTTGTCGCTTCACGTTTTGCGGTCACCCATCCAAGTGCTAACCGCACTGGAGGGTGCTTAACTTGCGACACAGTAGCGAGTGCTATAATAATACTAATAATAGTACTACTACTACTACTACTACTACTACTACTACTACTACTACTACTACTACTACTACTACTACTACTAATAATAATGATAATGATAATAATAATAATAATAATAATAATAATAATAATAATAATAATAATAATAATAATAATAATAATAATAATAATAAATAACACATTATGGAAAACAAATCTACACTTTAGGTCTAAGTCCTTGTTGTATTTAACCATTGTTTATAGGATTATTGTCGTGGTAAAACTGTACCTCAGCTCTGGCTTGTAAATGCCCAGACAACAAACGAATTGCACTTTCTCCAGCATTGAGTCGCACCTGTCTGGTAAGAATGGCACCCCTTGCATGTCCGCTCCCTGGGGGTCCTTGAACTGCGACAATCAATCAATTAATCAATCAATCAATATATCCATTCATCCACCAATCCATCGAACCATTAGTAAACGGGCGCCTCGGGCGGCTTGAGACAGATCCTGTATAAACCAGCGCCTTGAGCAGTTCTTGAGCTGGGAAGGCGCTATATAAGAATGATTACTTAATAATAATAATAATAATAATAATAATAATAATAATAATAACAATAACAATAATAATAATGAGGATAATAATAATAATAATAATAATAATAATAATAATAATAATAATAATAATAATAATAATAATAATGGTGGTGATGATGATGATGATGATGATGATGATGATGATATTAATAATAATAATAATAATAATAATAATAATAATAATAATAATAATAATAATAATAATAATAATAATAATAATAATAATAATAATAACAAAACAATAATAAAAACAACAGTAATAATAACAACGGGTGCTGGTCAATACCGCGTGTGTCTTGTATCACGAAAAAAAAAAGAAATTGAGTGTGTGAACACGCGCTCAAATCTGTTTAGCGTTCAGGCACGAGAAGCATTGAGTTAGCGTTCAGGTCGGCCATGGAGATAATACAATCTCGTTACTCCAATGACAAGAGAGAGAGAGAGAGAGAGAGAGAGAGAGAGAGAGAGAGAGAGAGAGAGAGAGAGCGAGAGAGAGAATTCAATGTGTGTTGAAACAATCGTGACATTTCACACTGACACTTGAGAGAGAAAATCAGAGAGCGAGAGAGAGAGAGAGAGAGAGAGAGAGAGAGAGAGAGAGAGAGAGAGAGAGAGAGAGAGAGAGAGAAAGCGAGAGAGAGAGAGAGAGAGCGAAAGACAAAGAAAGAACTTTGTATCTCTTTATTGTTCATTTTTATTTTTATTCATTTTGCTTTTAATACAATTATGTTTTTTAAATTAAAAATCCTCGAAAATTATATGCATTTTGTATGCGCGTGCGTGCGTGCACGCTTGCATGCGCATGTGTCCATCTGTCTATCTGTCTGTCGCATGGCAGTTATTATTTTAGAAGAATAAGAAGATGTAAAAGGAAGAAGAAGAAGAAGAAGAAGAAGAGGAGGATGAGGAGGAGAAGGAGGAGGAGGATGAAAGGGAGAAGAAGAAGAAGAAGAAGAAGAAGAAGAGGAGGATGAGGAGGAGAAGGAGGAGGAGGATGAAAGGGAGAAGAAGAAGAAGAAGAAGAAGAAGAAGAAGAAGAAGAAGAAGAAGGAGAAGAAGAAGAAGAAGAAGAAGAAGAAGAAGAAGAAGAAGAAGAAGAAGAAGAAGAAGAAGAACAACAACAACAACAACAACAACAACAACAACTCTCTCTCTTTCTCTCTCTCTCTCTCTCTCGCTCTCTCTCTCTCTCTCGTTAGTGGAACACACGCGGAAGTGTTACACGTGGTATTGCTACTCGCGGTAGTGTTTCACACGAGATAGT
Organism: Oncomelania hupensis; assembly: GCA_036898135.1. NCBI lineage: Eukaryota > Metazoa > Mollusca > Gastropoda > Littorinimorpha > Pomatiopsidae > Oncomelania > Oncomelania hupensis. The sequence continues at coordinate 47,434,237 of CM072523.1, forward strand.
GTTACACACGCGGAAATGTTACACGCGGTACTGTTACTCGCGGTAGTGTTACACACGCGGTAGTGTTACACGCGGTTGTGACGCTCGCGGTATTGATGCACAACCAATAACAACATCAACAAAAACAACAAAAACAATATTTCAATAAATCAAATAAATCCACCAAACCAATCAATAATTAATTTAAAAATTATCCGAAGCGCGTAAATGCAAAAAATCAATGCATGCGCACAATGAACATTAATTTGTTCTACTTAAAGGCTTAAATGCACACTCCTAGTTTATTTTGTTCCTTAGTCCCGGTGGCAAGGAGTATGTTTAGTGGTGTGAACCTTACATGATGCGCCTCGCGCGATCGTCTCGAGTTAAACCTGATAGATCCTGATAGATCCTGATGATGATGATGATGATGATGATGATGATGATGATGATGATGATGATGATGATGATGATGATGATGATGACTGTTACGCTCGTTGTTGTTGTTGTTTTTTTTTTTAAAATCAGTAGTTGATTCAGCCCCGATGCTTGAATCCTGATAAGTGTAACTCAGATTCGTTTATCCACGCAACCTTTTCACTCAGCAACAAGGCAGGAGTCGTCGTATGAAGTTTTCCAACTTTATTCAGCGTACATCAACAACTGCATACAATCGCTTTTTCCACTTTCTCCCTTTCCAGACACAGTGCATCCATTATATTGTTTTCTAATACTCGAGAGAACGTTCGAACGTTCCAGGGTGACGCAATTATAACCAATCACAATGAAATTCGTCATCACTGTCTTACGTCATACAACTTTCTTCATCCTAAAAGAATCTCTCATCTTCTCTATCTAGATGCTTCGATCGATAGTAAACTAGCAACCCTAGAGAATTCTCCAATAATATCGACCAACGAAAATTATCAACATTATAACAAGCTTCTTCTAACAACAACGCAAAATCAAATCAAAGGTAAATACACTGAATGCTTTGCAAAACAAAACGATCGGATCTATCGTGCGCGTCTCACACGTACTATCGTGCGCGTCGCAAACGTAACAATGGTGATGATGATGATGATGATGATGATGATGATGATGATGATGATGATGATGATGATGATGATGATGATGATGATGATGATGATGATGATGATGATGATGATAATGCACCCATTGCACATAGCTACGATCGAAAGAAAGTATACTCCAGGCACACGCTGCGCAGCAGGCCAAAGTATGTCCCTTGTCCCTTGAAGGGATACTTTGGCGAGGTTAGCAGCCTGCTCAGTTACAGTGTCGGCGAAAGACTAGAAACGGAAAAGTTAGTTTCGTCTCCTCTAGGCGACGAATTAGGTCACGTTGTATTTGTTTCCAGGTTAACTGTCTTTTACGAACCGTTTGATAATCTTTTCGAACCGTTTCTTGACGCCGGACAGTGTCCTCTCTTGGTTTCATACAATTTAAGAATCCATGAAGGCAAATGGTTTTTTTGGGACGGAAAAAGAGCATTTCTGTAGAGAAAAGGGTTAGGGCAAGGGCTAGGGATAGATCTACAACTAACCCTTACCCGAACCCTTGTATCAATATTCCGCTCTTTCCATCACTTTTAAACAGTACTGCGGTTCGCATCCGCGGCTAGCAGCTGTTCACATAGGCATTGAGCTGGTGTGTTCAAAGTATACTTCGGGCTCGCATCCTACCCTATCCTATCCTATGTATACATAAATACAAAAATGCACATATGTAGCAATAATTGCAAAATTTAATTAATTAATTAATGAATTACTGCGGAACTACTTTCAATCATCCAACGAACAATCCACAACAAACAAACAAAACACAAACAGACCTATATATTAAATAAATAAATAAATAAATAAATAAATAAATAAATAAATAAATAAATAAATAAATTAATTAATTAATTAATAAACGTCCATACCAATTCTGAGTATCTTGCCTGCGCATCCTCCACGTCTTTCTTGGTGTATTTGGTTTTGAAGAAATTCCTTACCATCGCGATAACTGGTGGCTGCTCCTGTGTTGAAAATGTAAAAAAAACAACAAAATGTGATTGATGCTTGTTTTCGTGTAGTGCAGTTACAAGAGCTATTTAAGGTGCTGGCTATAGTATATGAAATCATAATCACCATTATCTTTGTCGTCGTCGTCGTCGTCGTTGTCATGGTCGTTTTCGTCATGGTCGCTGTCGTCATCATCGTCGTCATCGTCGCCGTCATCATCATCAACGTCGTCATCGTCGCCGTCATCATCATCATCATCATCATCATCATCATCATCATCATCATCATCATCATCAACAACAACAACAACAGCAACAACAACATTACACCACCACCACCACAAACAACAACAACAGCGAAATAATAAACAAAAAATGGCCACCACTTCCAACAGCGACAACCACGACAATACAAGAACAACAATAACAACAACTACTACTACAACTTACCCCTGCCACTTGTAACACCTCGTTCATGTCTTTGTCGGGGAGGTCCCCCATGATCCTCAGAATCAACACCCATGCTGCTAAGGAAGCCTGAATGAATAAATAAATAAATAAATTAATTAATTAATTAATAAAACACAACAAAATAAAACAAAATCAAAATAAATAAATAATAAAATAAATAATAAAATAAATAAATAAACAGTAAGCTCACCAAATAGTCGGCTCTGTCAGCTTTGAAGAGAAGGGGGCCGGGCAGAGCCGCACAGCTGTAGGTGGCGGTAGTCCCTTTCAGCTGGAACTTGCTGCGCGCGAACTGCGCAAAGCTGGAGTGAGTAGACGACACAGACTCTGTGTCATCCGTATCTGTGGCGTCATTTCCGCTGCCGTCAGAGGAGCGCTCTAGCGAAGAGTCCGAGTGCGCGCCTTCGTTGGCTTCGTTCTGGTCGTTGAGGCCGGGGGCGGGAGGAGAGCTGCTGCTATAATTGCTAGTGGCTGGAGGCTCCTCTGCGTACGATTGCTGTCGAAACATGCAATACAGTTTATAATGTCAAGTAACATTACTGTCGAAAAATGCCCTACAGTTTATAATGCCAAGTAACATTACTATGGAACAAGCATGATTTATGTAGTGGGGGCGCTGTAGTACTATTCCATATTAACATTCTATTCCAGTATTCTTCCATTCCACATTCTTCAATTTCCAAGACCGTTTCTGTGGAGATGAGGTGCTACAGAAGACTTCTGGGCATTTCCTATACCCAGCACATCACCAACGACGAAGTCCGACAGACCATCACCCAAGCCATTGGACAACACGATGACCTGCTCACAGTGGTGGAGAAACGGAAACTCCGATGGTATGGCCACGTCACCAGATCATCAGGACTTGCAAAGACCATCCTGCAAGGCACAGTGCAAGGAGGTAGAAGAAGAGGGAGACCGAAAAAGAGGTGGGAGGACAGCATTCGAGAATGGACTGGTTTGACACTGAGCGAAGCCATCAGGGTTGCTGAGGACAGAGAAAGATGGAGTACGCTGGTTAAACGATCATCTGTGTGCCCCAACGACCTCTGAGTTACGAGATAGGATAGGATTCTGTGGTGTCTTCTTTATCTTCTTCTTCTTCTTCTTCTTCTTCTTCTTCTTCTTCAGGATACCGTGTAAACCCCGACTGATCGAAGAAAAATTCCACAATACAGATTCTACAGTATGTAAGCTGGAGTGTTCAACTGTGTGCTTGCTCGTTTGCGCGCTTCATAGAGCGTTAGAATTAAGACCAAAAGGATTAATAGTTGGCTCAATGTTTATACCGCCTTCCGAAGGAAAAAAAACTGGCCGGCTGTGAACCGTAGAGGTCCAGACCAAGGGAAGTAATTACTGACAACAAGCCCAGTCACAAACAGAAGAGTTTCTTCCCTTAAGACCCGGCCACAATTGCGTCACTTCCCGGCCACGCTTGTGTTACGCTTATGAATTCCTTGTGTATTTCCTTGCGTACTGGCTAACGTACAATTTCACAAGGATGATACATGTTTGATTTCTTCTGCAAAAATACATAAGCCGGTGTAACAGGCCGGAATATACCCCTGGTTACTTTATACCCTGGGTATAATGTAGCCTAGGCGGGTTTAACCCCCTGGGTATAGATCAGCCTAGGCCAGGTCATACCCCTCGCGCCCGTAATATACCCCCACCTAAAGAGATTTCACTCATGGGTTTGTTGTACATGACCGTTTGCGTGACCAACTATCAGGTAACAGCCTTTTGCTTGCGTGTAAAAAAGAACACAAAAAAACTTAAACCTTAACCCTAACCTTAACCCTATCTATCTATCTATCTATCTATCTATCTATCTATCTATCTATCTATCTATCTATCTATCTATCTATCTATCTATCTATCTATCTATCTATCTATCTATCTATCTATCTATCTATCTATCTATCTATCTGAGTGCATCAGAACAATTACAACACATAAATTAAAGAGTAACGTGAAGGATAAGGTCTTCCGTAGTGGTGTGTGTGTGTGTGTGTGTGTGTGGGGGGGGGGGTTATAATGGTCAGGAGAGGATTAAACGAGCCTAGGCCAGATAATACCCAGGGGTATAGTCTGGGCTAGGCCAGTTTATACGGGGGCATAGTCTGGGCTAGGCCAGTTTATACCCTGGGTATACTTGAGGCGGTGTATAATCTGGCCTGCTACACCGGACTTAGGAGAACCAATCAGAAGCAAGAATGTGAGGTCACGAGTATGGAGGTCAACTTAACTCCTCCCACACGCTTGATTATCTGTGGTGCCCCAAAGACGTTTGAGCTACGGGATATGATAAAATAGGAACAAATGTGATCTGCTACACATGCTTTGGCGAACTAAGGCAGTGAGTCGATCTTAGTAAAGTTGTTTCATATTATAGTCAAATGGTAAAAGAGTGCATTACATCGTCATTAAAAAGTGCATTGTTGTAGTAAAATTGCAAATCTACACACGTTTATAAATTCGAACCGGGCCGTGACAAACATGGCGCCACTACCTCCGACCCAAGGCATAAGCCGAAAAACGTAAGCCAAATGTGGCCACTAAACTCATAAGGTGTGGCCACCCATTAAAAAAAAATCTCATAACCCAATACATAAGCCTTCAAAACGTAATTCAAATTTGGCCACTACTTTGCGTGTTGTTGTATAACGACAGAAATGAGAAACGGAATTTACTTTTTCAGTCAAAAATGGGGTAATTTGCTCGTTCCTCATTTGTCTCGCGTTCCCCATTTGTTTCGAAGTACGCGGGAGTGCTTTTTTAGTGCATGGGAGTGCAGTTGTAGTGCATGAGAGTGTTTTAAGTACAGAGGAGTGCACTATACGGGACGGAGAAAATGCAGTCCATTTCGGAAGAAATTTGGAAGAAATTTCGACCTATTTCGTCCCCTGTAGGAGACGAACTAGGTCAACTTTCTCGAAAAGGGGTAGGGTAAGGGCTAGTTGCAGCGCTGCAACTAGCCCTTACCCTAACCCTTTTCTCTTCAAAAATGCTTTTTTTCTGTCAAAAATGTGCTATCCGATTCCTACATTCTAAAATTACCTCGTTTGTCACCGCGTACAAGAATGTGTGTTTGTGTGTGTGTGTGATTGTGTGTGTGTGTAGAATGTATCTGCATTCAAATGCATCGCAACTATTACCGCTAAAGTAGTGGACACATATGACTTGCGTTTTATGGCTTATGCATTTAGGGGTTAGAAGATTTTTTATTGACCTGATTTTGACGAGAAGCCACACCTTACGTTTTACGGCTTATGCATTGGGTCCGAGATAGTGGCGCCATGTTTATCACGGCCCGGTTCGAATTTATAAACGTGTGTAGCTGTGTAATTTAACTACAACAAGGCACTTTTTCATGACGGTCACGGTGTAATGTACTCTTTCACGATTCGGCTATAATATGAAACAACTGTACTAAGATTGAAATGCAACAAGTGAATTCAACTGCCATAGCTCGCCAAGTCGTGTGTAGCAGGCAACTGTGTTGGGTGTGGGAGGAGTTTAGGTTGACCTCTAAACCCTTGACGTCATACTCTAGCTTCTGATTGGGCCTCGTGAGCCCGGCTTATATATTTTTATGTTCTGCGCGCAAGCGTCAAGCCATCGGTCGCACTACACACACACATACACACGCACACATACACACATGTATGTAGAACACAAAGACTGGGTTTTACTAAGAATGTAGGAATCGGAAAGTGTTTTTTTGACGGAAAGAACGCAAACTTCTTCTAAAAATGTAAAAATCGAATGCAAAATTGGCTCTTTCCGTCTCAAAAGTTGACCTAGTTCGTCTCCTATAGGCGACGAAATAGGTCGAACTGTCTTCAAAATGTTCCCGAAAATTGACTGGATTTTCTCCGTCCCGGATAGAGCACTCCCTTGTACTTAAAAACTTAAAACACTCTCATGCACTACAACTGCACTCCATACACTAAAACAGCACTCCTGTGTACTTAGAAAAAAAGTGGGTGTCTGGAAAAAAAGTAGGTGTCTAATATACACACCCATTTTCTGCATAAAAAGCAAAGTCAGTGACCCATTTCAAGACTTATGTCTCCGCATACACACACACAAACACACCTCCCACATCCACACATATACACACCCTCACTCTGTCCCTTCCCCGCACACCACACAACGATGTCCCAATATGCATGTGCGATGTAGGCAAGTCATGTAAAACCCTCACATAATCAGTCATTTCTGACACGTGTTACTTCGTTCTTGCATAAAGACGACCAAGTGCAATTATGAACTTAACAACGCGCCAGGATGATACATAGCCAGGGATATTTTATACACCTAAGACACAATGCCTACAAGCAGGCTTTACACAATGATGAATAATGTTAATTCTTTGTTTTCTTTGTTTCTTTCTTCTCTTTCTCTCATTCCTTCCTTCCTTTGTTTCCATCTTTCTGTTCTTTCTTCATTTTGTTCTTCCTTCTTTGCTTTCTTCTTTCCTTCTTCTTCTTCTTCTTCTTCTTCTTCTTCTTCTTCTTCTTCTTCTTCTTCTTCTTCTTCATCCTCTCCTAGACGGATTATGTCACAATTATACCTAAGAAAAAAGAACGGCAACCATGCTTTACCATTTTTTTTCTTCTTGTTCTTGTTCTTCTACTTCTTTAGATCGTTTACTACTCTTTCTTCTTTCAAACGTGCATTAAGGCAACAATGCTTTAAGTTAATATGAGGTAACTATTGATTTCTCAACTGTTTTCCAGTGTGCAACTTGATTATTTAATTTTAAATGATGCGTCTTGAACGGTTGTGTAATTGTAACACCTGAATTTTTTTTATATACATTGGATTGTTTGTTACGTATTGTGTAATTGCAACACCAATATTAAACGTCATTTATCTTATCCTTTATGCCACATGGTAGTTTTTATAGTTATGTGTTGTGTCGTTGGCATATACAGTATGACGGAATGTCGGAGAATGTGAGTGTGTATGATCCGAGGAACGATTGTAAGATTGGGCTCCCGCCTGTTACGTTGAAACGCGAAGGATATTAAGCCTATGTCTGAAACGCGCACGGTAGATCTAATCGTGTCGCTTTGCACAGTTTTCAATAACATAGTGTATTTACCTTTGATTTGAGTTTGCGTTGTTGTTAGGAGAAGCTTTGTATAACGTTGGTAATTTTCGTTAGTCAATATTATTGGAGAATTCTCTAGATTTGCTTGTTGACTGTCGATAGAAGCTTCGCGATATTTGAGAACATTCTTGGACAGAAAGGAAAATTGTATGACGTAAAACAGTGATGACGAAGTTAATTCTGACTGGTTGTAACGCGTCATTCTGGAACGTCCTGAGGTTATCTCGAGTTGAGAGAAAAACTATATAATTGACACACTGTGTTGTGAAAGGAGAGAGTGAAAAGGCGATTGTATGCAGTTGTTGACGAACGCTGAATAAAGTTGGAAAACTTCATACGACGACTCCGTGCCTTGTGGCTGATTGAACGGGTTGCGTGGATAAACGAATCTGAGCTACACTCATCAGTACTTCAGCATTGGGGCTGAATCAATTACTGATAAAAGAAACAAACATCAAACGAGTGTAACACCGCCTAATGTATCCTTGTGGTGAATAAAATGTCTGAGTAAATCTTTTCTTGTTGTTGTTGTTGTTGTTGTTGTTCTTCTTCTTCTTCTTCTTCTTCCTCCTCCTTCTCCTCCTCCTCCTCCTCCACCATCACCACTTTTAACAGAAGCAGTAGCAACAAAAGCAACAAAAGCAACAAAAGAAAGGTATCAACAACTACAAAAATTACAATACCAACAAGGCCGATAACAACTGAAACAACTTTTAAAAACACCACTATCATCATCACTACTACAACCATCCTCATCCTCATCCTCATCATCCTCATCATCCATCTTCATAATTCCATCAACCATCATTCATCATCCTTCATTTATCAAGACCGTTACCATTACCTCCACCACTACCGCCACCACCACCGTCATCATCATCTCATCATCATCATCATCATCATCATCATCATCATCATCATCATCATCATCATCATCATCATCATCATCATCTCATCATCATCATCATCATCAGACTCAGACTCATCATCATCATGAGACTCATCATCATCAGACTCATCATCATCATCATCAGACTCATCAGACTCACCAGTCTTTGCAGTCCGGCGCCCCCACGGCTGATGGTGGAACGAAGGAAGGCCTCGCGCCCTTCAGGAGGATGGTTTAAGCCAGGGTGACCTTGACCCTTCACCCTGCGGGCGCGTTTCTCGTCTTCGACGTGCGAGAGCTCCGAGACGGAATAGGCGTCGTCGGCGATGTCCTCCCCGAAGGCTGCGGCCGCGCTCTGAGTGCCCGTGATGACCAGACTCTGTTGCCTGTCCAATCTGGAGATTCCTCTGCCTGCTCCTGCCGTCTGCAAAACATGGCCAGCACTGTCTCTCGTTAAAAGCAACGAGGGCAAAATGGAACAATATTTAAGTATGGCTTGTCTGAGGTCTATTGTATTAGATTTGGCCAGCGTTCTTCACGTAAATAATAAAAGTTTTAAAAGGATCCCACGTCAAAGATATATATAGTGTTTTTTTTTGCTTTTTGTTGGGTTTTTGTGGCCGGTAAACAGTTTTACCCTACACTTCGCATCGTTATTACATTAAACCATAATAAAGTCTGTTTTGTTGCTCAGAACCACCGTTAAAGTTTCAGTTTTTCCCCCTTTCTGTTCTGACAGGGAGTGATTTGCTCTGTTTAGCGTGGTCAAAGTGGTCGATCACTTAAAAAAAAAAAAAGACTAGTTTGTGCTTTATCCAAGAACAGTTGCGTGATTTACTGTTTTAGTTTATAGTGTACAGCTGCACGCATGGACTAGCAGTGTCTAACCCTAGTCACAGTTGTCACCAAAGGGTAGGCTAAGCAAAAGCAGTGAGGGGCCGGGTAGCTCAGTTTGGTAAGAGCGTCTGCTAGTAACCGAAAGTCCGCTGTTC
>CM072523.1:47448718-47453718 GCA_036898135.1 Oncomelania hupensis
GAAGAAAATAAAAACCACAAAAAAGACAGATGCAGAGGTACTTAACTAAACAAATTAACAACTTAATAAATTATTAAAAATTAAAATATAAATGAATAAATGAATACATGAATGAAGGAATAAATAAATAAATAAATGCAAACTCGTTTCAAAGGTGTCTTTGTTACCTGAATCAATCGTTCTGCCTCTAAGCCTCTGTAAGAGCATTCCAGACGGATGCGCGGACCAGCCAGTCTTGCAAAATTGACCTTAGTCCACAGAGCACACATCATTACGGTTCACTACGACCCAGCTGTGTAAGTCCTCACTCATAAAGTAGTCCTCGGTTTGATTAGGGTTTTAAGCTGTCAAACGCCATAAGGGCTGACGCTGTGGAAATGTGGAATAGTACTATACCATTAAAATAAACCGTAATTAGTATAAAACGTGCCTTTGTGCTCCCTGAGGTTTCGCCTTGAATTATTACGTGGTTCGTTGAATAAAATGAGTACAAAGCGAACACAAGACTGAATATCATATTTTTAAGACTCAGCAACTGTGCCAGTACACATCATGTATAAATCCTTTGGGACGTTTACTTTACTTTTCAGCTTCAGAACACGTCAAAGACAGACGCTATACAACTGTTCAATATGGCTAGTATTAATGAAAATACATCGTTCTTTGTCCGATAGCGAAATCATGACAGATTATAGTATACTACGTGTCCCATTGGAGTAGGCATACACACTAGTATTAGGTCCCTGTGTTTTTCCAGCTGCAGAGTTTCACTAATAACGGCGCTGTAAATATCTAAATATAACTACATGTAGCTGAGCGGAGTATTTGACTCCCGTCTCCCGGCCACCATCTTGAGAACACGGCTCGTCCTGAACTGTTATTTTTTTATTATTTATCCATCGTAAAGGGGACATAAAAATATTTGCCATGCAAGGCGGGGAAGCGTGTTAATAAGTAAACCTGGTGCTGCTAGTGCCACGACACTACATACAAGTCACTGCCCTGCATAAAATGGTTGCCGAAAATGTAGTCCTGTTCACCACCAAAAGCAGAAGACGAATGGTCAGGCGGGGAGAACATAAATATGTCATGTCGCCTTGTCCTGCATTACCCAATGGCCACACCAAGGGATTCTGCACAGTAGGAGTCATCCAAGACTAGACTGACCAACAAATGGAATGTAGACAATCTCTCCCAAGCCGTGAACCAGTCGCCTCCCTTTCCTCTACATATCCCACAACTCAAATCGAACCATATCCTCATGGTTTCCACTTCGAGACATGTCTGGAACCGTCATTGACCACGCCCAGTCAATCTCCATTCACTGATTTAACAGTGAAAACCTGCCTTAAACAGTTACCACGGTCCAGCATCGTCCTGTTCCCGGTCGTTGCACCACTTGTAGCCGAACGGAGTATTTGACTCCCGTCTCTCGGCCACCACCTTGAGAACATGGCCCAACTCGAACTGGTATTTTCATTTATCCCTCGTAAGAGGGACCTAAAAATATTTGCCCTGCAAGGCGGTGAAGCGTGTTGTTAGTAAACCGGTTTGCCGGCTACTAGTGCCACGACACTCCATACAAGTCACTGCCACTGACCTGCATAAAATGCCTGCCGACAATGTAGTCCTGCTCACCACCAAAAGCAGAAGATGAATGGCCAGGCGGGGAGAACAAATGTCGTGTCGCCTTGTCCTGCTTTAAGGGTTCTGCACAGCAGGAGCCACCCAAGGCTATGCTAACCAACAAATGGAAGGTAGACAATCTCTCTCCCAAGCGTGAACCAGTCGCCTCCATTTCCGCCACATACAGTAAGTAGTCTATTTATAAAATCGACGAGAAATGTTACTAATAAATATAGCATACTATCAATATGCACACATGATTAAATCATGACAAGATTCAATGTTATGATTACACAGCAGTTAGTCTTTCTTCTCTCTGCCTTTTAAATATACACTCGAAAGCCCAGCTCTAAACGACCTGTTCTAAATAGCCCTATTTGAGTAGTATTGAACACTCCACAATATCCTATCAAAACTGCACAACACTTAATACGCAAGTTGTCCACATCGACGCCAAACCTTGGTTTTAATAGTCCCAGCTGCTCCATTACCCTAATCTTACAACCTGTTCTAGAATGAAGTCCTGACGGAGCAGTACTGAACACACCACAATATTATATCAAAACTGCACAGCTAGTTGTCCTCATAGACAGCAGTCGTTGGCTAATAAAATACTAGAGACCCTGCTGTTTCATTGAACACGAGTCACGATAACGTTACAGCTGCAGAGTTCTGTTTGGGATGGTCCTCTATAACTGTTGATATTACAACAACAAAAATAACAACAACTACTACTACTACTACTACTACTACTACTACTACTACTACTACTATTACTAATTCTACCATCCTTTATTTCCTGGTCCAATCTCTAAGCTATATACTTATAGAGATAGATGTTAAAAAGCACTTTTCTTACAGTCCCACAAACGTAAGCCAAGTGGCAACAGCGATGACATTTCAATGGGTTATTTAAAATTGAGTAAAGAGGAATTCAAGCTAGACAAATCTAGAAATATCTCACTGTCTAAAAGAAACCACATTTTTAATATATATATATTCAGATTTTGAATAAATGAATATATATGCCGATCCGCACGAAAGGGTGTTTTTACAAAGTTCAAAACAGGGTCACCAAGTTCCTTCACGACATTGACAGTTTATATGTACATAATAGCATCACTCAGCACGAAGCAAGCACCTATTATGCTATCACAGATAGAATATGATTATGGTTAAACCAAAAGCTAAGCAAAACACACATGTGCACACTCGTTTAATGAATGGAACCAAATGCCTTTACAACTAAAAATACACGTGATTCATTGACAGGGACCGTTCACGTTTACACACACTATAGGTATTCATGAGTTCTACTGATAAGCTTGCTACACATGGACCGATTTTCTTATGATGACACTGTAGCATGCACAGGTACGGATTTCAGTTTATCCAGTTGATCGGCAAAAAACGCGACGATCGCAATAAAATTAGCGAACTAACAAGTATACTTGTCCAGAATTTTACTAATCTCAGTCCTAAAGACGTCCATCTTTCGAAGCGTGATTTAGTACCTTATTCGCGAAGAAAGTATTTACTTACTACAATTTTGTTACTTGTTACGAGTTATTTATCAATGGTTGATTTAGACCCGATGCTTGAATCTTGAAATGTGTAACTCGAATTTGTTTATCCACGCAGCCTGTTCACTCGGCAACAAGGCAGAAGTCGTCGTATAACGTTTTCCAACTTTATTCAGCAAACATCTACAACTACATAAAAAATCGCTTTCCGAAAATCACTACAGAAATCATCATCACAAGCAGACTGTGCATTACTTGTATAGCCTTTAGTGTAGGCCTATGTGCTTAGCGATTTTTATATTCTTTTATGAACATATTTATCTAAAAGTCTTACGTTGTTGTATATTGATGCGATTATTGCTTGCCAACAGTGATTGTTATGTTGCAATACCTTATATCATGATTATGACACTGAACGTAAATCATGTGATAGGTATCTGTTATTCCCCATGTAACTTCTTATGATTACAGTTTTACATGATTAATAATTAGTAATGTCTTCTTGATATACTTTTATCCTGTTTTACTGTTTACTGTTTATTGTTGTTATACTGTCCTTTATCGTCTTGTAACATTTATATCTGGCACCATGTGTGAATTTCTCTTTGATTGAGATAATAAAGTGATCGTATTCGTATTCGTATTAGCCTCTCTGCGATCGAGAAAAAGTTCCATCATGACGCATTAACACCCAAACAAAATAAAACTCGTCACCGGGACGGTACACGGCCTTGCGTCATAATGTTTAGATTCGACCAGCTTTTACCTGTGAGGACTAGAAGCTTCGATCGATAACAAACAAGCAATTCCAGAACATTCTCAACATAATCGACCGACGAAAATCATCAACATTAGAAAAAGCTTCTTTTAGCAACTACGCAAAATTAAATCAAAGGTTAAAACATATATTATCGCATGCTTTGCAAAACAAACTGATCGGATCTATCGTACGCGTGTCAATTGTAACAAATCTAAAATTCAGACTTAAAGAAGTTTAAATATGGTCTAGTTCAATATGTTCAAAACATAAACTATATTTATATTTCGTTCAAATACTTGGTACTCCATGAATTTAATCGTAGAAATATATATGCCATTGAACAACAGACAATATTTAATATGGGAATTTAATATGGGAATTGTCGTGTTAAAGTGCCGTTCTAAAAAAACACAAAATGAAAGCAGTAAAATAACAAATTGAACAGAAACGTCAAAACCGTTCATTGATCACAATTCACACTTCAGGTGTCTGACAAAACATATACTCAAATAGAAAAAAAACCATTCGCTGCTTTATTATAAAGCCAGTTTGAAAGGTGGCCAAAAGAGATTCTAGCGTTAACAATACTGAACATTGCTGGACGTTTCAGTGTCGTTGACTTGTATACAAAGTGCCACTAGTAAATAACCATAATTATGTTACTGCCGCAAGCATCATCTATTGTAAATTGTAAGCATCTGTTAATCTGGACCTTTTAATATTAGAAGCATAGATTAAACAACCAGTTAAATATTGTAAATTTAATATTGCAATAATATTATTGGCTGATCCCAGTAATAAGATGGTCGTATAGAGATAGTTAGCCTAATGGCATGTCTCAGTCGGAGGGTTCGGGGAGGTTCACAAACTTCTTTTCGGGGTTCTAAGATCCCGAACCTAGAACCTTTTGAACAATAACATGTTCAAGAACCTAGGTTCTGGATCTGATATCCTCGAAAATACATTGTTGAACTTCCCCAAACCTGCCATGAACTTTCCAATGAAGACAGGCAATAATTGAGAGCAGCCTTTTGTGTAGGCCTATACCGTCTTACAGCTTCCATGCGCAGAGAAATATAGTTCCTCACTAT
>CM072523.1:47458718-47491218 GCA_036898135.1 Oncomelania hupensis
ATACAACAGTACAAAAGGTAAAGGTGTTCCCGTAACTTTTCGGTCGTTGGGGTAGAGAAGCGTTGTGGACCTCTCTTTTCTCTAGGCCAGCTTATTGAGGGCGGTGCCCGTCTTCTCTTCTTCGCTGCTTTACCACCCCCCGTTCTAAACAGATCCAGGTAACGCATTCACAGCTCGTGCCCATTCTCGCAAGGGGCGAACTTATGTGATTCAGTGGCGGGGCTATTGAGGTCATTGAAAGTTTTCTCCGGGTACTCCGGTTTCCTTCGTCCTTTCAATAATGGCATTGGATGCAGTCAATCTAAAATGTCAAAAATAAAATTTCAATTTTTTTTTTTTTTGGGGGGGGGGGGGGGGGGGCGGAGGGAGAAGAAGGAGGGGGATTTTTTGAAACATTTTATTGTCTCTTTTTTATTGGAAATGTCTGGGCTGCCTCCCTCTGGGAAAAGGCGTAGTCGCAGCCTGTAGCGCGCCCAAACCCAACCTACCTATTAGGTGTGGGTTTTTAAAATTTTGCTGGGGGAGCAAACCGAATTACCCGGAGAAAACACCCGAGACGTTGCCCGAGTACAAAGTAACTAATAATTATTCGGTGAAACGTAACCCCAGAGGAAGGTTCGATCCCACACCTGTCAGGCGCCATTGGTTTCTGGCCTGTGGACAAGGCAAGTTAGACCCGCCTTAGGTGGTCACAACGCTCGTCCGATTTTCCTTTCCACCTTCTAACAGAGATATCTCTGCCTTTACAAAACATGTTAGAGTGATAGGTGCGTGTTTGTGTGTGTGTATGTGTGCGTGTGTGTGTGTGTCTTATATTGGTAAGATAGCCGAGCTTTGAACCTGATTGGTGACTTTGAGAAAAACGCGAATATAGCATCCATTATTATTATTGTTAGTATTATTAATATTATTATTATTATTATTATTATTATTATTATTATTATTATCATCATCATCATCATCATCATCATCATCATCATCATCATCATCATCATCATCATCATCATCATCATCATCATCATCATCATCATTATTATCATTATCATTATTATTACTATTATCACAGCTGGGTGGACCAATGGGGTGTGTAGTGCGCTTGTTTGACCTGTTTGTGCTGTTTGGTGGTTGTCCTCCAAACATGGCTACCCGTCCAAGTACTAACCCCTCCTGGCATATCTTGACATGAGACATTGCTAGCCTGTGCTCAAACCACTGCACTGCTGCGACACCCATAACTATAATAAAGTAGGCTTGTATAGCGCGGTACCCCAGGTCAGGGCTAGGATCACCGCTCTTAACATAGGATATATATTAGATCACAAGTATATCAACTAACAAGTTAGTATCTCGTATTGCCCCCAGTCGACGTGCGGTGGTCCCGTTTAGCCACAAGCTGAAACGGGGATATCCCAAACCTAAAAATAGAATAGAGAATTCTGGGAAATCTGTTCTCGCGAAGATGTGCTCGCTGAAAAGAAACGAAAGATGGGAGAGGAACTGCATATTTCTGGTAGTGAACAAAGGCAGAAACTTGTCAGCAGTATTATCAGCGATGGAGTTATAATGGACGAAGTGCTCCATACCTATGAGGTTGCCTTTGCTCGAGCAAAGAAACTAAAGAAGGATTTAGCCGACGTTATTTCAGAAAAGGATTTCTCTACCCATAATTCCCCGGGGTTTTGAAGTTTCTAAAAAGTTATTTCAGGCCGACGACGCTCTATGGAGCGCAAAGCATGTAAAGGGAAGCAACCAATTGTACGCGCACGTCGATAGAGACATAGAAGGTAGATACTAACTTGTTAGTTGATATACTTGTGATTAGATAAGATAGTACACCGATCGCAACAGGCATATGAACAATAAAAACAAAGCGTGCAAGCATTGACACCAACCGTACTCATACAAAGCATACAAGGGAACAACATCATATACAATACACTTCACATGCATAATTTAAAAAAAAGTAATTTTAAAATACAAATGGCATGTTAGATAATAATAAGATGATAAAATCTAAGAATTCACCATACAAATTTAAAATGTAACTAAAAATTGGTTACATCTAACAATAATTAATTTATAGAATGATCGGATAAATAAAAGACAAAACCCCCCTCATCTCTGTTGCAAAAATAAAATATTATCGGTAAAATAATGTAGAAACTAATGCAAAATTATGTAAAAATAATTAGATACAAATAATAAATAGCAGTGAGCCACCCATAAATATAACAGTAAACCACATTAGTAACCTCTTCAACAACCTCAAAATCATTCTGCTTATATAAGTAGTCCAATCTTCTTCACAGCCATTGTATCAGACAATGGGTCCCGACAGGAAGTCCTCTCCAGGATCGCACAAACAACTGCTGCCCTGGCGAGGTTGAAGCCAATTTGGAAAGACAGGACCATCAGTCTACATTCCAAGGTAAGGCTGCTGCGCTCCCTTGTCATCTCCATCTTCCAATATGCTTGCGAAACATGGACCCTCACAGCAGATCTCCAACGAAGAATACAAAGCATGGAGATGAGGTGCTACAGAAGACTTCTGGGCATTTCCTATACCCAGCACATCACCAACGACGAAGTCCGACAGACCATCACACAAGCCATTGGACAACACGATGACCTGCTCACAGTGGTGAAAAAACGGAAACTCCGATGGTATGGCAACGTCATCAGATCATCAGGTCTTGCAAAGACCATCCTGAAAGGCACAGTGCATGGAGGTAGAAGAAGAGGTAGACCGGAAAAGAGGTGGGAAGACAAAATTCGAGAATGGACTGGTTTGACACTGAGCGAAACAATCAGGGTTGCTGAGGAAATGGAAAGATGGAGTACGCTGGTTAAACGATCATCTGTGGTGCCCCTACGACCTCCGAGTTATGGGATACGATAGTATAGGATAGGATAGGAATTTTCTTCACGCAGGCTAGACTGACTAAAATATCACCAAGAGCAGGTTATACTACCATATTAGCTTTCGGGTGTTAAGTAGAGGACAAAATGACCGAGATATAAATTTTCAGTGGTGTGTCGTGTAACAGTACCTTCGCGTTGAAATATTGTCGCGCCTCGAAATAAGGCAGGGCGTACACATGTGGTCACTGCAACAGCGTAATAGGCTACAGTATCAAATATGGTTGTTGTCTTTGTTGTTGTGATCAGGATTTTACTTGGGAAATTGAATAGTTGCCACATTAAAAACGACAAAGTGGTCAAAGTTTCGAGGATTGGATTCCCGCATGGGACCAACTTTCTGTGGCTCTGGTACCAGACTTTTCAGGTCACCTGGGATTTCTCCGGGTACTTCGGTTTCCTCTCTCCCTTCAGTAATGGTACTGGAGTTAGGCTATTTACATTTTTTTCCATAAAAATGTCTTTATGTGTAAGATCATTCAAAGGTGAAAAATACTCTCCCAGTGAACGAAACGTACGTGTGTGACGGTATTTCCTACAACACGGCCAAGTTGTACTTGTTTTGCAGCATGCACATGCCGTCATTTCCAAGGTCTAGCTGGGTACGGATAAGGACTTTTGTTTGTTTGTAGATTATAGTCACACGACACTTTCGCATATAGGTGACTACTGGACCGATTTATACTGACACCAGCGGGCCAGTTGTTGGTAAAGGGGAAAATAATATGATCACACGTTGACCAATCCGGGATTCGAACCAGCGACCTTTCGGTTACTAGCAAGACGCTCTTACCAACTGAGCTACCCGGCCCCACAAGGACTTTTAAAGCACTCAATGCCAATTGTAGCGGAGGAGCGGACCGTAGCAGCCCCCTTTTTCCCCTTAGAGCCTTTTGTGGTGGAGACAGAATGTTCACGCTTCACCGAAACCCTTTCAACACAAAGACATCTCTTTTAAGCACACACAAATGGTATCACAGGGAAGTGTAGGAGTTAGGGGAAGGGGGGGGAGGAGGGATATTACTTAAAATGAATCTGAAACATAAAATAAATAAATTAATTAATAAATAAAATAATAATAATAATAATAATAATAATAATAATAATAATAATAATAATAATAATAATAATAATAATAATAATAATAATAATATTATTATTATTATTATTATTATTATTATTATTATTATTATTATTATTATTAACAATTAATAATAATAATAATAATAATAATAATAATAATAATAATAATAATAATAATAATAATACATTGGATTTATACAACGCATTTTTCATTAGAATAACAACACAGTGCGCTTACACACATCGTTCGTAGGCATCATCACAACATTCGCACTAAATCTACACCATCATTCAGAAAGTATTGTTACTGTTCTTACTATTTACACAGAAAACGCATTGCGGAAAAAGTGCGTTTTTAAGCAGCTCTTGGAGGAAACAAGGTCTGCACAATGTCTTAAACTGGCAGGCAGCGCATTCCAAACCTTGGGTTCTTGAAAACTAAAAGACCGCTCGCCAATTGTTTTAAGCCGACGTTTGGACGTTCTCAAAAGTTTTTCATCTGATGAGCGCAAAGAACGAGTTGTAGTGTAGGAAGTGAGTACCTCAGACAGATATGGTGGAAGTGACTGGTCGAAGTGACGGAAAGCTAGGATAGCAATTTTGTATTCAATGCGGAACTTGACAGGGAGCCAGTGG
The DNA here is from genome assembly GCA_036898135.1 of Oncomelania hupensis. NCBI lineage: Eukaryota > Metazoa > Mollusca > Gastropoda > Littorinimorpha > Pomatiopsidae > Oncomelania > Oncomelania hupensis. The sequence continues at coordinate 47,463,357 of CM072523.1, forward strand.
AGCTGCATTAAGAGAGGCGTGACATGACCACGCTTCCGTTTTTAAGGCACAGGCCGAGCAGCGCAGTCGGCTAACTTCATCAATGCAGGGGCGGACGAGGGGGGGGTTTCCGGGGTTTCCGAAACCCCCCCAATCCCCCCAGCCCCAAAAAAAAAAAAAAAAAGAAAGGAAAAAAAAAGAAGGAGAGAGAGAAAGAGAGAGAAAAAGAAGAAAACACTTTAATATATATATAAAATTATAAAAATTAAAATTAAAAAAAAATAATAACCATAAAATAAATAAATAAATAAATAAATTATATGTGTATATATAAAAAATATATTTATTTATTAATTTATTTTATTTTTATTTTTATTATTTTTCTTAATTTTAATTTTTTGGGTACGAGTATTTGACCTTTCCCACAATATGCAAGCCCTCGCAATCTTCTTCCTAAAAAACTTCAATCATTGCAATCATTCTAAACAATCTCCAGACGAACACCGTCTTTCATGCTCCACAAAGAGCAAAGCTGATATTTCCCGTCTTCGGCGACATTCTATTTATTTTTTTTTATTTTTTTTAAGGGGAATGGGGTGATGGGAGGGGGGTGGAGGGGGCGCCACGAGCGGAAGAAATGAAAAGAAAGAAAACGATATTCCTAATGGATAATATAATGGATTACGACAGTCGTTGAAGCCCTCCGATTCGAAAGGTGTGGCAAAGCTCAGTACATATTTTGGGAGCAAAGGAGTAATTATTATTTTGATAATTTAATCTTACAAGTAAATAACATATCCTATCATATCCAATCCCATAACTCAGAGGTCGTAGGGGCACCACAGATGATCGTTTAACCAACGTACTCCATCTTTCCCTGTCCTCAGCAACCCTGATTGTTTCGCTCAGTGTCAAACCAGTCCAGTCTTGAATGTTTTCATCCCACCTCTTTTTCGGTCTCCCTCTTCTTCTACCTCCTTGCACCGTGCCTTGCAGGATGGTCTTTGCAAGACCTGATGATCTGGAGACGTGGCCATACCATCGGAGTTTCCGTTTTTTAACCACTGTGAGCAGGTCATCGTGTTGTCGAATGGCTTGTGTGATGGTCTGTCGCACTTCGTCGTTGGTGATGTTCTGGGTATAGGAAATGCCCAGAAGTCTTCTGAAGCACATCATCTCCATGCTTTGTATTCTTCGTTGTAGATCTGCTGTGAGGGTCCATGTTTCGCAAGCATATAGGAAGATGGAGATGACAAGGGAGCGCAGCAGCCTTACCTTGGAATGCAGACTGATGGTCCTGTCTTTCCAAATTGGCTTCAACTCCGCCAGGGCAGCAGTTGTTTGTGCGATCCTGGAGAGGACTTCTTGTCGGGACCCATTGTCTGATACAATGGCTCCTAAATATTTGAAGCTATGCACTGTGTTGAGGGACTGGCCTTGGACTTTGATGTCCGTATTGGTGCCATGGGTGTTGTTGGTCATCATTTTGGTCTTCTCTGCACTTATTTCTGTCACGTGGGGTTTATGGGCTCTGCACAATGGAATTATGGACCCTCACGTTTATTCGGTGGGAACTGCTAGTACGTCACCCTATGAATTACTTTAATAAATTTATTTGTTTAGCTCGTTCTGTGTTAAGGTTGGGGTACAGAAATAGATAGAAAAATGGTAAAAGATTACTGTCACACTAGCTTTCACACGGCTATGAATCATATGTAGTCCAGCCACTTGATAACAGTTAAAATCACACATTTATTTCTTCTACTCTATACAAGATTCTCTAAGTACTAATCTAACTTAAAAAGTCTCTTTCAATGCTAATAGTTCGATCGCTGATAGTCTAGGCAGCTGTTATATCTTCCTTGGGCACTTTGCTATAATATTTCATGTAGATTTGGACTACTGTGGTCCGTTTTACAGTTTCTGAAGAGTTGGACTACTGTGGTCCTGCTATGATCAGTTTAAGTGCACCTTCGCCTTATGCACTTAACTCATGTGTGGGGTGTTCGAAGTCCTTCTGTGAGGTAGCTTCTGGTCCACCTTTGTCGTTGTGTAGTTGGGTTCCCTTGCCACGCTGTGGGGTCTGACAGGGTGTTTCTTCGGGTAGCTCCTTCCGTCTTGTGCGGTAGAGTCTCCTCGACCAACTAGTCGTTTCTGTGGAGTGGGGTGCACAGGATAGCTCGGGATAGCTCGGGATAGCTCGCCTGCTCGTCTGTAATATAAGAGACGAAATTCTGCACAACCCTGAATAATCGGTTTGTGCAGAGCGTCTCACTGAAAGCCAAGTAGCCCTCAGTGATAGCTCCACATCTCTATACATAAGCGACGAACATTCTGCTACTTCCGGGTTCCACTGGAATCTCACTCTAAATTCCTATACATACAGATATGTCAATCGTGTCTAACTATACACATACAGAATTAATAATATTATAAACATTCAGTGGTACAGCCACTGGTCTGCAAACATACATATAAGTTAAACAACAGTGGTTCCGTACGGGATACAACATGGCGGCGCAACCGGTCGTGTTTCGCCACGTGTTCGGCGTTTCCACATGGTCACACAAATTCGGATTAACAATTCACATTTATGCATAGCAAATTCTTCAAACATAATTTCAACAATAATATAAATATATCACGATGAAACAGAAGGGTGTTCATTTACCTGTTTGACAAGTTCAGGCCCGTGTTGACTAAATAGAATTCTGAGATTCTAAGTCCTGCTTCCTGGTCTAAGTGTGTAGAGATTTCTCTGCCAGCTTTCTAGCTGTTAACACTTCGGTGTATTCCTCCCAACTGACCAAAAATGTGCGGGGTTTGGACCTAGTCAAACTGGCTCCAACCGCTTTGCCTAAGCTCTCCCATTGGTTCCAACGGTCCGATTCAAAACTCAAGTGCTGACGTCACTGCGCTGTGTGTGTGGCTCAGGCTCGCAGTGTGCTGTAATTTAATTGCTGCTGTGTAATAGACTGACTCTCTACTATTACAAAGACTACACAATGCTAAATAGTCAACAAGCAGAGTTAATACTAGCCAGTTCGCGACAGGCTCCCTCAACTGAAAAAAGGCGATGACTACTGGATTCGACCTTTTTCTACTACAGAGCCTAGTTTAACACTGCACTATCCTAGGGTCCTATTTACACACTAGTTAAGTTGCTCTACCTGAGCTGCAATGCTGTGCCAGGTAGCTATGGACACTAGTGACAGGGTATTACTGGGCGGGGACGAATTCTGGTGCTGTGGCCCTTAGTTGTGTTGGGTGGGCGACAGCTGCTGTGTCCTCCACGAGATGGCGACTGAGGTAGTCGGCTCCGTGGTTTTCCTTGCCGGGGATGTACTCGATTTGGAATGAGTATGCCTGAAGGGTGAGTGCCCATCGCATCAGGCGAGAGTTCAAAGACTTGGAGGCTGCCAGGAACGATAGTGGTTGGTGGTCCACCTGAACTGTGAAGTGGGTCCCATACAGGTAGAGTTGAAACTTCTGTATGGCCCAGACTAGTCCAAGACATTCCTTCTCCGACGTGGCGTAGTGGGTCTCGGCGGGTCTCAATTTTCTGCTGGCGTAGGCGACAGGGAATAGCGTCTCTGCATTCTTGGGGTCGCGCTGTAGCAGTACTGCTCCGAGGCCTAAGTCGCTGGCGTCGGTGCGAAGAACGAATGGCTGAGTCAAATCGGGTAGGTGGAGTACTGGCGCCGATGTCATTCTGTCCTTGAGTGTTTGGAATGCTGTCTCGCATTCCGCTGTCCAAACTACTTTGTCCGGGGCGATTTTCCGGGTTCTATTTGTCAGTGGTACGGCGATGCTGTTGTAGTTGGGGATGAACTTCTGGTAGAAGCCGCAGAGTCCTAGAAATGACTGCACTTCCTTCTTTGTCTTGGGCCTAGGAGCGTCGAGTAGGCGTTTCACTGTCTTTTCTACCGGTCGCAGGCTTCCTTGACTGATGGTGTGTCCCAGAAATTCTAGTTCTGTGAATCCAATCTGACATTTGGTGGGTCTTGCCGTCAATCCCGTGTCTCTGAGGCGGGCGAGTAGTTGTTGTAGGAGCGTGACATGTTCCTCCCACGTAGGTGTGGCGATGAGGATGTCGTCCATAAACGAATGTAGGTGCTCGCTGCTCAGGGGTGCCAGGAGTTTCCGCATCATGGCGCTGAAGATGCTGGGTGCGTTGTGGAGTCCGAATGGAAGCACGTTGAATTCGAAGTGTCCTTCCATAGTGCTGAAAGCTAGGTACTTTCGGACTTGTGGTTGTACTGGTATCTGGTAGTATCCTTTGCTGAGGTCGATGCGTGAGAAGTACTTCGCTCGCTGTAGCTTGGCAAATAAGTCGGTCTGGTCCGGGAGTGGCTCTGGCTGGAACTGCGTTACCGCATTCAGGAGTCTGAAGTCGATGCACAGTCGATGCTCTCCGTTGGGTTTTCGCAACAATACCGTGCCTGCGCTGTAGGGTGAAGTAGACTCTGAGATGATTCCGGCTGCCAGTAAGGTGTCTATCTCTTCCTTGATGGCTCGCTGCTGCGACAGTGGCATCGGGTAGAGCTTCTGGCGGACGGGTGTTGGGTCGGTCACCGTTAAGGTTACTTCGACGAGGTCTGTCCTCCCTGGTCGGTCTGTTAGCACAGTCTGATGTTGTCGAATGACCTGTAGTACTTGCTGTTGCTGTTTAGCGGCTAGGTCTCCGTTGAGTATCACGTCTTTGTAGGTTTCTTTGGAGTGCAGGGGATACTCTACTGCATTGGTCTCCATGCTTTCTCCTTCCTCCGCGATGGCGATGGCTAACAAGTTGTGAGTGCTGGGGGTCGCTGGTCGGTCCGTATACTTCTTGAGGAGATTGATGTGGTGGTACCGGGCTCTCCCGTTCACCTCTACTTGGTAGACTGTCTTGGATTTCTTGGCAGTCACCCGGTACGGTCCTCTCCAAGCGATGTCCAGCTTGTTGGTTCCACTTGGAAGTAAGAGTAGCACTTGATCGCCGACTTGCAGTTCTCGGTCCTTAGCGTGGCGGTTGTAGTACTTCGCCTGACGGGCTCTTGCCTTCTTCAGTGCTTCACCAGCTTTCTTCCACGTTGCTTTGAGGGTTTCTTGCAGGTCTGCGACGTACTTGGTGGCACCTCTTGGTGTGTCGTCTATCTTGGCCTCCGTCCAACTTCTGCGTAGGGCTTCTAGCGGTCCTGCTAGAGGTCTGCCGAATAGCAATGTTGACGGGGTGTAGCCTGTGGCTGCATGGGGCGTTTCTCGGTATGCGAACAGTGCCGCATTCACGTAGGTGTCCCACGCTTCTGGATTGTCGTCGGCGACTTTCCTGAGTATGGTGAGAAGGGTTCCATTCAGTCTTTCTACTTGTCCGTTGCTGGCTGGGTGGTATGGTGGTGTGCGAATGTGATGAACTTGTATCAACTCGAACACGTCTTGCATCAGGCGGCCGGTGAACTGAGATCCGTTGTCCGTTCTAATGCTGTCCGGGAATCCGACTCTGGTAAAGATGGCGATGAGTGCATCTGCAATCTTCTTGGTGTCGATCGCTGGCAACGGGACTGCTTCGCACCACATCGTACATGCGTCGACGAGTGTAAGTAGAAATCTGTTCCGCTTCTTGGTCATGGGCAGTGGTCCTACTATGTCTACTGAGACTTGCTGGAATGGTACGCCGACTACTACCGATGGTCCTAAGGTAACTGGTACGGTGTGATGTCGCGGGGAATATCGTTGACATTGGTGGCAAGATTTCACGTAGCGCTTGACATCCTCCGTGATTCCTGGCCAATAGTAGTGTGCGCTGATTCTCTGCACTGTGGCTCCAATTCCCATGTGTCCGCTGAGTGGCATGCTGTGGCCTAATTCTAGTACTTGGGCTCGAAGGGTGGCTGGTAGTACTAGTTGGGTGTGATCTCCATCTCCTTGTCGATGAAGAACTCCCTCTTCCATGTAGAAGTCTCCCTTGTGCGGGGGTGTGTGCGCCTTGGGTAGCTTCTGGAAGCACTTCGCTATCGAGGTGTCTTCTTTCTGTGCTGTTTTGATCTCTTCGAGTCCTGGGTTCGGAGCGAACTCGGGCTGGGGTGGTTGGGTTTTAGCTTGGGCCCTGGTTTGCACTGCAGCTATCTCTACAGTTTTAGGGGGCGTGCCTAAGAACACATACCTACAACCTAGCACTAGATCATACAGGGGTTTCTGTAAAACAGCTGCTTGGATTCGTCCTGTGACGTACCTACTCTCTACTTCGATCCAAGCTATTGGGCAAGTAGTCGTCGGTTTCGTCAAGTCTGCTCCTTGTAAGTCGACTGTCTTGTCTGTCAAGTCCGCGCGCGATACAAGAGATTCGCTAACTATCGCGTCGTATGATAGACCTGTGTCATACAGACAGCTCGCTTCTTTTCCGTTGACCTTGACCGTGTCTGTCACCGATGGGTGATCTCCGATCGTGTGTGGCTTGTTACCGCTGCTTTGAGTTAGAACTCTGTGCGCTGGCCGGCTTTCGCGCTCTTCCCTACGTTGTGCGGCCAACTTGAAACATTCTGCGGTGGAGTGGTTGTTTCTGTTGCAGAACGAACAATACCGTCTCCGTTCTGCGTGACCTCTTTTCCCGAATTCCGCGTTGGGTCCTTTATTTTGCCCAGGTCTGGGGTTATTCGGCTTATTCGCGGTGCGCTCTTCTCGGTTAGGGCTTCTTTTCTGTGCCTCTTTCCCGTTAGGCTTTAGGTCTCGCCTGAAGCTCTTGGCTTCTCCGTGTGCGGCCACGTACCTATCTGCGACCTTGACCAGATCTTCCAGTCTTTCCGCGCCCTGCTCTACTGAGAATGTCCTCAGCTCGGGGGTCATGGTTTCCCGTAGCTGTTCCCATACTAACAGTTCTGTCAGTCCATCATACGTCTTAGCCGTGGCTGACTGGCTAATCCACTTATCCAGCATTGTGGACAACCTATCCGCGAACTGCGCATAGCTCTCTCCTTTCACTCTCCGATTGGTGCGGAACTTTTGCCGGTAGCATTCTCCTGTCAGTTCGAATCCCGTTAGGAGTGCCTCTTTTACTTTGTGATAGTCAGTCACTCTGTCAGTCGGTAGCTTACTGTAGATGTCATAAGCCTTTCCTCTAAGCCCTTGACTAAGCTTAAAAGACCAATGAGTGGGATCTAGTTTGTACTCTGTTGCTAGACGCTCGAACCTAGTCAGATAGAGATCTAGACCTTCCTCTCTCTCATTGAATGTTCCCAGTGGGAATGACATTCCTTGTACAGGGTTGGATGCTACCTTTAGCTGATCTGAGTGGGGAGGGGTTGAGGAAGAACTTGAAGCTCCTGATCCCAATCTTCTTAGCTCTAACTCATGCTGTCTTTCTTTTTCCTTTTCTGCCCTCTCTTTTTCTTTTTCTGCCCGCTCATACTCCCATCTCCTAACTTCTGCTTCTCTCTCTGCTGCTAATGCTGCCTTCTTCTGTTCTCCTTCTAATTCTAGTTTCTTCTGCTCTGCTTCTAATTTCTTCTGCTCTAGTTCTAATTTCTTTTGCTCTGCTTCTAGTTCTGCTTTTCTCTGTTCTGATTCGAGTTTCTTCGCCTCTCTCTCTGCTGCTCTCTCTGCCTTAGCTTCCTGTTTCTCTACCTCTGCATTGATATACGCAATTAGGTCTGCCCCTGCTAAGTGTAAAGCTTCTCCTAGTTCCTTGAAACGCAATCTCAAGGCCACGGGGTCCGACATTGTCAAACGTGTCTATGAACAACCTCTGAATCACGTGGAATACCAAAACACTAGCAATATTGCAATTCAATAACAACAATGCAAAGACCATAAAATTCGTAATCAATAATAGAATACAACAAGAGTCAAATGGCATACAACAGTTATTTAAGCAAATCCTGCAAAAGAACAATGCAACATACAGGCACAAAAATATTTGAAGCAAAAAAGTTTTTAACTAAAGAATAGTGCACCCAACTGATCAGTCCTTGTTACCACTATTCTAAGTTATTCTACTTCTATGGTTATCTAATTTTATTGTACTTAGGTCCGGTTATACCCAATTCCTATTATACACAGATCCTAGCTAGGCTCGCCAATTAAAGTGTCACGTGGGGTTTATGGGCTCTGCACAATGGAATTATGGACCCTCACGTTTATTCGGTGGGAACTGCTAGTACGTCACCCTATGAATTACTTTAATAAATTTATTTGTTTAGCTCGTTCTGTGTTAAGGTTGGGGTACAGAAATAGATAGAAAAATGGTAAAAGATTACTGTCACACTAGCTTTCACACGGCTATGAATCATATGTAGTCCAGCCACTTGATAACAGTTAAAATCACACATTTATTTCTTCTACTCTATACAAGATTCTCTAAGTACTAATCTAACTTAAAAAGTCTCTTTCAATGCTAATAGTTCGATCGCTGATAGTCTAGGCAGCTGTTATATCTTCCTTGGGCACTTTGCTATAATATTTCATGTAGATTTGGACTACTGTGGTCCGTTTTACAGTTTCTGAAGAGTTGGACTACTGTGGTCCTGCTATGATCAGTTTAAGTGCACCTTCGCCTTATGCACTTAACTCATGTGTGGGGTGTTCGAAGTCCTTCTGTGAGGTAGCTTCTGGTCCACCTTTGTCGTTGTGTAGTTGGGTTCCCTTGCCACGCTGTGGGGTCTGACAGGGTGTTTCTTCGGGTAGCTCCTTCCGTCTTGTGCGGTAGAGTCTCCTCGACCAACTAGTCGTTTCTGTGGAGTGGGGTGCACAGGATAGCTCGGGATAGCTCGGGATAGCTCGCCTGCTCGTCTGTAATATAAGAGACGAAATTCTGCACAACCCTGAATAATCGGTTTGTGCAGAGCGTCTCACTGAAAGCCAAGTAGCCCTCAGTGATAGCTCCACATCTCTATACATAAGCGACGAACATTCTGCTACTTCCGGGTTCCACTGGAATCTCACTCTAAATTCCTATACATACAGATATGTCAATCGTGTCTAACTATACACATACAGAATTAATAATATTATAAACATTCAGTGGTACAGCCACTGGTCTGCAAACATACATATAAGTTAAACAACAGTGGTTCCGTACGGGATACAACATGGCGGCGCAACCGGTCGTGTTTCGCCACGTGTTCGGCGTTTCCACATGGTCACACAAATTCGGATTAACAATTCACATTTATGCATAGCAAATTCTTCAAACATAATTTCAACAATAATATAAATATATCACGATGAAACAGAAGGGTGTTCATTTACCTGTTTGACAAGTTCAGGCCCGTGTTGACTAAATAGAATTCTGAGATTCTAAGTCCTGCTTCCTGGTCTAAGTGTGTAGAGATTTCTCTGCCAGCTTTCTAGCTGTTAACACTTCGGTGTATTCCTCCCAACTGACCAAAAATGTGCGGGGTTTGGACCTAGTCAAACTGGCTCCAACCGCTTTGCCTAAGCTCTCCCATTGGTTCCAACGGTCCGATTCAAAACTCAAGTGCTGACGTCACTGCGCTGTGTGTGTGGCTCAGGCTCGCAGTGTGCTGTAATTTAATTGCTGCTGTGTAATAGACTGACTCTCTACTATTACAAAGACTACACAATGCTAAATAGTCAACAAGCAGAGTTAATACTAGCCAGTTCGCGACAATTTCCATTCAATAGGCTCTGGAGGTGGTGTCAAGCCTCTGTACCAGCCGTTCAAGTTCTTGTTCCTCTCCAGCCAATCCATCAATGTCACCCGCAAAATGAAGGTTGGAGATTGCTCTTCCCCCTATGCTGACTGTGCCTTCGTGGTCTGCAAGGGCATCTGACATGATGCGCTCTAGGAAGATGTTGAAGAGTGTTGGAGAGAGTAGGCATCCCTGACGCACAACGATTGTTGTTCTGAACCAGTTTCCGATGGCGCTGTTGTGGAGGACAGCAGCCTTGTCATACAGGCTTTTGATGACTTCAACAATTTTAGGGCTGATGTTGTACACTCTCATGGTTGCCCACAGAGCTGCATGCCATACTCGGTCAAACGCCTTTTTGATGTCTACGAACACATGATATAGATGTTGGTGGGTGCTATAGATATTTTGCACAGATTATTCTGAGGTTGAAAATCTGTTCAGTGGTACTTCGCGCTGCCCTAAATCCTGCTTGCTCTTCGGCTATGATTTGTTCAGCTTGGGGTTTCAACCTGTTGAGTATTATATTTCAGGAGGACCTTGGTAATTTTCACGTTCCTGAAGGTTACCTTTTTTGGGAAGAGTGATGACAAGCGACTGGGTCCATGGTGTAGGACACTCCCCACTCTGCCACATCTTGTTACACATAATGGTGAGTGCGTCGATCATCGCTTCTCCTCCTGCTTGAAGCAGTTCCGTTGTCCACTCCCGCTGACTTCCCCTTCTTCAGCGATTGCACTGCTGCCTCAACTTCTTCTCGGAGAATTGGGAGGATTTCTTCTTCTTCTCTGTTCTCTGAACATGCTAGGACTGATGGGTCTCCGTTTGGTTTGTGGTTGTAAAGGTCAGAGCAGTACTCTGTCCATCTGTCCAAGCCACTTGCTTTGGATCGTGGAGGACTTGTGCTGTTTAACACTTGTAAGCGGCTTCACAGTCTGGTAGGCCTTCTTGCTGTTGTTCTTGTTCTGACTGTTATCTATTTCCTGGCATTGAGCTTCTATCCAGTTCTCCTTTGCTGTGCGCATGCCTTTTCGGATGTCATTGTTGATTTTTCGGTAGGCATCAGCTCCCTGTCAGGTGTTCCTTTTCTTTTTCATCTCTCTTCGTTTATCACACAGATCCAAAAGTTCAGGTGTGATCCACAGCTTTTTCTTTGACCGGTGCTTTCCAAGGATCTCCGTGGCGGCATCTGTCACAGCTAAGTTGAAGGTGGTGGTCATGGTGTTGACATCTACTTCGCCTGCCCCCAAAATAAGCAGTGGTGCAAATTTCCCTCCAATTGTGCCCGGAAATAGTTCTGCCACCTCCGGGTCTTGCAGTTTGTCCAGTTCGAACTTCAGTCTAGTGCACTTTGCTGTATTTACTCTCTTCAAGTGGAGCCGGAAAGACATCATCACGAGATCGTGGTCACTTCCGTTGTCTGCTCCTGGAAAAGTGCGTGTCCTGCCAATGTTGATGCTTGATCTGAAGCGTTTCTTGACCATCATTAAAATTTACTGAGTAAGTTCCTTTAATAGAATTTTGGAAACCCTCCCCCAAAAACTAACTGATCCGCCCCTGCAATGGGGAGACCAGCTAGAACTGAAGTACAATAATCAAGTCTGGATGTCATAAAGCACTGACCAACTGTATGCATGCATCCCTTGAAAGAAACTACCTCAAGGACGCAATATGCCGAAGCTCAAGAAAGGACAAACGACAGATGTTACTGATGTGGTCGTGCATGGACAAAGAACTAGATCTAGCCAGCTTGACACCCAAATAATGTTGTGCTTTAAGACAAACTCGATAGTATAACAAGTTGACGAAAAATTGTATTTAGAAAAATGTTGTGATACAGTAAAACAGCAACGAAAACGATACATATAATATATGATATGCATATATGTATATATGCCATGCTTTTCAGTGTTGAATGTGAACCTCACGATAATACCAACAGTGCATTAGTTCATTTAAATGGAATTCTGCTTGCTAAGAATAAGTTTTCTTTCCTAGCGTTTACTACTTATGGAAAAGCACCAAAGAAGGAAAAAAGAGAGAGAGAAAGAGAGAGAGATAGTGAAAGCGAGGGAAAGAAAGGGAGAGAAAGAGAGAGAAAGAGAGAGGGACATTGAGACAAACATACAGAGACAGACAGAGATTTGCATTGAGTTGAATTGGATTGGATCGTTTCGCTTAATAAGACAAAGGTTTTAAGCTTCAAAGCCTATTCTTACCACCGGTCAAAAGAGAGAGAGAGAGAGAGAGAGAGAGAGAGAGAGAGAGAGAGAGAGAGAGAGAGAAGGGGACGGGCAGACCGAGATGTTAGGTGGAGGGCAGGGAAATAGAATGAGTGGTGGTGGGTGGAGAGGTGTGGCTGAGGAAGAAAAAACGAAGGAGATATGAAGCTCCCACAATACCCCCATCCCCTGGAATCACAAGACAACTCGGTACACGTTTTCAGCGAAATCTGACAAGTAGTGGTTAATGGTGATCTCCCCCGCGTAGTAAGTAGCGATCATCACCTTAATTGATTGATTGATTGATTGATTGTTGCTTTAGGTCCAGCGGACTCTTCCGAACCAAATCAGGACCGGACAACCCCCGAATGATCCGCATAAAAGATCTGCTGAAACAACCCTAGTAGGAAAACTGAATGCCCTCCACCGGCCAGTCACTTTACAATAAAGACATCCCATGCAGGGGACGGTTGAGGCTTTACCCCAACTAATCGAACCCCCGGTTACAAAAACAAAATAGAATACAAACATAAATTATAAATTATCAACAAAACACATACATATAAAATGCCTATATTGCTAAATAATAACATCATAGGAAGCTCTAGTGACCACCCGGCAGAAAGCGTCCAACATTCCCAAGCTGATCCAACAGACCTCATACACAAACAAGGAGTCTTGTCCCGGAAGAGTTTTCAAGAAAAAAGGTAGGTCACTGATCTAGCGAAGAAGAAGATAGTATAGCAGAGTGATAGGACAGAGCAGGAATGGGAAAGAGCAAATGAGGAAGACAGCCACAGTGGGAATTTAAAGCACTAAATTTCCTGAAAGTGGGGATACTATTTATACTGAAACCACCGGCACTCCAACGGGGGTACTGTTGCCGCAGTGAATCGGTCATGCCTATAAAGGAAAGACAGGTTTTCAACTGGGGCTTTTACTTTTCTTTTAATAAGGTTAGAACAATCTACAGTGGCAAGATTGATCATGACCCCAAGGGGGGCCTTTGAGAATGGACTATTTTATTTTCGGCGAATTACTTTCACACATGTCGCGACATAATAATTATTACTAGAATAATGACTGCTTCACAGGAGAAGAAAGATAAGAGATGGGGAAGAACAAGAAGGAGCACGAGGAGGCAGAGGAGACGACGACGGCGACGAAGAAGAAGAAGAAGAAGAAGAAGAAGAAGAAGAAGAAGAAGAAGAAGAAGAAGAAGAAGAAGAAGAAGAAGAAGAAGAAGAAGAAGAAGAAAGAAAGAAGAAAGATGAAGAAAGAAGAAGAAGGAAGGAGAAGAAGAAGAAGAAGAAGTAGAAGTAGAAGAAGGAAGAAGAAGGAGAAGAAGAAGGAGAAGAAGGAGACGGAATAAGAAGAAGGAAGAAGAAGAAGGAAGAAGAAGAAGTAGAAAAAGGAAGAAGACGAAGAAAAAGAAGGAAGAAGAAGACGAAGAATGAGAAGACGAAGAAGGAAGAAGAAGAAGAAGAAGAAGAAGAAGAAGAAGAAGAAGAAGAAGAAGAAGAAGAAGAAGAAGAAGAAGAAGAAGAAGAAGAAGAAGAAGAAGAAGAAGAAGGAGAAGAAGAAGAAGAAGAAGAAGAAGAAGAAGAAGAAGAAGAAGAAGAAGAAGAAGAAGAAGAGCAACAACAACAACAACAACAACAAAGAGAAAGAAGAGAAGTAAGAAGAAGAGGAGAACAACGAACAAGAACAGTTATCGTGCCAATCACAACAGATAGCACCCAGTAAGCACTAGTCTCTGTTGCCCCATCGCCGGCCGCCCGGCCTCAGTCGTCTTGGCGTCAGACTATGGGGGCCAAGGCTACAGGTATGCGCCTGGGTCGGTTAGATCCTGTTTCTGCCAGCGCCTTGAGCTGGAAAAGCGCTATATAAAAACTATCAAATAAACAAATACACAAACAAATAAACAAATAAATAAATAAATAAATAAATAAATAAATAAATAAATAAATAAATAAATATAAGACGTTATTGCTTTTGTAAAGAGCTTCAACATTATAATTATGACTGCAATGAAAAGGTGTTACACATTGAACGAGAAAGAGAAGAGAGAGAAAATGGAAAAGAACAAGTACTTTATTGTTCAAAACACAATGGGTGGCTCTGAAAATGGGAAACTCGAAATGACAGCGAATTCATTAATTTTGAATGATCTAGGCATAATAATTTAGTCCACAATCAGGCGTACTTCCCCATAAGGAAGACGAGGAGAGGAAGAAGAAAAGAGAAGGAGGAGTAAACGAAGAAAGTGTAAGGGTGAAGTAGAATAAACAGCTTAGCATGTTAAACACAATAGGTGTATTATAACATGAAAACCAGGACAATACGTTTATTTGTAAATTGCCGCGACATAAGAATTATCGCAGCAATCATAGATTTTTTTTGTGTCCGAAAAGAAGGATGAAGAAGAGGGAAAAGGAAGAGGAGGAGGGTTGTTATAGATAGATAGATAGATAGATAGATAGATAGATAGATAGATAGATAGATAGATAGATAGATAGATAGATAGATAGATAGATAGATAGATAGATAGATAGATAGATAGATAGATAGATAGATAGATAGATAGATAGATAGATAGATAGATAGATAGATAGATAGATAGATAGATAGATAGATAGATAGATAGATAGATAGATAGATAGATAGATAGATAGATAGATAGATAGATAGATAGATAGATAGATAGATAGATAGATAGATAGATAGATAGATAGATAGATAGATATTTATCTATCTATCTATGAAGAAGAAGAAGAACAAGAACAAGAAGAACAAGAACAAGAAGTAGTCAGGACTTTTAACGTTGGATTTTTTCCCCGTGATTGAAGGCATTTACGTTCCTTGCCTTCACTAACAGGGGACTCCACTCTGAGATCACAAACCATCCACAAACAAAAAAACTCTATGAGAGTTGGAACAATAGCACCAACAACAAGTGAAAGACCGAGAACAACAACAACAGGAGGAACAAGAGGTATAAAACAACAACAACAACAACAACAAAAACAACAACCACAGCAACAAACCAAGAAAAAAAATCAAGTCAAGGTCAAAACCACGTTAATACCTCTAATAATTATATAATAATAAGATGATGATGTTCAACAAGTAGACGGTCACGAATATGAGAGTGCGACGCATGTGTCCTTTGATAGACGTGTTCTATGTTAGCTTAGTGCTACATGACTGAAGCAAAGGGTATCAACAAAAAGCAGGTTCTCTTTGATTGAAGAAGCAAAACATCGATCAACGATAGCTCAGCGGTTCTATTACTATTGAGTTTGATCGCAGGCCAATCGTTTAGGGAGTCCGCGCACGTATCAACAATAGGGGACTTAAAAGCCTAGCAATGGGGAATACATGGGGTAAGCCTCGATGAAAGACGTCTTCGAAGTGTAGGACGCTGTGGACGAAATATGGAATGCTCATCTAAATTATTAGCTAGCAGCTACATCCGCGTTTCTCTGTTGGAAAGACTAGCGGTTTATCGCGGCTTCTTGGCTGGTCAAGATCTTATATAATTATGCGTGTGGTTTGGTCTTAGTAAACCAATTGCCTCTCTTTGCAATCACGCGCTGGCTACAGATACATAGAGAGCGGGGTGTCGGATAGCTCAGTGGTTGGAGCACTGGCTACTGTGTCGCAAGTTAGGCACCGTCCAGTGCGGTTAGCACTTGGATGGGTGACCGCAAACCGTGAAGCGACAAATAACAACGCCCCCAGTTGACTCAACTGTGACTGAGTACCTACTCTCTTAAGGGTGGGGAAGGTAAAGCAGCGAGGGAGAGAGATGGGCATCACCCTCATTTCATTACACTGGCCCAAGATAAGTGTGATCTCCAACATCACGCTCCCCTACGGCCACAAGGCTATGGGACTACCTTTACCTTTACCTTGTTTTTACAGAGAGAGAGAGAGAGAGAGAGAGAGAGAGAGAGAGAGAGAGAGAGAGAGAGAGAGAGAGAGAGAGAGAGAGGTCTTTAGAACTTCAAGCTAATTTACGTTCAATCGATCGATCAAGCAGATTATAAGTATACGTCTTAGACAGAGAGAGGGCTTAAGATAGGAAAGGAGGATGAAAGAGCATTGGTGTTACGTTGAAACGCGCACGATAGTTCGTGTATGACGCGAGCGATAGATCTGTTCGTTTTATTTTGCAAAGCATGCAATAATAGAGTGATTCCATTTCATTTCGCGTTGTTGTTAGAAGAAGCTTTGTATAGCGTTCATAATAATTTTAGTTGGTCGATATTATTTGAGAATTTTCTAGAGTTGGTTGTTTACTATCGATCAAAGCGTATGGATAATTTTAGTGGTAACTAAAGAAGCTTCCATCCCAAATAAGGTTGTATGACGCGAGACAGTAATGACGAAGTTCGGTCTGATTGGTTGAGGTGTGTCGTGCTGGGGTATTCTCACCCTTTCTGGAGTGTAGAGAGACTATATATATTGTGCCGCACTGTTTCAAAAAGGGGGTTGAAAGTTGAGTGGTGTTGAAAAGTAAAAGGTTGATAGTTGAGAATTGTAGAGTGGAAAAAGCGATTGAGCGATTGTATGCAGTTTGTTGATGTATGCTGAATAAAGTTGGAAAATCGCATACGACGACTCCAGCCTTGTTGATGATTGAACGGGTTGCGGATAAACGAATCTGAGTTACACCTATCAGGAGGATTCAAGCATTGGGGCTGAATCAACTACTGATAAAAATCAACATCGAGTGTAACGATTGGATTGTAATGAAACAAAAGAGCGGGGCAAGGGAAGAGAATCAAGAGGTTTGGGGGTGGGGGGGGGGGGTGGCGTAGAGAGAGAGAATTTAAGGTGGGAGTGGGGGTGGGGGAGGGTGGGAGTTACGGGAAGGTGAAACTACTTGTATACGTGAACAGCACAGTAAACGGTTGAACCAATTTCATTGAATCCGATCTACGGTATGTAAAACCCATTACCTTACTTTGACTATGTATCAATCTATTGAATGGCTAACATTACTCGCTCGGGGACTACGCACGTTTCAGCCACAATAGCTCAACAACTTGGAACTAGTCTACTACGGAACTCGCACACGTTTCAAACAGATTTAGTTTTGGTAAAGGGGCCCACTTTGACCCGCCCCTCCACAGTTCACTTTCTAATAACATTCTTTGTAGGTGTTTCCCAACTGCAAACAAATCCTATCCTATCCTGTCCCGTAACTCGATTGTCGTTGGGGCACCACAGATGATCGTTTAACCAGCGTACTCCATCTGTCTCTGTCCTCAGTAACCCTCATGGCTTCGCTCAGTGTCAAACTAGTCCATCCTTGAATGTTGTCCTCCCACCTCTTTTTCCGTCTCCCGCTTTTTCTGCCTGCTTGCACCGTGCCTTGCAGGATGGTCTTTGCAAGGCCTGATGCTCTGGTGACGTGGCTATACCATCGGAGTTTCCGTTTCTTCGCCACTGTGAGCATGTCATCGTGTTGTCCAATGGCTTGTGTGATGGTATGTCGGACTTCGTCATTGATGATGTGCTGAGTATAGGAATTCCCAGATATATTCTGTAGCACCTCGTCTCCATGCTTTGTATTCTTCGTTGTAAATCTGCCGTGTGGGTCCATGCTTCGCAAGCGTATAGGGAAAAAATCAGTTTACACAATGCTGTAACCCTCACGCTTTATTCGATGGGAACTGCTAGTTAGTCACCCTGTGAATTACTTTAATAAATTTATTTATTTAGCTCGGTCTGTGTTAAGGCTGGGGTACAGAGATAGATGAATCAGAATCAGAATCAGAATCAGAATCTTTATTGTCCCCATGAAAACACAAGGAAATGTATGTGCGGCGTACACTTCATCAAAACAACGGCACAAAAGCAATAAAACACAAAAGACTTCAGGGATTAAAACAATACACCCCAAAGAACATAAAAGCAGGTGTACACAACATGAATGTAGCTTATGAAATAATAAAAGTCATGCATCCTACTTTCTAACCCCCAACACAAAACACCCACCTACACACACACACACACACACACACACATGCACACACACACCCGCACACACACACACAAACACACACGCGCACACACCCACACACACCAGAAGTTAAAAAGTTACCGGTATAGTATTTAACATATATTAATATTATATATTAAATAACAGTATTTGCACAGACTTATATATATAGAGTATATTATATTAAATAACAGTATTTGCACAGACTAAGTATAGTTATGATAGATAGAAAAATGGTAAAAGATCACTGTCACACTAGCTTTCACCCGGCTATGAATCATATGTAGTCCAGCCACTTGATAACAGTTAAAATCACACATTTATTTCTTCTACTCTATACAAGATTTTCGATGTACTACTCTACCTTAAAAAGTCTTAAGTCAGTGCAAATAATTCGATCGCTGATAGTCTATGCAGCTGTTATGTCTTCATAGGGCACTGGCTACTAAAGTTCTTGAAGATTGGACTACTGTGGTCCGTTTTGCTATAGTTTCTGAAGAGTGGACTACTGTGGTCCTTTTGCTATCAGTTTGGGTGCACTTTTGCTTATGCACTTAACTGTCACGTAGTGGGTTTGAAGTCCTTCGTTGAGGTAGCTTCTGGTACACGATGTGTCGTCGTGTAGTTTGGTCCCTTGCCACGCTGTGGGGTCTTGCAGGGTGTTTTCCAGGGTTGCTCTCTCAGGCTTGTCCTGTAGAGGCTAAACAGCCAACTCGTCTTCCTGTGGAGTTGGGCGCACGTTATAGCTCGCCTGCTCGTCTGTAATATAAGAGACGAAATTCTGCACAACCTTGAATAATAGGTTTGTGCAGAGCGTCTCACTGAAAGCCAAAGTAGCCCTCAGTGATAGCTCCACATCTCTATACACTAGCGACGAACATTCCGCTACGTCCGTGGTCCACTGGAATCTCAACTCTAATTTCCTATATATATATAAATATACATCGTGGCTAATTATACCCATAAAGAATTAATAATATTATAAACATTCACTGGTACAGCCACTGGTCTGCAAACATACATATAGGTTAAACAACAGTGGTTCCGTCAGGTATACAACATGGCGGCGCAACCGGTCGTGTTTCGCCACGTGGTCACGCAATGTTGGACGAACAATTCACATTTATGCATAGCAAATTCCACAAACATACTTTCAACAATAATAGAAATATATCACGATGAAACAGAAGTATGTTCATTTACCTGTTTGACAAAGTCAGGCCCCGTGGCTACTTGATAGAATTCTAAGATTCTCAAATCCTGCTTCCTGGTCTATTCAGTGGAGGTATTGCTCTACTCAGGTGTAGCTGTGTACCCTGTGGCGTCTTACTCTCAACTGAACTAATACCTGGTTTGGACTGAATCAGCCAGAACTGGATCTAGCCGCTCAGCCTGAGTCCTGATTGGATAAAACGTTTCGATTCAAGGCACACAGTGCTGACGTCACTACACTGTTTGGGTCAAGCTCGCGGTGTGTGTACCTCCGTATACTGTAATCGTCTGCTGTGTAATACACTAACTTTCTAAGGTTACAATGACTAAACAAGGCTAAATAGTAAATGAGCAGGGTAAAACTAGTCATCTCGTCACAGAACCCCCGTTTACAAAAACAAATAAAATACAAACATCATTATAAAATATAAACAAAACACCTATCCTATCCTATCCTATCCTATCCTATCCTATCCTATCCTATCCTATCCTATCCTGTCCCGTAACCCGAAGGTCGTAGGGGCACCACAGATGATCGTTTAACCAGCATACTCCATCTTTCTCTGTCCTCAGCAGCCCTGATGGCTTCGCTCAGAGTCAAACCAGTCCATTCACGAATGTTGTCCTCCCACCTCTTTTTCGGTCTCCCTCTTCTTCTACCTCCTTGCACTGTGCCTTGCAGAATAGTCTTTGCAAGGCCTGATGATCTGGTGACGTGGCCATACCATCTGAGTTTCCACAATACATGAAACAAAACACATACATATAAAATACCTACATTGCTAAATACTAATACTAGTGACCATTTGGCAGAAAGGGTCCAACATTCCCCAGCTGATACAACAGACCCCACACAAATGAAGAGTTTTGTCCCGGAAGAGTTTTCAAGGAAAAAGGTAGGTGACTGGTCTTGCGAAGAAGAAGATAGTTTAGTAGATTGATAGAACAGAGTAGGAATGAGAAAGAACAAATGAGAAAGACAGCGACAGTGGGAATTTGAAGCAATAAATTCCCAGAAAGTGGGGATATTATTCATACAGAAACCCCCTGCACCCCACGGGGGAAATAATAATAATAATAATAATAATAATAATAATAATAATAATAATAATAATAATAATAATAATAATAATAATAATAATAATAAACATTTGTACAGCGCCCTTCCTCACTAGAGCTCATAGCGCTTTTACTATGATTGTGTTTTAAGTATTTGACGAAAAAAAATTTAGGACCGAGATTTAAGGGGATAGACATTGTTGAAAATGTGTGTTTTCAGTCCAGAGCGAAAGGAAAGCGATGATTCTACAGAGCACAGAGGTAAAGGAAGACAATTCCAAACTGTAGGGGCTGAAAAGCAGAATGAGCGTTCGCCGAAAGTTTTTATTTCATACGCGGAATACGAAGTTTAATGTAATAACAATGCGAAGTTTAAAGTAAACCCGTTTTGGCCAAAGAGAACACTAAGCCTTCGAACTGAGGCCCTTTAACTTGCACTGCACCGCACAAAACGTTTCAAAAGGTAGCTAAATAAAAGCATCCGGGGGTGGACTAGAGGCGCAGCTGTAATTATATAAACATTAAGTTTCTACAGCTTAACGTGTACGGGGCTAAAAGTACCTACTAGCACAGATCTTGTGCGAATACAATGGCGGGCGCATTTTGAGCGAACGCCCTTTTAGACAGTTAAGAACGAAAGAGCACAAACCCGAGGTCTTGGTCTTTGTGCACGCATGCATTCCATCGTACGGGTTTCTAAAGAGTCCTGACGCTCGTGTCCCAGATAGGTGAGTACATAAACACCTCCACGGGCAAGAATTCAGAAAGGCTCCGTTGTCTGGGGCGTTATGCAGTGCGCATACTAGCAGCAAGTTGGAGTCTTTGGGCGGCGTGAGTTAGTTCCCGTTTCCGGGCAGCGCTTTGAGCAGCTCTTGCGCCGGTAAGGCTGCTGGGCCATAGAACTTCACGCTACACGCTTCACGCTTCATGCTACACGCTTCACGCGTGAAGAGAAAAATGAACAGACATGGTTTCTCTTGGCGTGGGCCATACAACTTCACACACGCTGCACGCTACACGCGTGAAGAGAAAAGTGAGCATGCCCACTTTTTTCGATGCGTGAAGTTCACGTTCTAGCTTACCATAGTGATCAGACACAAGAAATTAGATGGATGACTATAGAGTACATTTAATCGAGTTGGTCCGGGCAAGGCCCCTTCTCTGGGACCCACATGTGTCGGATTATAAAGACAAAGACCAAAAAGCCCAAGTTTGGGATGAGTTGAAAAAACTTCTCAATACACCCAAAGGTAACTTTTATACGATTTATTTATTTATTTACTGTAATTCGTAGCACAGTAATCCAAAAGGTGGCAGACTTATCTCAAGGCTTGTACACATGTATCTAATTTTCTAGATCTAATGTCAACAACACAAAATTCAATACAACTTGTCTTTTCCATTTCTTTTATTCTCATTTCTCAATCTCAATTAATCTCAATTAATCTCAAGAAGTCACAAACCACAAATATTGTGTGTGGTCAGTTGAGGAAACAGCAATGCGTGAAGCGTGCAGCGTGTAGCGTGAAGTCCTATGGCCCAGAGCATGAAACGTGAAGCGTGAAGCGTGCAGCGTGAAGTTCTATGGCCCAGCAGCCTAATGTGCGTGTAACAACGTCATAACAATGATTAAACAAAACTCAGATCAATTATAATTATATAAGCATTGCAGTATACCACCGCTTGTCTGCACCCTCCTCCACTCTGAAGCCATTCACGAACTCCCTCGCCCTATTTTTCCCTCCCTCCCACTCACTCTCTCCCTCCCTCTCTCTCCCACTCACCTTCTCTTCCCCATACCTCACCACCATAAACTTCATATTATTTCCTTTGTACGCAAAAAATAGGGTTTGTTCTTATTATATAGCGCTCTCACAAGTTCAAAGAGCTTCTCAAGGCGTTGGCCACGAATATCCAACACGCACTAAACGGTTTGCTGAAATCAGGATTCAAACCCACGTTGCCCAAAACGCTCGTATAAAAGGTTTGCTCCCTGAAACGACGGAAGTATACTTGCAGCGGGCTTCTTCAAATCGCTCATTGTAAGGCACTAATTTATGAATGGCTGTGTGTAGGCTTCAAGAAAGTGTTTGACCGAATCTGGCAAGCATGCAGCTCGGTGGGCAACCACGAGAGCGTACACCATAAGCCCTAACATTATTGAAGTCATCAAAAGCCTGTAGACAAGTTTACTAGTGCAGTCCTCCACAACAGCGCCATCGGGAACTGGTTCAGAACAACAATCGGCGTGCGTCAAGGATGCCCACTCTCCCCAACACTCTTCAACATCTTTCTGGTACGCATCATGTCAGATGCCCTTGCAGATCATGAAAGCACAATCAGCATAGGGGGGTAGAGCAATCTCCAACCTCCGTTTTGCGGATGACATTCATGGATTGGCTGGAGAGGAACAAGAACGTGGGTCCCGAAAGGGAATCCTCTCAAGGAGAGCACAACCAACTTCTGCTCTGACAAGGTTGAAGCCCATTTGGAAAGACAGGAGCATCAGTCTACATTCCAAGGTAAGGTTGCTCCGCTTCCTTGTCATCTTCGTTTTCCTACAGTCTCGTGAAACATAGACCCTCACAGCAGACCTACAACGAAGAATACAAAGCATGGAGACAAGTTGCTACAGAAGACTTCTGGGCATTTCCTATACCCAGCACAACACCGAGACGACGTCCAACAGAACATCACACAAGCCACTGGGCAACACGATGGCATGCTCACAGAGATAAAGAAACGGAAACTCCGAAGGTATAGTCACGTCACCAGAGCATCAGGCCTTGCAAAGACTATCCTGCAAGACACGGTGCAAGGAGGCAGAAGAAGAGGGAGACTTAAAAAGAGATGGGAGAACGACATTCGAGAATGGACTGGTTTGACACTGAGCGAAGCCGTGAGGGTTGCTGAGGACGAAGAAAGATGGAGTACGCTGGCTAAACGATCATACGTGGTGCCCCAACGACTTTCTAGTTACGGGATAAAATAGAATTGAATAGAGAAGGACCCTTTATGTAACTTGCAAGCACAGGATGGGATATATAGGTCTTCTGTCAATTATCCTCGCACTATAAACACCTCCCAAACCACTCAGCTGTGAATGGATACCGGTCTCCCTATACAACCGAGGAAATAAAAAGCAACAAGTACAAAGATATCACACCATGCTAAGAAGTTGTTATATTTTAAAGTTATCTCTGTGAAAAGGGAAGTCTTACTTCTTCACCTCCTATCGGTTGAAAGCTTTATGAAAAAAATTAAAGCTGCAAAGGGAGAGGAGGGAGGGGAGGGGGGCAGCATGCTAAAACTGGCCCCGTAAGAAGAGAATTCTTACTTCGCTCTTCGCAACGGCTGGATGTTTTGTGGAGAAATTATAAATATAATTTTAAATGATAATAATAAATATATAATAATATATAGATAATAATAAATTTATAATAAAAATGGTTAAAGGATAAAAATGAAGAAAATCACATGAATATGAAATCTACAAAAATTAAAATAAATAAAATAATTGCTCAGGCGAAAAAGAGTTATTGGATTGAATTTTGCCAAAAAGAAGTTTCGGAATCTAAAGATATTTTTAAAGTGTGGAAAAAAGTTAAACAAATGAAAAAAGGTACTTGTCTTCAACAATTCCCAGTAAAAATGGAAAATAATACTTTTCCTAGTTCTTTAGATAAAGCTGAAGCGTTTTAAAAATATTTAGTAACAATAGTATATCAACAAGTCTGAGTGAAAATCATAGAATATTCAGAACAGAAGAAGAAGCTAAAGAGGAATATTTTGACTCTCCAAATAATGAAGAGCATTACATTAATTCATCATTAACTTATTTTGAACTCATTGAAGCATTAAATTCATTTCAAACAAACAAATGTGCTGTTGGTATTGATGGCATTTCTTATCAAATGTTGACGCACTTGCCTGCAACTTGGAAGCAATTACTTCATTCATTTTACCAAAACTGTTGGTTAAATGGCACTCTACCAGATTCCTGGAAGCAGTCTGTTGTAGTTCCCATACTGAAACAAGGCAAACCTAGGTCATTATTGGATAGCTATCGGCCAATAGCATTGACATCTCATGCTGGTAAAGTACTTGAAAAAATAGTCCTTAACAGATTGCAGCATTTCTGCGAAAAGAACTCAATTATTCCAGTAAATCAAGCAGGTTTTCGCAAAGGCAGATGTACAACAGATCATTTGGTAAAATTATCAGCACAAATAAAAAGACAATTTGCTCGTAAAATGTCAACTTTGGCAACTTTCTTTGATGTCCGCAAAGCGTACGACAGTGTTTGGCATGCACGACTGTTATATAAATTGAAAAAAATTGGAATATCGTGAGCTATGTATGACTACTTCAAAAGTTTTTTTTATCACAGAGATATATATGTACTAGGGTAGGTCAGGTATATTCTTCATTAAAACAAATTGATATGGGGATTCCTCAAGGTTCTATTATTGCTCCGATTTTATTTTCCCTTCTGATTCATGACCTCCCAAATAATATGTCGAAACACACTAACGTGGTACAATATGCTGACGACATAGCTATTTAGATTAACACAAGTTTGCGGAAAAATACTGGTAAAAGAATAGTTACATACATCCAAAATATTTATCAGTTAGAGCTAAATAAAATTAATTCTTTTATGATAGCAAATGGGCTTGAATTTTCTGCTGAAAAAACGTGTTTAATATTATTTAACAATGGAGCTAATCCAGACATTTTACCAATACTTGAAATTAATGGCAAAATATTATCTTATACAGATAAGGTAAAATTTTTGGGTGTATATTTTACATCCAAAATAAATTGGAAAACTCACATAGAATATTTGATTAGCAAGGCAACGAAGATATTAAATTTCTTAAAGCTGTTGTTTACGCAGCCTTGGAGTCAAAATAATAATACTTTATTACATTTGGCCAATACTTTAGTAAGGTCAACACTAACGTATGGTCAAGAAGTGTATTTTTCTGCAAGCAAATATTTACTGGAAAAATTACAAAGCATAGATAGTCGAGCAATTAAAGCCGCCTTAGGTGTTCCTGTTCATTCAAGTACGTTAAAATCGTATAAAGAAGCTTATTGTTTAGGTTTCTTAGAACAACTAAAACTAAATGTCTCAAAGTTTGTTATTAGAAGTGTCAGTGTCTAATTCAAATAGAGAAGAAATTCTAATAGACTGTAATTTGGATTACCCAAGTAAAGCAAGAGAAATTCCATACCTTCTACCTATTAGAAATTATGTTAGTGCTATTTTTGAAGCATGTCACATCAATTTAAATGGCATTAAAACACTTCCATTATTTCCTACAATTCCTTCTTGGGAGCACTTAGGTGCAAACATTGATATTGATTTTACTTTAACAAAAAAAATCTGAAAATATCAATCAGTTGGTGAGTGAAGTTAAGGAGCACTTATCTAATACATATAAAAATCACTTAAAAATATATACAGATGGATCTGTTTTAGAATCGTCTGAAGCTGGTGCTGGTATTGTTATACCTGATTTAAAATTTGAGAAATCTTTTTATATTGGTAAAAATGTCTCAATATTTACAGCAGAGTTGTTTGCCATACTAAAGGCACTGCAATATATTTCTGATTATCCTATTACGTTTTTCCAAATTTTATTATGTGTTGATTCCAAAGCTGTTCTTCATTCATTGCTAACGTGGCATTGTAAGAATCGTTCTGATTATTTATTTGAAATTAAAGCATTAATTCATATTTTGCGGACAAGAAGAACTGATGTCTATTTCTGTTGGGTTCCATCCCACTGTGGTATCTTCTGGAACGAAAAAGTAGACATTCTAGCCAAGAACGGAGCACAGAAAATTAAATGCATCTTTCAGCATCCTGAACTTGAGCTCTCTGCTCATGAAATAATATCTTTAATTGAAAATTACATGCGTTCAGCTTTAAGTTGTGGAGCTCCAGACTTTATTTGTTCAAGACACATAAGTAGGATTATTCACAAATTGAGGGTGAATTCGTGGAATACCAAGTTTTCTAAGAATATTTTGTGTGTTTACTCGCAAAGATTATCTGTGGAACACATTGTACGACAGTGTCCTGTGTTGCTTAGTACATATAAGGAAAAACAAATAGTGATTGACAACGACAAACCATTAGATTCTATATTACATCATCATGTAATAGTTGACGTTGCTACGACTATTAGTGAATCTCTGATCAACAAATTGTTATAGAATTTTATTTATTTATTTTATTGTTTATGGACCTTTGTGTTTATTTCTCTGTGCGAGAGAAAGTGTTTAGGTCTAATATCACTCAGCAAGTGAAGAGACGTTAAATAAAAGAATTGAATTGAATTGAATTGAATAATTTTTTTTTTAATTGGCCCTATCACAAAGGTGGCAGTTCCACACACATCTCCTTCGGTCGCAAGCCTAAGGTCAAGAAAACGTTCACACGTCAATGGGTTTACACAGTTCTAGTTCTGGCTCCGCTCGCTCTGCCTAAGCCGAGACTCGTCGAGGTTATTATAATAGAGCTAAGGCGAACGTAAGCCTCGTTCGGCGAATCTCAACGACGCAGTGTGAGCACTGCTTTCGTGACTAGTTAAAGCTCTGCGTGCGCTGATCTAATCAACCCAGTGTTTACCCATTCTGTGGAAAAAGCCAAGGTGATAATATTGACTACAGTATCGCGTTGACACGAAGTTTGAGATTAAAAGCCAGCCTGCACGAGTACAACCTGACATACACTCAACCATGCCAATACCTTGCCCTTAAAACTTATATGCGGATATTTAAAGATAGCTCAGCTTTAGTTTAGTACGACTAGGCAGTTTGCAGTTTCATCAATATCAACGTGTATGTGTAGCCTATGTGCTTTGTATGTGGGTGTGTATGTGTGTGTGCGTGTGTGTGTGTGCGCGCGCGTACTTGGGTGCGTGCGTGGGTGGTTGTGGGTGCGGGTGTATGCACGTGCGTGAGTGTTTGTGTGTGTGTAAGTGCGCGCGTGCGATATTCCTGTATCATTACATACGTGTAACCTATCCATGGATCCTCGATGTCTACGTGTGAAGTAGTCAACGTGCAGTTTAAATATCACAATGTACGACGTAAAATTAAGCTGCACAATCATCAGCAGCAACAACAGTGCAGTAGCAACAATAGCTACAACTACAGCAACATCAGCGCAGTAGCAACACTAACTACAACTACAGCAACAGCAGCAGCACCCCTTACCACCAGCATCGTACTCTTCCTCCTCCTCCTCCTCCTTCATCATCTTCACTGAAAGAACATATTGATTACCGCGGAGCTTGCCAGTACTTCCGTTCAGACAACGATATTAGAAAGCCATCGGCACGCTTTCCATTAATAAAATCAATATAACTAATTACAGCCACTCCTCCTCATCCCCATCATCATCATCATCATCATCATCATCATCATCATCATCATCATCATCATCATCATCATCATCATGTTTGAAGACTGCATCGAAATATGAAGAGTATCCAATTACAGTGTTATGAAACACAAGGGCCCTGCATCAACACGTGTTTGATCCTTAGAGATACGTTGAAATAATTTTAATCAACAGAAGATCTAGAATCACTTCGAATCTTCGAATATAATATCCCCGATTCTCTACAAAATGCAAAGAAAACAATAAATCATATCAAGACTTCACTATACTAAGCATTAGTGTATATTATTTATATAAATGAACGCAGACCTTGCAATAACCTATTTTCTCA
>CM072523.1:47496218-47513718 GCA_036898135.1 Oncomelania hupensis
AGTAGTAGTAGTAGTAGTAGTAGTAGTAGTAGTAGTAGTAGTAATAATAATAATAATAATAATAATAATAATAATAATAATAATAATAATAATAATAATAATAATAATAATAAATAATACAGGATGCTGTTTCTTCAAACGAACTTAAGCGCGGCCATCTGAAGAAATGGCTATTACAGAAGTCGGTACAGATTTGCATTTTTAGTTTTGATTGACTGCATCCAATACCTTTACTGAGGGGAGGGAGGAACCCGGAGTACCCCCACAAAACCCTCGGTGGCCTGAAAAGATTCGTACCTAAATCACGTAAGTTCGTTCCACGCGGGGATCGAACCCGCGACCTTCGGCATAGGCAAGCAAGCAGTAGATCGTAAAGCATTCTGGCATACCTTTAAACAGGGGGAATCACTCCCTGTCAGAAATAAAAAGGAAAGTTCAAAACATTAGCGCATGACACACCAGCTCAATTCCTATGTGAGCAGCACTGTTTAGTGCCTCCACATTTTGCTGGCTGCGGGCTATTTATAGCTTGCCTGCACCCTCCCTTCCAGTGAAAAAAGCTTTGGTTGAGTCGCTGTGATGGCGGATGGTTTGAGCAAAGAAAGCCCACTTCATCATCCATTGTGTAAAAGGACCCAGTTTGACCACACTTCCCTCCACAGAGCCTTTTAACATTCACAGTGAGTGTTGCCCCACTAAAAAAATAAGCTTTACCAGCAAAAAAAAAACTCTTTTGAAAGTATGCTTATCATTTTTAATGAATACATTCCGTAATTTTTGTGTATATGAATAGCTACAGTCGTTGGCTAATCAGCGAACACCTCGAACTAAAAATAGCAGATTCCAAAGCCGGTAAGGGACAGGACCCGTAAAAACAATGGCTCGTAAGGATTTTTTGATTGAGGTTAATACAATAGACCCTGCACTGCTCCAGACACCAAAGACGCATTCTTCAAGCCGCGTGGTTCAAGCAGAAATAGGGTTAAAGGTCACACGGCAATAGTATCGGCGAACCGTTAAAACAGGGGAAATCACTCTTTGTCAGAACCGAAATGTAAAATCCAAACTTTAAAGGTTGCTTTGAGCAACGAAAGCACGCTGTCCTATCCTATCCTATCCTATCCCGTAACTCGGAGGTCGTAGGGGCACGCTGTATCATTGTTTAATGTCATAATATTGCCAAGTTTCAGGAAAACCCGTTTTCGTCAAAAGTCCTTGGGGCCTTTAAATGTAATATCAATGCGAAAAGCAATAAAATTCCTCGACTTTAAGAACCTCGCGCAATAGCATTCGCTAGTATTACTCATATATAAGACTCACGACCATGAGAAAAAAAAAACAACTGGCCACACATAGTATGCTTTCGCAACGCTACAATGTAATCCACAGGGTCATAACGAGTGAGTCATAATTTCTGTTGGAATGCTATTGATCCCGGTAGGAACATAACAGATTTAATTATTCTGAATGGGATAGATAGTAAGCCTATGTATAATCCGTATTCGATTCATTTTTATTTTATTTTAAAAACTTTTTAAACTTTTTTTTGGAGGGGGAGATGTAGGGGGTGGGGGGTGGTGGGGGTGGTGTTGTGATTTGTCAAATATTCGGGCGAAATTCCGACGGCCCTTTCAGCCGTACGCTGCAGCCGGAAAGTTCAGCGTCATTCAGGGCAACGGTGGGGGTGGGTGAGTGGGATATGATAATAAACTATAGTCCGTACTAATCCTCGGTTTATACTCTCATTCGTAGAAGTGGTGGTGGTGGTGTGGTCTCATAGCCTTGTGGCCGTAGGGGAGCGTGATGTTGGAGATCACACTTATCTTGGGCCAGCGTAATGAGGGTGATGCCCATCTCTCTCCCTCGCTGCTTTACCTTCCCCACCCTTAAGAGAGTAGGTACTCAGTCACAGTTGAGTCAACTGGGGGCGTTGTTATTTGTCGCTTCACGGTTTGCGGTCACCCATCCAAGTGCTGACCGCACTGGACGGTGCTTAACTTGCGACACAGTAGCGAGTGCTCCAACCACTGCGCTATCCGACATACCTTCATAAGTTTCATACCTACATGAAAATGTTTGCTTCTTGCGTGGATCGAACCTCCAACCCGTTCGTTCGGCATTGATAACTTCGCCATTGAATTCAGTTCAATTCATTGATAACTTCGCCATTGAATTCAATTCAATTCAGTTCAATTCAAGATTTGTTCGCCAAGTGACATACATACAGTTATAGTATACATGACATAAAGAATACTTTAGATCAGCGGCACGCATGAACACAATACATTAAAAAATACAACAAATAAAGCAAAGATCTAGTGCGACCTATGTAACCACCAGTATAGACTAGACAGCAGACCCACGCCTGACTAGAACACTCATATAGTACATAGAAATACAGACATCAACAGACACAACCGAATTACAGATAATAAAACAGGAGCACGATTTTAACGTACATCATCACTTGAAGACAAGTGATCTAGCTCGACGATAATACAGACGGAGTTTATAATGATCTGGAAATAAATTAAGGGACGGGGCAGAGGTGCTGGATTGTGATGATAAGAAAATACTATAATGGATTGTTTTTGATTGAAGTATTATACTGGCTAGTACGGATATGAGAAAATACAGCTGTGATACAGAATACGGAATACGGAATTTATTCAGCCAAATGACAACATACATTGCATATGGAATTAGCCCCGATGTTGGTAAATAGTCACACACGCACACACACACACCCATACAAACACACACACACATTGTTACACTCCGTTTGATGTTGGTGTTTTCTATCAGTAGTGGATTCAGCCCCAATGCTGAAGTACTGATGAGTGTAGCTCAAATTCGTTTATTCACGCAACCCGCTCAATCAGCATACAACCCCTGTCACAAAGATCTGCGACGTATGGTAAAAGGTTTCCACTTTTATTCAGCACACATTAACAACTGCATACAATCGCCTTTTCACTCTCAATTTTTTTTACTTTCCAACTCACTATCAACAACTTTTTCCCCACACACAGGGCATCCATTTTATAATTTCTTCTCTCATTCGAGATGACGACAGGACGTTCTAGAAATGACGCATTACAACCAATCAGAATTAAAGATCGTCATCACTGACTTACGTCATACATCTCTCTACACACACCCGGAACGTTCTCTCACTTCGACACCCATCGGGAAATTTCTATCGAGAGTAAACACGCAGATCCAGAGAATTCTCCAATAATATCGACTAACGCAAATTATCAACGTTATACAAAGCCTCTCCTAACAACAATGCAAACTCAAATCAAAGGTAAATAAACTCCATTAGTGAATACTTTGCAAAACGAAACGATTAGATCTATCGTGCGCGCTTCAGACATACTACCATTTGCGTTTCAACGTAACACACATTCACACCCCACCTATTATGACTTCAATTAAAAGATCTTACTAAATCAAACTTCAAATACCTGGTGTATGTGGGTGCGTGTGAGAGAGAGAGAGGGAGGGAGAGAGAGGGAGTGAGGGAAGGAGAGAGGGAAAACGTTGGTGTAGGGAAAAAGCAGGTAAATCGTGCATGGCCTGCTCGCCAGCAATGTAAATATTTTTTCTAGGTTTGGGTTATATAATATAACTAAGGGGGAAAAGTTGACAAACGAGTTATGAAAACTCTTTTTTTAAGACCAGCGACACGATATTTGACACTTAATTAAGTCACCAGATGCGGCCACTACAATAAAAGCTGGATGGAGTGTGGGGAGAGGGGGGGGGGGGAAGGAGGACACGGAATAAAAGATGGGATAAGAACACTTAGACACACACGCACACACACACACGTACACAAAACACCAAAACTGGGTTTTACTAAGAATGTAAGAATCGGAAAGTGATTTTAGACAGAAAAGGGTTAGGGCAAGGGTTAGTTGCAGCGCTGCAACTAGCCCTTACCCTAACCCTTTTCTAGAAAGTTGACCTATTCGTCTCCTATGGGCACGAAATAGGTCGAATTTTGTCAATAAAGTTCTTCGGAAATTCACTGATTTGTTCCGGATAAGCACTCCTGTGTACTAAAAACACTCGCGCACGTACAACTGCACTCCCATGCACTAAAAGAGCACTGCGCACTTAGAAAAAAGGTATGAAAAGTGACTGAAGACAAGAAAAAAGCAAGGTAAGTCATTTCAAGGCTTATGTGTCCAGTTGTACACACAAACAACCGAATCAGGACAAGTATTATCATGACTTTCAGCCACCTACGTTGTGCTGACAATAATATTTCGTAATAATAATAATAATAATAATAATAAATAATAATAATAAACAATAATAATAATACAAGTTATGTAGATGTTCACTGATTTGTTCAGAAAATACTGTGTAAACAAGGCGCGCGCACGCACACACCCACACACATACATACACACACACTCAAATAAGAAAAGGAATATATGGAAGAAGAAGTAAAGAAGAAGCACAAGAAGCACAAGAAAAGGAGATATTTTTAAAGTAATATTATAGGGTCCAGCTGACAGCAAACAACCATTATTGACAAGTTGGTTGAAAGAGGACTCAGCCTGATCCGTATAAAAGACCTGCTTAAACAGTCATAAAGTCTCCTCTCTGAAAACCTTCAAGAGAGGGGACTATAAACTGATTTATAATAAATATAACACTGAAGGCACTCACTAACAGCCGGTCACTTTACAATAAAGGCATCCTATGCAGGGAACACTGAGGCTTTACTCTAATTTATCGAACCCCCATTTACCAAAAAAAAAAAAAAAATAGAATATAAACATCATTATAAAATATTAACAAAACACATAACTAGAAAATGCCTACATAGCTAAATAATAATACCATAGAAAGCCCTAGTCATTTTGGTAGAAGCGTCCAATAGCCCCAAGCTGACCCAACAGACTCCGTACACTAAATGACAGAAATAGTTGTAATTAAAAACACTAAAATTTCCATAAAATGGGGATACAATTTATACAGAAGCCCTCCTGTACACCAACGGTGAGGGGGGGGGGGAGGGAAGGGAGAAGAACAAGAAGAAGAAGCGTGCACAGATGTTCTCACTAAAATCTATGGCATTTTTATCTAGTTGTTATTTTCATTCATTTATTTTTTTTAGTTTTTTTTTGTTCGTTTGTTTGTATTTAATTTTTTTGGGGGGGTGGGGTGGAGAGAGGGAGAGGGTTAAATGAAAAATTATTTAGCTCAGTCCATTCAGTCAACTGGTTTTAAACTTACCTGCAGTGATTCTGATACCTGACTTACTTTGGTGTTGTTAGAATATATGGCAGTGTCATCTGCAAAAAGTTCACATGAAGTCTTAATATAAACACTGGAGCTGCTTTTTTTAAAATCAGTAGTTGATTCAGCCCCGATGCTTGAATCTTGATAAGTGTAACTCAGAATCGTTTATCCACGCAACCTGTTCAGTCAGCAACAAAGCAGGGGTCGTCGTATGAAGTTTTCCAACTTTATTCAACGTACATCAACAACTGCATACAATCGCTCAATCGCATTTTTCACTATTTAACTCTCATCTAACCTTTTTGAAACAGTGCGGCACTTATATAGTATATCTATACTCTAGAGAATATTCGAACATTCCAGAACTATGCACTGTCTTACGTCATATAACTTTATTTAGGTTAGAAGAATCTCTTAGCTACTAGTAGATTTATCTAGATGCTTCGATCGATAGTAAACAAGCAACCCTAGAAAATTCTCCAATAATATCGATCAACGAAAATTATCAACATTATACTAAGCTTCTTCTAACAATAACGCAAAATCAAATCAAAGGTAGATACACTCTGTTATTGCATGCTTTGCAAAACAAAACGATCGGATATATCGTGCGCGTATCAAACGTAACAAAAAGCAAAGATCTTTATATATATATATATATATATATATATATATATATATATATATATATATATATATATATATATATATATATATATATATATATATATATATATATATATATATATATATATATATATATATATATATATATTGAAGAGCAGAGGGCCTAATACCGACCCTTGTGGTACGCGTACTGTACAAGAGAGAGAGAGAAAGGGAGAGAGAGAGAGAGAGAGAGAGAGAGAGAGAGAGAGAGAGAGAGAGAGAGAGAGAGAGAGAGAGAGAGAGAGAGAGAGAGAGAGAGAGATTATGAATACCAGGGCAAGGCGTGAGAAGGTAAGAGTGGAGATGTTGCGAGTCGGAGACGTGGTGGGGGTTTACGAAGACAATTTGCTAAGTGACGTCAGCATACCAACTTGGTTACACACAATTTCACCCAATAGTGCGAAGCATCAATCTACTCGTTCAACTTGAAAGCCACACCCTGTAGGGCGGGAGTAACAGAAGCAGATTAGTGTGAGGATTTTGAACCCCTAATCAAAACAACCTTACTACACGTGTAATATGAACCTTAGCCTCTCGTAAAATAAAGTTTCGCAGACATCATTTCAAAACAAAGAAAAAAAGAGAGAGAGAAAAAGAAATGTGTAGACTTCGTACATAAACCAAAAGAATGCTAATTTACACACACACACACACACACACACACACGCGCGCGCGCACACACACACACGCACACACACACCCACGCACACACACACCCACACAGAGTAAAAAAAGTATTAATGCACATTTTCAAGCCAAACTCTTCTTCAGGTAGGCAAAACACAAGCTACAACAAAACAATGCTTCCAAACAGAACTCCAACAAAGAAAGAAATTATATTTAGAAACGAGGCAAGAAAAAGAATCAAGGTTTTATATGAAGTCCTTTTGTATTTATTCGTTTCGTTTCGTTTCATTTTATTTCATTTATTTATTTATTTATTTGTTTATTTATTTTATTTATTTTAATTTTTTTTCAGTTCTGTAATACAATGTTAGTGAAATGGATTTTATGGCTCAGTAGGATTGTAACTTCTGACAAAGCATTTTAACGCAATACGTGTCTAGAGAACCTGTTAATCTTGTGTGTTGTACCTCCTTCAACCTTTCTAGTCTACTTGTCTTCCATTTTAGTTAGTTAGTGAGTTATTCAGGGGTGGTATTCATGACCGTTGGTTAAGGCTTAACCAATGTTGGTAAAATTAACGACGTTGGTTAAGCTGGAAATTTTAAATTCATGAGGCCTTAGCAGAGTTAACGACGGTTGCTAACCATGGTTATTTTAACGGAGGGGGGACCACCCGATAACCAATGGAACACTGGTTAAAAATGGCGGCCATCGTTTGGTGGCAACTTCGACAGAGACGAGCTCCGAGGAGAGAGGGAGTATTTCGCGACAGAAGTAATCCACTTGACAAATTTGATGATGTGGAACTGGTATCAAAATTTCGTTTTCGTCGGCATGATATCATCACGTTAACGAACGCGGTAGACAGACTGAAACTGTGTGATCGGCAAGGCGTTTTGTCACCACTTTTACATGTGTGTCTCACTCTTTGTTTTTATGCCTCTGGCACCTTTAATAATCTGTCATATTAATAAAACGGGTTAATATTATTATTATTAAAATATTGTTGTTGGATTTTGACTGGTGATGTGTAGGCTTATTGTGTATCTGTATAGTTTATACTCGTAGGGTAATGCAACCCTACGAAATAAAGACAACATTTCAAGTTCCAAACTACCCAGAAACGGCAGAAATTGAACCTCAGTCTAAAAACAAAATGTAGGCCTAACATTACAAACTACAAAGTGATCAAAAGTGATTTCTCTCCTTTCACCCCAACAAAAAGCTCGCTCTCCTTGCTCACTATGATATCCAGCATGCTGTCGGTAGGCTTGCTAATCACGCCACCATTGCCAGACTTTAATTGTGCGGCTGCACGATTCCGATGGTCTTTTTTAAGGTTATAAAACTTCTCCCTCACGTCTTCGGCTGTTCGGTTCGCACCACCAACTGCAGTCACTCTTTCGGCGATTTTTTTCCAGCAGTCGTTTTTTTAGGCGGTTCGTGACATCAGTTGATAAACTTGCCATCAGTATATGTTTAAATTCTATAACGTTCTCAAGGAGAACATTAGTTTCAGTGTACGAAAAAATTGCTTTTCTCTTTGCCATTGCCACAGCCATTTTTATAGGCCTATTTTGTTGACGAAAGAAGGAAAACAGCTGCTTGAATTATGCCCCCTTACGGATATTCCCGCACAGCCCAAAAATAGCCTTGGTTACGTACCAATGGGTGGACACTCGCTCATGAATAGCGATCTGCTAAACGATGGTTAACGATACCATTGTTGGTTACAAAACCAATGTTGGTAACGTTAACCATCGCCTATAATTTAACGGGCCATGAATTCGACCCCAGTTTACTACACGAGAGTGGAGTCGCACGACCAAAGTATAACTTTAGTAAACAATGAAGTAAACTTCGAGTCAACAACTTTCCATTGAATCATCACACTTCCCGTAAAATATTAACGTCACTACGACCGCAGTTCACACCGAACGTTCCCTTCTATAACGTAGACGATTCCTAATGTCGGGATACTTTGTTATTGCTTTTCAAAAATGCATTGTCCATTTTTATCGGGAAATTCTGGGCAGTCTCCTCCGGGGAATGCGTAGTAGCAGCCTATGGAGCGCCCAAACCCAACCTACCTAATATTAGTTGCATATTTTTAAATTATTATTTTTATAATTTCTTTTTAATTTTGTGGAGGAGCAAACCGCAGTAACCTGAAAAAAATCCGGAGACGTTGCCCGAGTCGAAAGTAAATAATATTCAGAGAAACGTAACGCAAAGAGGCTGGATCGATCCCACACCAGTCAAACGCCATTGGTTTCTAGCCTGTGGACAAGGCAAGCTAGTCTTGCCTTAGACCACGCGGATACAACGCTCGCTTAGCCTTTACGTCTTACATTTGGCATTGATTTACCTGAATACATAAGCCTAATTAACATAAATGACTCAAATACTCCGCCCGAATACGTTAAAATGTATTGCGGCGGTGTAAGTGAAATAGTCAGACTCAAATAGGCTACATCGTAATCATCATCCTGCATCTCTACACAACGTTCGGTCTAAGCCGCGTAAAGCTTTTTCGCTCGGATCATCAGAATGACATAATCCATCTATAAAGTAGACATACTTTGATGTTGAGCGCATAACAGCATTAGTCTTTTCAAACTTGCATTTCTAAAATAGCATTACAGTATGTATAATGCATCATCCTTGCGAGTGTGTGTGCGTGTGGGTGTGTGTGTGTGTGTGTGTGAGTGTGTGTGTGTGTGAGTGCGAGCGCGCGTGCGCTCGAACCCTTAGAGCAAGCTTAAAGTTTGGTTTTGCGCTTAAAAGATATATAAATGAGTACTTTAAAAAATTATTACAATATAAAGTATTATTATGCGTGCTTATCTTTACTTCGCCGTCCACTGATTTTTTTTCCCATACCAAACTGATGTTTAGTCTTTTACAAAATGAATTGATGAAGGCATGAATAATTTATTAATTAAATAACATTTGCTTGGATTGCTTTGAAAGACTGATGTGATTTGGTAGCGCAATTGGTATGGCGCAGATTTCCTACCCCGAAGGTCGCGGGTTCGGCTATGGTCTACTTTACTAATCGGCCTTTTGCACATTGATATTCAGTTCATAACAGCAGCCATTCAACGTGACATTTATTATGCGTAGAGCCTTACGTTAATATCTTTACGTCACAAAGTAGTTCACATTACCATTAATTTTAGCTCATAAAAGCAGTCTTTCAAGTAAAACCTTTTTTTATTTATACTTATTTTAATTTATACTTCCCATTGAAAAACCGCCGTACAGCTTACTAAAGTGCTATACAATATTCAGTTGGAATTAAGTCTTTCAAATCAGAATGTTACAAGACTAGACTGTCCTTAATAATATTCAATTCACGTGAACAAGTTTTTTCTTCCTTAAAAGCTATGTTAATATTCGTAACTGTAGGCACAATTCAGTTCATAATTAGTTAGTTATTTATTGCTTACAGGGTCTAGCGGACTGCAAAGAGCCGAATCAGGCCCGCTAAATCAGGACCACAACTTGGTTGAAAGAGGACTCACTCCTGATCCGTATAAAAGTTCTGCTGAAACAACACTAGTGGTAACACTGAAGGCACTCCACCAGTTGGTCACTTTACAATAAAGGCATTCCATGCAGAGGACGCTGAGCATATAATCTAATTATTCGAATCCCCGTTTACAAAAAAACAAAATAAAATATAAACATCATTGTAAAATATCAACAAAACAAATACATAGAACATACCTACATTGCTAAATAATAATATCATAGGAAACCCCAGTGACCATTTGGCACAAAGCGTCCAATATTCCCAAGCTAACCCAACAGACCTTATACACAAACGAGGAGTTTTGAACGTTTTCAATTAAAAAAAGGTAGGTAACTGACCTAGCGAAGAAGAAGATAGTATAGTTGATTGATAGAACAGAGTAGGAATGAGAAAGAACAAACAAAGAAAGAATGCGACAGTGGGAATTTAAATCACTAAATTTGCAGAAAGTGCGAATAAGCTTACTATTTATACAGAAACCCCGGTACTCCCGCGTGGAGATTCAGTTCATATCTGACATAAGCTTTTATAGAAGCTATGTTATTATGTATAACTATTATAACTTCCAGATAAAATTCATCATCATCATCATCATCATCATCATCATCATCATCATCATCATCATCATCATCATCATCATCATCATCATCATCATCATCGTCGTCGTCGTCGTCATCGTCGTCATCATCACCACCGCCAACAACAATAACATAGTCAACAACAACAAGAACCAGGTTACCGTCGTTAACACCTGCAACTGACATTATAGCCTTATTTCATCTCCTTCTTCTCCTCCTCTTACTCCGTAAATTTCTCCTTCTCCTCCACTTCATCATCATCATCATCATCATCATCATCATCATCATCATCATCATCATCATCATAATCATCATCATCATCATCATCATCATCATCATCATCATCACCATCAATTTA
Source organism: Oncomelania hupensis (assembly GCA_036898135.1). Lineage (NCBI taxonomy): Eukaryota > Metazoa > Mollusca > Gastropoda > Littorinimorpha > Pomatiopsidae > Oncomelania > Oncomelania hupensis. Next base: position 47,507,251 of record CM072523.1, read on the forward strand.
ATGTAAACTCACCTTGCCACCAGACGTCGAGGACATCGTGGTAAATCCTAGATTACTCGACGTGGCCGATGATATAATAACCAAAATTCGAAGACCTACAAATACCACTCTTTGTATACACAATCCATCACAACCCAAAATCGCCGCACATATTCCGCAGTTATTATTGCACTGAACAGGATGTTTTCTCCTGCACCAAATATCGCAAGCAAAAAAATGACACAGTAAAATTATTTTCACAGTACACACGACTTGTAGCTTTTAACTGACAGCTTCTGTCTGTAGTTTTGTAGATCAGTTGATCAAATTGTGACAGCAGAAATACTGACGACAAACATGGAGGAAATTAGCTTAGCGAAACAGAGATACCATCGAACGAAACTGGACGTTAATACAATAGTTAGCCAACAAGCAGCCCACACATGGCAAATTAACTTCCTTGAAACAGTCACGCCGCCAATAGCTACCGATACCATCAACAGGCTTGGCGACCAAGAATTCTAAATAGCATACTTTAGTCAAAAACTAACCATAGCGTTGTCTTCGCCATGAGACACTAAGTAGCTCACTCCAGCCAAAAGTTACCAAGATGATGTCACCCGTATTGGGCAGACACCGCTTATCGTTATTGCATCTGTTCTTCCCTCTGTCCCTGACTCTCCACTTGAAAAGTAATTATGCGTGTCCAGTGACAAGAGAGAAGGGGAGGAACTATTCAAATTAGAACCATAATTCTGTAGAGGCGAGATTATCGAAAACAAGAGCTAAAAACGATTGGTCAGAAGACTATTGGGAACTTTTGCATACCTTTGGGGACCAACAATCAGCTAGTCAGTCGCAAAAGAACTGTTAAGCTGTGAGGGTCGACCAAAGGAACAAACTGCAGTGTTCGTCTATCTCCATCTCATCAAGAGGGTGCTAGAGACGTAAAAGACGATTTCACGAGTCCCAGAGTCTACAAGTAAGATAACACTAATAGTTTTGATATGTGTATGTTTATTGTATATTGATTGCCATGTATAAATAATATGTTTTTGATATATAGTTACAGAAACAGATTATTGTTTCTGAGACAGTATGCAGGTGGTTTGATGTACCTTAGCCGTAAGATTCTAATTGAATTGTGCATATGGGAACCCTGCAGGTGTCTGATGCTATGGACACTTTGCAGAGGAGACCGCACACTTATAGCTAACGAGAATACTGTAGCCAGAGCTCCGACTTTTCCAGGTCGGACCTGGGATCACGTTTGTGGAGACGAACGCCTGACCGTCGCTCCCGTGGAACCAAGGAGAACTACCACGATTCTACCTGACCACGTCCAAACCCCACAGCTACAAGAGTGACCCGACTTACCTTAGCTAAGTCCCCCCCAAGAACTGAGTCATACCCTCGAGAAACTAGAACCTTTGAAACTTACGAACCGTGAAAATCGTAACCGCAGGTAGCAAATGACGAAAGAAACCTGTTAAAACATTTTCCCAGCACTTGGAACTATATTACTTATTAATTTACCGATTAATGCAGAAATGTTAAAGTTTGTGTTGAATATATAAAAAGTGAAATTACATACATACGACTGGTGTCATTCTATTTGTATTGTTGTGTAGTTATTAGTTTTCTTCTCTTGAGACATAATAATCTAGTCTTTTGATTAGTCATCACCGGTTCTCAAGTTGAGCCAAATGATACTAAAATTCCCGAGAACAAATATAAATTTTATGTGACCAAAGTACCGTGATCTGTCTCTCACACCACTTTAGGACTTCTGGTAAAAGAACGATCGATAGTGGTAGCGCATCGCCCATCTATCAATAAGTCTTACCCCCTAGTAAGATAAACGTATCTTTCCCAGAATATCATCACACAAATCTTAGAGTTCAGGGCAAACGATCTTCTTCCTCTCATTGATCTTTTTGTGACTAGGGCTTAATCAATCGTCTTCACCTCATTGATAATCAATTTGTTGTTGTTGTTGTTGTTGTTGTTGTTGTATCAATTTTTTTTATTCAAATTGTACTGATAATAATCTCATTGATAAGAACAGAGTTGATCCATAATCGAGAAAGGCTTCAAACATGTTCCTCTCGTTGACGATACTCCATATAATAGCGTACGGGCTCTTTGATCTGAAACAGAAATCCAACAGTTTGCGATAAAAAATAAATAAACAAACAAACAAACAAACAAACGTACAAAAAACGGCAGGCCTATAACGTACATGGAAGCAAAATTACTACAATAGTGACAACAACAACTGCAACATGTAAAGCAGCAACCACTACTACTACTGTACAACAACTATAACGACAACAACTGCTACTACGTCCCCCGCATCCTGTGAAAGGAGATGGAGTCGGTGGTGAGAGAGCGGATAACGGAACACTTGGAGTCGAACGATTTGGTCAGTGCACAGTAACATGGCTTCGTCCATTTGTCTTTCCTGCTCGACCCAAATGCTTGATGTCATGAACAGATGGACCGGAGTCATCGATGCCTGGCGGCAGCGTTGATATCCTTAACGTTGACTTTATGAAAACGTTTGATTGTGTGCCAAACCAAGGGCTTCTTTCCAAAGTGGCTCCTCGTGGCGTTCAAGGAAATGTGCTCAACTGGATCAAGGCGTTTCTGTCCAAAAGAAAGCAGCGTGTGGTGGTCAACGAGGCTCGATCAGGCGAAGCAAGTGTTACATCCGGCATCCCTCAAGGCACCGTCCTCGGACCACTTCTGTTCGCACTGTATATCAATGACCTGCCTGGTCAATGCTCCAGCTCTGTTGAGCCCTTCGCACCCAAAAGCGCTTGCATGTCAGGCGAAGCAAGTGTTACATCCGGCATCCCTCAAGGCACCGTCCTCGGACCACTTCTGTTCGTACTGTATATCAATGACCTGCCTGGTCAATGCTCCAGCTCTGTTGAGCCCTTCGCACCCAAAAGTGCTTGCATGTAGCTTCTTCGCAGACGACACATAACTGTTTGCATGTAGCGGCTCAGAAGAAGTGATAACAGTTCTAGAGAAAGATCTAGACGGTTTTCAGAGTTGGTCAGACCACTGGCTTCATCCAGGAAATTGCCACACACTTAAGCTTGGCCACAACAAATCCAGCGCAGTGCATTGCATGAAGGGGAAGAGGAATGGAGAAGAATACAACGTCACTGTGCACGAGTCTCATTTCGAGAAAGACTTGAGCGTGTACAATGACAGAGGCCTGAACATCAAGGAGCATGTTGGGAAAACTACCAGCAAAAGCAAACGGTGTAGTGGGTATGTACAATCAGGGGATCCTTCGATTACCTAACTGAAGAATTCTTTGTCCAACTGTTTAAAGCCACGTACGTCCTTTCTTCCAATACTGTCATTCAGTGTGGCACCCATAATCATCATCATCATCATTATAATAATAATAATAATAATAATAATAATAATAATAATAATAATAATAATAATAATAATAATAATAATAATAATAATAATAATAATAAATTATTATTACTATTTTGTTATAACGCAAAACCAAACGTAAAGATTGCTCTAAGCGCTCGCACGCATACACACATACATTCGCTCGAAAGGATAAACATTTAAACAATGTGATTATTACATTATGTCATTATGAGATAAACAGCACATTTTGTGATTATGAGATAAACAGTACATTATGTCATTATGAGATAAACAGCACATTTTGTGATTATGAGATAAACAGTACATTATGTCATTATGAGATAAGCAATACATTATGTCATTATGAGATAAGCAATACATTATGTCATTATGATATAAAACGGTTAAACGTCGTAAGAAACAATACAAACATCACATCTAACAAGGATAAACATTTGAACAATACGGTACAACATTATGAGATTAAACACGGTAACCATCGTAATTAATAATAACAAACATCACATCTAAGTATAAAAAGGCATGTTTAAAAAGAGACACACATACTTACACACACACACACACGCACAACACACACACACACACACACCACAGAGAGAAAGAAAGACATTAGCATTAAGAATAAATAATGAAAGAATTATATATATATGAAAATAAAAAGTACCACTTAGTGAAACGGGGGAAAAAAAGTAAAATAACAATAAAAACAATATTCAACAGCTCTACTTAGGAATTTCTTTTATAAAACAGAGTAGCATTCAACTAAAACTATTTTTAACAAAAATGACTGTGCCGATGTATGAGATTTGCAGCAGGACATGTCATACTGTGAAAGGCTGTTTCACGTCTATCTCCCTAGTCTGATTACTGTCGCAAAAGAGGAAACATGATACTGTAGTTGTCTTTCAATATGCCCATGGCATGTACAAAGCCCATAGGCCACAAGTTCAGTTTTTCAGTGGTAGAGGTCCCAACTTGAAGTTGTTCAAAGGTCATTGTAGACTCAAAGTTGGTTGAAACTTCTTTTCTCAGAGAATCACCAATGTCTGCAGGAGAAGGTTGTTACAGCAACCAGTGAGCAGCTTCAATAATCCAACTAGGCTCTTTCTGGAAGAACAGTCCCAGCCTTTACTATAGCTCTGCATGCCTCAACTAACTCGCAGCCTTATGTGGTTTTATCCTTCAAAGGCAGTAGCACAGGTTGCCCCGCATGCCACGAGTCTTGGATTGACCCACTTGATCGATCAACAAGCTGTTCAGCCTTCTACAACGGAATGAACAAGTGACAGGTAACAAGAGAAGACAGAGGGGAGCTAGAAAAAGGAGGACGAGAGAGAGAGAGAGAGATAGGGGGGGGGAGAGAGAGAGAGTAACTAACGGAGGAATGGGAGTACTGTGCTTTTCGTATTATTTTGGCGAGAATTCCTTTCAGCTGTTTATCAGCAATATAGCTTCGAGTCTTGCAAACCGAACGAGATAACAGCTTCACTCGGTATAAAAGCCTCAAGTTTAATTTATTGCGGCTAACATTTGCTATTGCCGAGGTATGGTGGAAATAACCGTACAATTTTATTATCCTAAAACTTAAGTATAGCGCGGACACGCACGCGGACACACACACACGCACATACACATAAAATGTCTACACGCACATACACATAAAATGTCTACTATCTAGTATGTCTAATATCACCTAACTGTGTGAACAGACATTAAGTAATGACTGATTGATTGCTACACATAAAAACACAAAATTTCTGAGACTTTATTAGTAAAATTCCGTACCGAATACCGAAGCGCAGTATTGTAGTTCAAAAAAATACAATAGCAATAGAGCACTGAATAGTACGTGTACATTAATTAAAACACAAACAACACACACACATATAAACATACATATGCACATACACACACACTGACACACACACACACACACACATGCACACACGGTGACGCATACAAGCACACACAAACCAAGGGCTGAATACTTCATTCACCTTCCCTTTGTTTCTAACCCTTGCATTCCTCACTGAGAGCAGCGAATAACTCATATAAATGATACACTCTTTAAAACAGAGCTTTGTCCCCTCTCTTCCGATCCCCCCAACACAAAAACATACGCACACACACAAACACCCACGCATACACATACACACTAACAGTTGGTTGTATATAACCCTTCTTTATCTCGATGTTCAGAAGTTACATAAACGATTGTGTAGTCAAAACAAAGTCACATTTCACTCGTGTATGTCTTTATCGTAAAACAGTGCGTGCAGATAATGTCTGAAAATGTTAATCTAAAGCTGAAAAAAAAAATAATAACCCACCTTCCCCCATAAAAAGGTAGAAAACTAGACACCATTCCGTTTACTCGTCCGTCTTGCATTAAATTAAAGTTAAAGTTGACATAACCAAACACAGTGTCATGTTGTCATGTTTCGTTGTTGACGTTGCATCGCCCACAGGTCGAATTACCTTAGTGTAAAACTTGGGAACAATGAAGTATCTAGTATCGTGTACATTATTTAGTGCGCATACACCGAGATCATAAGATGATTCAACTTTAATCTATCTATCTATCTATCTATCTATCTATCTATCTATCTATCTATCTATCTATCTATCTATCTATCTATCTATCTATCTATCTATCTATCTATCTATCTATCTATCTATCTATCTATCTATCTATCTATCTATCTATCTATCTATCTATCTATCTATCTATCTATCTATCTATCTATCTATCTATCTATCTATCTATCTATCTATCTATCTATCTATCTATCTATAATACCCCTTGGGGTCATGAGCAATCTTGCCACTGTAGATTGTTCTAACCTATAAAGGGAACAGTGAAAGCCCCAGTTGAAAACCTGTCTTGCCTTTGTAGGCATGACAGATTCACTGCGGCAACAGTACCCCCGTTGGAGTGCCGGGGGTTTCAGTATAAATAGTATCCCCACTTTATGGAAATTTAGTGCTTTAAATTCCCACTGTTGCTATCTTCCTCATATACTCTTTCCCATTCCTGCTCTGTCCTATCACTCTGCTATACTA
>CM072523.1:47518718-47541218 GCA_036898135.1 Oncomelania hupensis
TTCGCGAGGAGGAGGGGGAGGAACTTGGTCAAACTGGGTCCCTTTAATAAAATGTAAACTATTGAATGGTAGACTATACGCGAGAGTAGGCAATGGTAGCCTAACAACGGAAACATGCAACCCAGCATACCGCGCGCCAGGTAATAAAAACTGACAGGAAAAGAATGCTAACCTTTATCTGTGTTTGACCAAACACGTCGCTTTCTAAAAAAAAAAAAAGCTGTGTTTTGCTGCAAGCTTCATTTTTTTTAAAATTGAGGACAACATTTTCTGTGAACGTTAAACAGATCTGTGAAAAAGATGGAATAATGTCATCAAAGCTGCGTGCACCCACGTTGATCAATTTAGTATCCCTGTCATAGAAACTACAATGACTAAGCGGGATCGAAGAAGGAGCTTCCAGGCCATTCATGTGTCCACAACATGGCACAATGTTAGAAGCTTCCAAGGATATATCGAGATACGAAGATACGAGGGGTACAATAGGTATATAAAGTATAGGCAAAAACTAAGGATACGAAATGCTCCGTAGACAAGTTAACACACAAGCGCACGATCGCGACTACGCACACTCACACACACGCACGCACGCACACGCACATGCACACATACATATAAACACGTACACAGACAAAGACACACAAGGGAAGACCTAGCACATCAAAACAGATCTGTCTATCTATCAATCTATCTATCTATCTATCTATCTATCTATCTATCTATCTATCTATCTATCTATCTATCTATCTATCTATCTATCTATCTATCTATCTATCTATCTATCTATCTATCTATCTATCTATTCATGGGGCCGGGTAGCTCAGTTGGTAAGAGCGTCTTGCTAGTAACCGAAAGGTCGCTGGTTCGAATCCCGGATTGGTCAACGTGTGATCATATTATTTTCCCCTTTACCAACAACTGGCCCGCTGGTGTCAGTATAAATCGGTCCAGTAGTCACCTATATGCGAAAGTGTCGTGTGACTATAATCTACAAACAACATCTAGAGAGAGAGAGAGAGAGAAAGTGAGAAAGAGAGAGAGATAGACGGGGGGAGGGGAGAGAGAGAGTAGGTGTGAACGGACTTTCAATGTTCAAATATTTAGGAGCCATTGCATCAGACAATGGGTCCCGACAGTAAGTTCTCTCCAGGATCGCACAAATAACTGCTGCCCTGGCAAGGTTGAAGCCAATTTGGAAAGACAGAACCGTCAGTCTACATTTCAAGATTAGACTGCTGCGCTCCTTTGTCATCTCCATCTTCCTATACGCTTGCGAAACATGGACCCTCAAAGCAAATCTACAACGAAGAATACAAAGCATGGAGATGAGGTGCTACAGAAGACTTCTGGGCATTTTCTATACCCAGCACATCACCAACGACGAAGTCCGACAGACCATCACACAAGCCATTGGACAACACGATGACCTGCTCACAGTGGTGAAGAAACGGAAACTCCGATGGTATGGCCACGTCACCAGATCATCAGGTCTTTCAAAGATCATCCTGCAAGGCACAGTGCAAGGAGGTAGAAGAAGAGGGAGATCGAAAAAGAGGTGGGAGGATAACATTCGAGAATGGACTGGTTTGACACTGAGCGAAACAATCAGGGTTGCTGAGGACAGGAAAAGATGGAGTATGCTGGTTAAACGATCATCTGTGGTGACCCTACGACCTTCGAGTTACGGGACAGGATAGGATAGGATCAATGTTCTAATAACATAACACAGCTTGTAAGAACCTTTTCAGGGATATAGAGATCCGAGGATACAAAGGATTCACAGGTTACCAAAATTCCAAAGCATTCAAAATGCCCTGAAGGCAAGTTGAAAAAAAGCACACACACACACCCATACCCACACCCACCCACACACACACACACATACACACACTTGCAAACATACTCTTAGCAAAGCTGTATTCCGTGTGACAAAATATACTGTATAGATTTTCCATAGAACATAGTCTTTAACAAAACAACAGCTACATAGATATAAACAGTCTTATGTGCTCTGATAACGTGACTGACCACCACCTCTCCCTCCACATACACACCCACGTATGTTTATTGTGCAAGTACATATTAATGGAACGGTACAGTAGGCCTACTGACCGCCCTCAGAACTTAGTTAGTTAGTTAATTTTTCATTGCTTACAGGGTCCAGAGAACTGCAAAGAGCCGAATCAGGATCACAAAATCAAGACCACAACTTCCCCTCAGAACTGTACTTGAGTACTGTGAGATAAGGCAGAACGTAGAATACCATTCGGTACTGGAGAACCAACCCCACATCGAACTACCAATAATAGTATTGTAGAGATCTGCCTGAACAAAACTCAACATGAACATAGTTTGTTGGTTTAGTTGTTGTTTTTTTTTAATTGCAAAGACAAACATGACATATAAAACATAAAAGGCACATAAAAAGGGTAAAGGTAAAGGTGGTCCCATAGCCTTGTGGCCGTAGGGGAGCGTGATGTTGGAGATCACACTTATCTTGGGCCAGCGTAATGAGGGTGATGCCCATCTCTCTCCCTCGCTGCTTTACCTTCCCCATCCTTAAGAGAGTAGGTACTCAGCCACAGTCGAGTCAACTGGGGGCGATGTTATTTGTCGCTTCTCGGTTTGCGGTCACCGATCCAAGTGCTAACCGCACTGGACGGTGCTTAACTTGCGACACAGTAGCCGAAAAAGTGCTCCAACCACTGCGCTATCCGGCACCCCAAAAGTCACATACACACGTTAATTGAAAACTAGACAGGTGAGGGCGGGGTGGACGAGGCGTGGACTGCAACAACAACAACAAAAACAACAATAACAACAACAACAACAACAACAACAACAACAACAACAACATTTCTTGCTAACTTGTTGTAAGGGTGTTGGATACAAAATATAAAATATTGTTCTAGTTGAATAATTTATAACGACACATTAAGAGTCCTTGCATAAACTCTGTTCTATGGAATGAAACACCCCATAAATGGAAACTTTAGAGGTGACAGAAGCACAACAAGTTGAACGCTGCTTACCTGCATAATAATTTGTATACTGTAGGCTTTCCACACTCACAAGCGCGCGCGCACGCGCACTGTAGAATATTACTATTGTTATTATACAAACCACCTCAGAGCTAACAAAACTAACGAACTGATTTACACACGGATACAAATCATGCAAGATAGGAGGCTTTCCTTGCCTGGTCCTGTGTGGCCTGAATATCAAGCCTGAATATTGGAATTCACATGTGGGGCGGTAGTGAGTAGCCTTAGTACTCTAGGCCAGACAAACAGGCTGTATGCGAGCGACTGCAGTGTGTGTGCGTGTGTGTATGCGTAAGAGAGAGAGAGAGAGAGAGAGAGAGAGAGAGAGAGAGAGAGAGAGAGAAGAGAGAGAGAGAGAGAGAGAGAGAGAGAGAGAGAGAGAGAGAGAGAGAGAGAGAGAGAGAGAGAGAGAGTTGAGTATGTCTGCCGCGACGTCGCAGCTAGACTGTGCACTCTCTGTCTTCTGTTTAATATATTGGCTTTTTCAACATTCTTTCAGAACGGAGTCATGCAGCTTATATGTAAGCTTATATATCTAATATTCAAACAGCGAATATATTTAAGACGGCCTTCCGCTGTTCGCTAAAAGGACGGGGAATATATTAATGCATAATGCAATGTAGAACGGCAAATCAACTGGCGCACAGCTAGTGTGACAGCAAGATCACGGTGACTTCTTTTCTAGATTGAAAAAAAAAAATACCGAAATTGTCGCGAGACTGTGACTGTGTTGCCATTCTCTCTGGCTAAAAAGAAATATAAAGGTATGTGTGCGTGCGTGTGCGTGTGTGTGTGTTAAAGTGAGTGTCTTTTCTGTGTGTAGGTGGGTGTGGGTGTGTGTGCATTCTGTTTGTGTGTGTGTGTGTGTGTATTCTGTGTGTGTATTCTGTGTGTGTGTATTCTGTGTGTGTGTGTGTGTGTGGGCATGTAGAAACGACGTTCTGATGACACACACATGAAACTCCACATGGTTTCTTCTGACTTTTTTGGAAGGCCGTACTATTTTGACGTCAAAATAGTTCTCCGTTGAGTTAGAGCTGTTTTATGATTAGGGTTAGGTTAAGGGTTAGGGTTAGGGTTTGGGTTAGGAATAGCTTCAAAAAAATTGAAAATGTCAAAATAATGTCAAAAAAATGGGAAGTGTGTCAAAATAATGTATGTAGAATTTCACAACAGTCATCATCACAACGTCGTTTCTACAAAAATGTGTGTGTGTGTGTGTGTGTGTGTGCGCGCGCACTTACTTACACGGTGTTATATGGACAAACCAGTGAACATCTACATAACTTGTTTTGACAGACCTACTTGTGTCGACGTCAGAACAATGATCCGTTAGGGTTAGGGCTGGGTTAGGGTTAGGGTTAATGTTCGAACACTTAAAAGTACTTAAAAGGGGGGACAAAATAATGACCCATTGTCAGCACAACGTATGTGGCGTTTCAGGAAAGTCGTGATAATACTGTGTATCATCGCCCCGTGTGTGTGTGGGGGGGTGCGGGTGTGTGTGTGGGTGTGTGTGTGTGTGTGTATGTGGGGGTGTGTACTAGAATGTGTGTGATGACATTACATTACATTACATGATCATTGCTTTAGGTCCAGCGGACTCTTCCGAGCCAAATCAGGACCGGACAACCCCCGATCCGCATAAAAGATCTGCTGAAACAACCCTAGTGGTAAAACTGAACGCTCTCCACCAGCCAGCCACTTTACATTAAAGACATCCCACGCAGGGGACGGCTGAGGCTGTACTCTAATTTATCGAACTTCAGTTTACAAAAATAAAATAGAATACAAACATCATTATAAATTATCAACAAAACACATACATATAAAATGCCTACATTGCTAAATAATAACGTCAAAGGAAGCCCTAGTGACCACCTGGCAGAAAGCGTTCAATATTCCCAAGCGGATCCAACAGACCTCACACACAAATAAGGAGTCTTGTCCCGGAAGAGTTTTGAAGAAAGAAGGTATGTGACTGGTCTAGCGAAGAAGAAGATAGTATAGCAGATTGATAGAACAGAGCAGGACTGAGAAAGAGCAAATGAGAAAGACATCGACAGTGGGAATTTAAAGCACTAAATTTCCAGAAAGTGGGGATACTATTTATACTGAAACCCCCGGCACCCCAACGGGAGAGGTGTGTGAGGATGACGCCAAGTACCCGAATGTCCGTAGAGAGCAGCGTATGTGCTTGAGAGTACTAGAGTGTGTTTGTGTGTGTGTGAGAGAGGGTGTGTGTGTGTATGTGCGTGTGTGAGCACTCCATTCATGTGCGCGCATTCATGAGAGCGTGTGAATATTGTTATGCTTATTTTTTATTGTATGTGCGCTCGTTCGTGTGTGTGTCCTGCTTGTGTTAGTCATTGTTTATAGGGTCCAGCAGACTGCAAAGAGCCGAATCAGGACCACTTCTGCTTGCGTATACATACGTATTTATGTGTGTAGAGTATATGTGTCACATGTGTAGACTGCTATTTGCGTAAATATTTCTTTGCTTCTTCCAAACAATGAACCGCCAGTAGGCCTACTGAAGGCAGAATATTGCATTTCAAAGAAAGACGAATGGCTTTATGCAGTCAGCTGCAACGATTATCCAGCATACCACGCTACCCACCACCTTCCCTCCACTCCTACCCCCTCCCCCTTCTATCTTCCTGCTATTTTTTTTAAACATCACTGATCCGTGAAGCCTTTCATGGAAATTGTTACAGTGCATGCACCTCCAGTCACGTTTGAAGTGTGGGTGGGTTTTGGCTGTATGTGTAAGAGCTAGAGAGAGAGAGAGAGAGAGAGAGAGAGAGAGAGAGAGAGAGAGAGAGAGAGAGAGAGAGAGAGAGAGAGAGAGAGAGAGAGAGAGAAATAGAGGGACAGAGCGAGAGAGAGACAGAGACAGACTGACAAAGAGAGAGAAAGACAAACAGAGATAGACAAAGTGAAAGACACATAAGATAAGATAAGATAAGATAAGATAAGATAAGATAAGATAAGATAAGATAAGATAAGATAAGATAAGATAAGATAAGATAAGATATAATTAACAACGGTAAAAGAGTAAGCTTTGGGTGTGCTTTTTTTAACATTTGCCCTTGAAGCTTGAAAAAACAGAGAGAGAGAGAGAGAGAGAGAGAGAGAGAGAGAGAGAGAGAGAGAGAGAGAGAGAGAGAGAGAGAGAGAGAGAGAGAGAGAGAGAGAGACAGAGAAAAGAGAGAGAGAGAGCGAGAAAGAAAGAGAGAGGTATAGTGAGAGGGGAGGGGTGGGTGTAAGGCGCGGGGGAAGAGATATTCAGAGAGTGAGGAGTAAGAAAATTAAAGTTCGACCCCAGACAGAAAGACAGAAGATTGGAGGAGGCGTCATTGGTGGATGAGGAGGGGAGACATGGGGAGAAGGAGGAGGGGAGTGGGGAGGGGCGGCAGCTTCTATAATTCGATGCACATTTCTAGTATTTCGACGTAGCCTACTGTGCCGAACCAGGTTCACAAAACGCCTGTAGTACGTAACCTTCCAATGCCCCATGGTAGCTCACGGCCGAATAAAAGGGTTAAAGTCTCTTTTGAAAATGCTGTTGCAGATCTAGTTCTTTGTACCAAGTGGGCGTGACACCATTCTCCATAGGCCTGTTAACCCTGTAAGCCTATCAAAGTTGACAACCCAACAAAAGGTGCATAATTATTCCACGTAACCTAAAAGAACAGTTGTTGTGTTTTTTAAATCCAATTTAAAAAAAAAGCCATAAAATTAAATTTTAAAGGGATTAACTTTCACACATTCAGAATCACATATCCTTTTTTGAAAATTTCCGTGATAGTTTTGCTCTACTGGGAAAAAAGAAGATTATTACTATGTCTTCAGATCTTCTGCCGTTAAACAGTCTCACGCACAAAATTATAAGCCGCTGCTACCTGGACCCATCCAAGCTGGTAACTGAGATCCATTATGCTTCAACCTCACAACAGGAGCGGGTTCCCTAACCACAACGCTACCGCACCACGTAGCACTGCAACGAAAAGCCCAACTGTATATTTATAGAACAGTATGTAAGCCAGTGGGGTGTGGTCTCCCTCATCCATTAATAGACCAGTTATAAGAGCTGTGGGGTAGTCGGGCTCCGTCTCTTGGACCAGAGAAGGTCCCTAAAACCGTAAGAGGGTTAGTTAGTTTAGTTAGTTAGTTAGTTATTGCTTGCAGGGTCCAGTGAACAGCAAAGGGTCGAATCATGACCACAAAATCAAGACCACAACTTGGATGAAAGAGGACTCACCCCCGATCCGCATAAAAGATCTGATGAAACAACTACACTAGTGTTAACACTGAAAGCACCCCACCAGCCGATCACTTTATAATAAAGTCATCCCAAGCAGGGGATGCTGAGACTATACCTTAATTTATCGAACCCCCGTTTACAAAAGCAAAATAGAATACACACATCATTATAAAATATCAACAAAACACATACATATGAAATGCCTACATTCCTAAATAATAATATCCTTATAAGGAAGCCTTATAATAATAATAATAATAATAATAATAATAATAATAATAATAATAATAATAATAATAATAATACAGGATGCTATGTACGCGCCTTTCCCCAAGGCTCAAAGCGCGGCGATCTATACCAACATACACGCTCTCCTGTCTCATTTACCCTCACACACACCAAATACACATGCATCACTCAAACAGGTGGTGTAAAGGCAGGAAGATCGCTATTAGAAGACGGAAGAAAATCGAATTTTTATTTTTGAAATTTTTATATTGACTGCATCCTGTACCATTATTGAAGGGAGGGAGGAAACCGGAGCGCCCGGAGAAAACCCTCGGTGACCTCAATAGTCTCGTACCTAAGTCACATACGTTCGCCCCTTGCGGGAATCGAACCCGCGACCTTCGGCATAGGAAACCGGCGACTTATCCACTGCGCCACGAGACCACCCCTTATTAACCATTTGGCAGAAAGCGTCCAATATTTTCAAGCTGATACAACAGACCTAACATAGAAATGAAGAGTTTTGTCCCGGGAGAGTTTTCAAGAAGAAAGGTAGGTGACAGGTCTAGCGAAGAAAGAGATAGTATAGTTGATTGATAGAACAGAGTAGAAATGAGAAAGAACAAAAGAGAAAGGCAACGGCAGTGGGAATTTAAAGCACTAAATCTCCAGAAAGTGGGGATACTGTTTATACCGCAACCTCCGGCATCCTCACGGCTACAAAAGCACGCAGTCCACACAATCGTATGAGAACTATAGTGTGAACAGTAAGCCATAGGACAGAGGGCCAGCCAATGTTCCACCACCAGCATGTCCCTAGTCCAAATTCAGGTATTCACTCCTTCTCCCTCCCTCCCTCCCCCATGTGCCGCCGATAAAGCTTAACCGCCTACTTGAGACATCAACGTTAATTTAAATAATGCGAACTGAGAAATCATGAAGTAGGGGGGGTGGGAGGGAGTGGAGGGGAGACTGCAAACTCTCTAAAGAGAGAGAGAAAGAGAGAGAAAGGGAGAAAGAAAGAAAGAAAGAAAGAAAGAAAGAAAGAAAGAAAGAAAGAAAGAAAGAAAGAAAGAAAGAAAGAAAGAAAGAATAAAATAATAGATAAATATGAAAGAAATGTTTCAAAAAGAAAACAATTTTGAAAACTTTTCTTTGGTTAAACTATTAAAGATATTTTAGACTACATAGAAATTTGAATCTAATCAGAGAGAGAGAGAGAGAGACAGAGAGAGAGAGAGAGAGAGAGAGAGAGAGAGAGAGAGAGAGAGAGAGAGAGAGAGAGAGAGAGAGAGAGAGAAGAGAAAATAACAATTTTATTTAGCAAGGGTAAGAAAGTAAGCATTGGGTGTGCTAATTTACATTACATTACATTGCAAGCCCTTGGCCGAGAATAATAATAATTATTAGTATAACAAATTTACTTTATGGCAGTAACATCATAATGTAACAACATGTGATAGATGTATATATGGAGAGAGAAAGAGAGCGAGAGAGAGAGAGAGAGAGAGAGAGAGAGAGAGAGAGAGAGAGAGAGAGAGAGAGAGAGAGAGAGAGAGAGAGAGAGAGAGAGAGAGAGAGAGAGAGAGAGAGAGAAATTGAACTAGCAGTAAAGGGACATAATTGAAATGTTTCATATGCGAACGAGCAATCCAATCAAGGCATTTGTTTCCCTTTACTTGGTCATCGATGGGACAAGACACGAGATGTGCGATGGGAAGAAAATGTGGAGAAAGAACAATATTTCAATAAATAAAATAATAATTAAATTATAATAAATAAATCGATCAGTCAATCAAACATGTAAAATAAATACTTGAAAATGCTAGCAACGCAGTTTTCATTTGTTCTAAGGAGGCACGGTGGTCTAATGGTAGTGCTTTGGCTTGCGGATCTGAAGGACCCGGGTTCGAGCCCTGGCCGGGCCATTGTGTTGTGTCCCTGGGAAAGACACTTTACTCCCGTTTCCTACTCCTTCGGATGAGAGTATAAACCGAGGTCTAGTCTGTGTGTCGCATACATTCCATCATAACGGACTTTAAAGATCCTGCCGCTCATGTCCTAGACGGGTGAGTGCCGGTAACCAGAACACACCCAGCATGCACTTGGTCCTTCTCCCTCATCCCTGGCTGCCCAGAATTGTGCTTAGTTGTCCGGGCGTCAGACCATGCGCCCAAAGGCTGCGGGTGGGCGTCTCGGGCGGTTTGAGTTAGATCCTGTATCGGCCAGCGCTTTGAGCGGCTTTTGAGTTGGTAAAGCTATATAAAAAGTGATTAAATTAAATTAAATTAGGTTTATTAAACAAAAATGTTTTATACAAGCAATTCATTTTGTATAATTGTTGAGAAGAGAAAACTAGAGGGGCAAAGCCCATTATGCCTAACATGCTCCGTATGGAACTTGCAATATTTCACATGAAAATTAGTGCCCAGAAAAATCAAAATGAAATAGTGGCAATAAAATCCAAATACAGAATTTGACCTTTCAATGCTCTTGACCTTGAGATGACCTTGACCTCTGGCTCCAAATACACTCAAATACTATGAAATAAAGTACAGCAAAAGGTGTATTATTCCCCCCACCCCCCCACCACCCCCACCCCCCCCCCCCCAAAAAAAAAAAGAAAAAAGAAATCCTATCCTATCCTATCCTGTCCCGTAACCCGAAGGTCGTAGGGGCACCACAGATGATCGTTTAACCAGCATACTCCATCTTTCTCTGTCCTCAGCAGCCCTGATGGCTTCGCTCAGTGTCAAACCAGTCCATTCTCGAATGTTGTCCTCCCACCTCTTTTTCGGTCTCCCTCTTCTTCTACCTCCTTGCACTGTGCCTTGCAGAATAGTCTTTGCAAGGCCTGATGATCTGGTGACGTGGCCATACCATCGGAGTTTCCGTTTCTTCACCACTGTTAGCAGGTCATCGTGTTGTCCAATGGCTTGTGTGATGGTCTGTCGGACTTCGTCGTTGGTGATGTGTTGGGTATAGGAAATGCCCAGAAATCTTCTGTAGCACCTCATCTCCATGCTTTGTATTCTTCGTTGGAGATCTGCTGTGAGGGTCCAGGCTTCGCAAGCATATAGGAAGATGGAGATGACAAGGGAGCGCAGCAGTCTTACTTTGGAATGTAGACTGATGGTCCTGTCTTTCCAAATGGGCTTCAACCTTGTCAGGGCAGCAGTTGTTTGTGCGATCCTGGAGAGGACTTCCTGTCGGGACCCATTGTCTGATACAATGGCTCCTAAATATTTGAAGCTATGCACTGTGTTGAGGGATTGGCCTTGGACATTGATGTCCGTATTGATGCCATTGGTGTTGTTGGTCATCATTTTGGTCTTCTCTGCACTTATTTCCATTCCATAGGCTCTGGAGGTGGTGTCAAGCCTCTGTACCAGCTGTTCAAGTTCTTGTTCCTCTCCAGCTAATCCATCAATGTCTGCTGCAAAACGAAGATTGGAGATTGCTCTACCCCCTATGCTGACTGTGCCTTCATGGTCTGCAAGAGCATCTGACATAATGCGCTCTAGGAAGATGTTGAAGAGTGTTGGAGAGAGTAGGCATCCTTGACGCACACTGATTGTTGTTCTGAACCAGTTCCCGATTGCGCTGTTGTGAAGGACTGCACTGGTAGTCTGGTCATACAGGCTTTTGATGACTTCACTAATTTTAGGGCTGATGTTGTACACTTTCATTGTTGCCCATAGAGCTGCATGCCAGACTCGGTCAAACGCCTTCTTGAAGTCTATGAACACATGATATAGATGTTGTTGGTACTGTAGGTATTTCTCACAGATTATTCTGAGGTTGAAAATCTGCTCAGTGGTACTTCGCCCTGCCCTGAATCCTGCTTGTTCTTCAGCTATGATTTGTTCAGCTTGGGGTTTCAACCTGTTGAGTATTATTTTCAGGAGGACCTTGATAAATAAATAAATAAAAATAAATAAATAAACTAAGATATTAATTTTAAAGAATAAAATAAATAATAAATAAATGAATAAAATAAAACACACACACAAAGCGGTGACCTTGGGGTGACCTTGACCTTCAGTGACCGTAACCTTGGGATGACCTTGACCCTCACGTGATCTCTCATGCATGTCTGATCAAATAACCCAATGCTAAGGGTTAAATAAGCAGGTATCCCACTGTACAATGACCTATTTTTAATGTTTTGTATGGCCAGGCCTAAAATGACCTTCAAGATCAATGCAAATAGGGAAAATATATGAATTACCAATCTGTCATCTCTAAATACAACAAGTTTGGTCTTTATATCTTTCATAGCTTATGGTCAAGGTCACTTCAAAATACCTATATAAACCGACTAGACAGCTCCTATCCAGGTCGTGACCTTGACCTTGGAGTGAGGTTGACCAATTGTGCAAAGTATGTGTGTCTCGTTGATATTTATCATGCATCAAATAATCATTCATGCGTCAAAGACTCATAACTTTATATTAACCTCGAAAAAAAATTGTAAAAATTGTTGTTGTTGTTTTTACTAACATTTGATGAGCCTGTGTCATTTATTCACTGATCATTTATGACATCTCATTGGTATACACCATCTTAAAAACTTTGGTTGTGATAGTTGACGTGACTCTGAGTACTTAGCCATTTTAAATGTGTTTTTTTTTTTTTTTTTTTTTTTTTTTTTTGCACAGACAGACGGCGGACAGACAGGCTGAAAGTGACTGACTGCAAGATATCACTGATGTTGTTGTTGTTGTTGTTGTTGTTGTTGTTGTTGTTGTTTTCCCTTCTTCCTCCTCCTCCTTCTCCTCCCTCTTCTTGAATTCAATCAGTTCAGAACCAGATTAGGCTGTTTGTGATGACTGTGCTTGTTTATGCATTATTATGTAGAAAGTGAGTGAACTGAAAGTACATGTACAGACACCCCTCCCTCTTCTTCTGCCTCCTTGCATCGTGCCTTGCAGGATAGTCTTTGCAAGGCCTTATGCTCTGGTGACGTGGCCATACCATCGGAGTTTCCGTTTCTTCACCACTGTGTACAGGTCATCGTGTTGCCCAATGGCTTGTGAGATGATCTGTCGGACTTCGTTGTTGGTGATGTGCTGGGTATAGGAAATGCCCAGACGTCTTCTGTAGCACCTTATCTTCATGCTTTGTATTCTTCGTTCATTCCTGGTTAGGCGATCTTAATAACGTACAGGCTTATAGACTTTGTCGATGTCTTGTCGCACATGTCTTGTCGTGTCTTGACATGTCTTGTCGTGTCTTGTCGTGTCTTGACATGTCTTGTCGTGTCTTGACATGTCTTGTCGTGTCTTGACATGTCTTGTCGTGTCTTGACATGAGAAAGAGGGGCAAAGCATGGAAGCGTGGAATTAAATTTTAAGAAAAGAACAGGTACTTGGCTTGGAGAGGCAGAATCCAGAGAGAGAGAGAGAGAGAGAGAGAGAGAGAGGGAGGGAGGGAGGGAGGGAGCGAGCGAGAGAGAGAGAGAGAGAGAGAGAGAGAGAGAGAGAGAGAGAGAGAGAGAGAGATTCTCCGATCTTCTCTACCCTTCTCCGTGTAAAAAATATAATAAAAATCAAATAAACAAATTTTTAAAACAAAGTAATAAATAACAGGCTGGGACTGTGTTCATAATATTACAAATGGCGTTATCATAACAGAACAACAAGGCACTGAGGTCATTACAACAGGCACGCGTGGTTATTATTATAGAAATTCTCGTCGTAATGGAATATTTGTGTCATTCATTAAAAACATTTCAAAATAATGTTTGTTTTTCACAAAACAAACTATTCGAAAAAGAACGTATTTTATAAGTCATACAAGTATTTCATAATTAGATGTATGACCTGTGGCATGATGAACAGCATAAACAGTCACGAATGAGTTTTTTAATCACTTAAATATGACATGCGCATACGTACATGGTCTACATGCACACACATACACATACTCCTTACGGACACACATACACACACAGATACCCCTTATGGACACACATACACACACTTTCACCACTATCATTCCTCTCCCTGCCAAACACGCTCATATTCAGTCACACACACAGGCAACACACATACACACACACACGCAACACTCACACATACATATGTAATCTAGAAAATAGGAGACAACCGTCAGTGTTGTAAGTTCAATGTAGACTCACAGTTTGGAATTATAATTCTGCTCTCACCCTATTGGGCTTTACCGTGTGAACACTATTCACACACACCCACACACACACCCACACACACACACACACACAAACAGTTCTTGTCCTTTAAACACACACACATGTATACGCATGCACACACAAACACACACACACACACATGAGCGTGCCCATTCACATTAATGCCTTCATTCTGTGTGTATTTCAAGATGACTTCGACACCCTCCGACCGCTGTGCTACCCCAACACCGACGTTTTTCTGCTCTGCTTCAGTGTGGTCTCGCCCACATCCTTCCACAACGTGCTGGAGAAGTGGGTGCCCGAGATTCTAAAACACTGCCCGCGGGCACCCCTTGTGCTGGTGGGCACCCAGTCTGACCTGCGGAACGACATGAAGATCCTGATCGAGTTGGCCATATACAAAGAGAAAGTGCTGTCTGAAGAAGAGGCCACGCGGCTGGCCTCGCAGTTGGGTGCTCAGTACGTGGAGTGCTCGGCGCTGATGCAGAAGAACTTGAAGGAGGTGTTCGACACCTGCATCCTGACGTCGCTTAACTGGGGCGAACAGGAAGAGCTCGCGCTGGGCAGGTCCAAAAGCCTGCTGCGCAGGTCCAAGAGCTCCAAGAGCAAAAACAGCGCCGCCATCTCCTATGCCCTCGCTATTTCCACGTCCAAAGGCTCCTCCAGTCCTAAGAAGGCGGGCTGGAAAAAGTTTTGCTGCTTCATGTGATAGTGACAGTGACACGACACTGAATTTATGACACTGACTTCGTCCTATCTGCCATTTTATTTTGGAGTCTTTTGACGCTCGTTGGAACTCTACGTTATAAGTGACGTTTGGATCACACACTCTGTGTGATATGAACTTCAGTGAAATAAATGTATTGAAGCTGTTCGTCCGTGAAATAGATAGTTTTAATCACACAAAGTTGTCTGGATGTTTATTGTGTGACACGGACTGAAATAATTGAGTCTTTTTAAGATCTTGTGCCGGGATTCATGAAATAAAATCGGTCAATTTTAATCATCGCATTTCATAGCTTCAGTCTCATTTCATCTGCTCATCGCCAGCCCATCGCTCCATAGAATCGAATCAACCAATTGGACACTTGGCCTTTGTTTTAGAAAACATGAACTTTGCTTAATTATGTAGTTTGAAGTATTTTTTCTTCTGAGCTTATGTGTACGACAATGTGACGGATGTTTGTCCTTGTAGACTTAGAAGCATACTACAGCCACTTGTTGTATCATGTTGGGTTGTACTTATGTTTGATACTCAATTTTAGTATGCTCATCAAAATCAATACATCTTTGTGCCTTTTTGTTGTTGTTGCTTACATTTCTTTTCCCCCACCAAACATTCAGCACTCGTATGCTTTTATTATGTTTGGCTGTGTCTATGACTGATGTTTGTGCTAATATGCCTATTACCTATGACACTGTTGGTGGATTTTCTCCCTCACTAAGCCTACTGTATAACCACAGTGTTATGTTACGCCGGAGTTAGATGTTATTTACCTACATTTTCTCTGTGTATTTATTTACCTACAATTTTTCTGTGTATTACCTATATATTTATGTACAGTCTATTAGTATTATCCCCACAGTGAGGGAGCCGTTTGTTACTGTATAAATAAATAGTATTCCCAAGTTCTGGAAATTTAGTGCTTTAAGTTTAAATTTATACTGTCGCTGTCTTTCTCCTTTGTTCTTTCTCATTCCTACTCTGTTCTATCAATCTGCTATATTATCTTCTTCGCTAAGCCAGTCACCTGCCTTTTTTCTTGAAAACTCTTCAAAAACTCCTTATTTGTGAATGGGGTCTTTTGGGTCAGCTTGTAAATATTGGATGCTTTCTGCCAAATCTGAAATGGTGACTAGGGCTTCTTATGATGTTATTTAGCAGTGTACTATGTAGACCTTTTCTATGTATGTGTTTTATTGATATTTTATAAAGATGTTTATATTCAGTTTTTGTAAACGGGGATTCGATATATTAGAGTATAGCCTCAGCGTCCCCTGCATGGGATGCCTTTACATGTATTGTAAAGTGTCCGGCTGGTGGAGTGCCTTCAGTGTTACCACTAAGGTTGTTTCAGCAGACCCCCTGTGGGGTGCCGGTTTTTTTAGTATAAATAGTATCCCCACTTTCTGGAAATTTAGTGTGTTAAATTCCCACTGTCACTGTCTTTCTCCTTTGTTCTTTCTCATTCCTAATCTGTTCTATTAAATCTACTATACTATCTTCTTCTTCACTAGACCAGTCACTTCCCCCGTTGGATTGCCGGGTGTTTCAGTATAAATAATATCCCCACTTTCTGGAAATTTAGTGCTTTAAATTCCCACTGTCGCTGTCATTCTCATTTGCTCTTTCTCATTCCTGCTCTGTTCTATCAATCTGCTATACTATCTTCTTCTTCGCTAGACCAGTCACCAATCTTTTTTCTTGAAAACTCTTCCGGGACAAGACTCCTTATTTGTGAATGAGGTCTGTTGGATCAGCTTGGGAATATTGGACGCTTTCTGCCAGGTGGTCACTAGGGCTTCCTATGATGTTATTATTTAGCAATGTAGGCATTTTATATGTATGTGTTTCGTTGATAATTTATAATGTTTGTAATCTAAATCTATTTTATTTTTGTAAACGGGGGTTCGATAAATTAGAGTACAGCCTCAGCGTCCCCTGCGTGGGTGTCTTTATTGTAAAGTGACTGGCTGGTGGAGAGCTTTCAGTTTTACCACTAGGGTTGTTTCAGCAGGTCTTTGATGCGGATCAGGGGTTATCCGGTCCTGATTTGGCTCGGAAGAGTCCGCTGGACCTAAAGCAATAATCATGTAATGTAATGATCTTGAGAATATTGGACGCTTTCTGCCAAATGGACATTTGGGCTTCCTATGATGTTATTATTTGGCAATATAGGCATTTTGTATGTATGTGTTTTGTTGATATTTTATAATGTTTGTATTCTATTTTGATTTTATAAACGGGGGATCGATAAATTAGAATATAGCCTCTGCGTCCCCTGCGTGGGATGTCTTTATTGTAAAGTGACCGGCTGGTGTAGTGCCTTTAGTGTTACCACTAGTGTTGTTTCGGCAGATCTTTTGTGCGGATCAGGTGTGAGTCCTCTTTCAGAAAAGTTGTGGTCTTGATTTTGTGGTCCTGATTCGGATCTCTGTAGTCCGCCGGACCCTGTAAGCAATTAATAACTAACTTACTAACCCTGTGTGGGATACCATTATTGTAAAGTGACCTGCTGGTGGAGTGCCTTCAAGGTTACCACTGCCACTGGGGTTGTTTTGGCAGATCTTTTATGCGGATGAGGGGTGAGTCCTCTTTCAGCCAAGTTGTGGTCTTGATTTTGCAGTCCTGATTCGGCTCTTAGCAGTCTGCTGGACCCTGTAAGCAATGAATAAATAACTAACCTCTTTCAACCAAGTTGTGGTACCCCTTGGGTCATGTGCAACCTTGCCACTGTAGATTGTTCTAACCTATAAAGGGAAAAGTGAAAGCCCCAGTTGATAACCTGTCTTGCCTTTGTAGGCATGACTGATTCACTGCGGCAACAGTACCCCCGTTGGAGTGCCGGGGGTTTCAGTATAAATAGTATCCCCACTTTCTGGAAATTTAGTGCTTTAAATTCCCACTGTCGCTGTCTTCCTCATTTGCTCTTTCCCATTCCTGATCTGTCCTATCACTCTGCTATACTATCTTCTTCTTCGCTAGATCAATGACCTACCTTTTTTCTGGAAAACTCTTCCTGGACAAGACTCCTTGTTTGTGTATGAGGTCTGTTGGATCAGCTTGGGAGTGTTGGACGCTTTCTGCCGGGTGGTCACTAGGGCTTCCTATGATGTTATTATTTAGCACTATAGGCATTTTATATGTATGTGTTTTGTTGATGATTTATAATGATGTTTGTATTCTATTTTGTTTTTGTAACCGGGGGTTCGAGTAGTTGGGGTAAAGCCTCAGCCGTCCCCTGCATGGGATGTCTTTATTGTAAAGTGACTGGCCGGTGGAGGGCATTCAATTTTCCCACTAGGGTTGTTTCGGCAGATCTTTTATGCGGATTGGGGGTTGTCCGGTCCTGATTTGGCTCGGAAGAGTCCGCTGGACCTAAAGCAACAATCAATCAATCAATCAAAACCAAGTTGTGGTCTTGATTTTGTGGTCCTGATTCGGCTCTTTGCAGTCCCCTGGACCCTTTAAGCAATGATTAACTAACTAAATCTGTATAAATATATATATGTTTACCTGAATAAAAATTTCGTTTAAACCAAACATTCAAAAGTGTCTGTAAATATTTTGTTGTGCTAGTTTATACCTGGATAGCTAGCTGCATCCCACCTGCAAGTGGACTACACATTAAGCATGGATAGGCTTTTTTTCTACCTCTTCTGCTTCATTTGGTTCTTCCTTGTTGCTTTTATCTTCTTTTTACTCTTTTATTTTAAAAAAAATCTCCTTGTTCTTCTTTCTCATTATCATTATGATTAGGAGCAGCAGAACCATTTTGTTCTTCTAAATAATAATAAACACAGAATGTATTTTTGCTGCTGATTATGTTTTTTTTGTCTGTTCGACTGATGCTGCTTGCAAAACAAAGGTTCAACTTTGAATTTTTTTTTGTCTTTTGTTTCTTTGGTATTGCCTGGAGTGTGTTTAATTTAATAAAGAAGTCCTTTCTTCAAATAACAAAAACAAAAAATCAAGCGAAATACTTTTTTTATTTTTTTATTTTTTTTTCAGAAAATGTAGTATGACAAAATGATGAAAATATTTTCATCGAAGTCAAATTTCACAGAGCATTAACAAAGTACACAATTTATTTGCATTTGGACAAGCATAATACAACCTTTTGTGCAACTATTTCCTGACCTCAGCAAATTGGACCCAAAAAAATACAGTGAAAATTATTTCCCAGATTAATAAGACTACATTTATTAGAAGTTCTGTCACATTTTTTAATTTTAAAAAGCGTCCCTTTTGTACTGGTAGTTTAGGAGGTGATGTTCTAATTTTTGTTATACTGGCGGCTAGATTGGAGGGAAGAACAGTCAAATACTTTTCAAAGGCAAAATTATCTTTAAACATTTTTTAATTATATTATATGTTATTTGAGTCAATTTCAGAGTGCCAGTTTTGTGCATACTGATCTTGCAACCTTATCTTTATCTTTTCCTTAAATACTTTGTCAGACAGTGTTACACTGCAATAACCGATTCAGTCCCGATGCTTGAATCTTGTGTAACTCGAATTTGTTATGTACGTAACCCGTTCTCCCAGCAACAAGGCAGGAGTCGTTATTATGTGTTTTTTCCAACTTTATTCAACAAGCAGCATCAACAACTGCATACAAGCTCTCACCAAAAACTCTCAAAAAAGGGAGGTGAACATTGAAGTTTAACGTCCACGCCCACAATTATCCTATCCTGTCCCGTAACTTGGAAGTCGTTAGGGAACCACAGACGATTGTTTAACCAGTGTACTCCCTCTTTCTCTGTCCTCAGCAGCCCTCATGGTTTCACTCAGTGTCAAGCCAGTCCATTCTCGAATGTTGTCTTGCCACCTCTTTTTCTGTCTACCTCTTCTTCTGCCTCCTTGTACCGTGCCTTGCAGGATGGTCTTTGCAAGGCCTGATGCTCTGGTGACGTGGCCTTACCCTATTACAGTAAAAGCCATAGTAATTAACAAGGTAAGGATTTCCATAAATAAATGATATATGTTAAATACTTAATAAACACATTTTATATATCTATATATCAATATCCTATCCTATCCTATCCTATCCTATCTTATCACGTAACTCGAAAGTTGTTGGGGCAGCACAGATGATCGCTTAACCAGAGTTACTCCATCTTTCTCTGTAATCTGCAACCGTCATAGCTTCACTCAGTGTCAAGCCAGTCCATTCTCGAATGTTGTCTTCCCACCTCTTTTTTTGTCTACCTCTTCTTCTGCCTCCTTGTACGGTGCCTTGCAGGATGGTCTTTGCAAGGCTAGAAGAAGTGGGAGAAGGAGCGGTGACCCAAACCCTTCTTTCTATGTCCATACACACTTGGAACGGACAACATAAACTGGGAAGAGGAGTGAAGGCGCCTTGAGGGTTTGTGGGTAGGGACAATGTCTCTCACGTACTATAGAGGGAGGTGGGTTCATGCACACACTCGTAGCATATGGAGCTCGAGGACTTTGTGGTCGACTTTCTTCTTGACTGGCTGGCAGCCAGTGAAGTTGTCGGAGAACAGGAGTGATGTGGTCTGGTCTTCTTGCTGCGGGTGACAATCCTGGCGGCCGTGTTCAGAACACACTGGAGACGGTCAAGCTGGACAACGGTTTGCATAATCTATCCTGAATATCACCAAGGCGACGGCAATGGTCTTGTTTTCCGAGGGCATCTCGCAGTTTACCAAGACAGTGAAGATGGAAGAAGCACCCTCTAACCACGGCACTCGCTTGATCCTCCATTGTGAGGTTTGCATCGATCATGATGTCCAGATCTCTGACAGTGGACAAGAAGGGGATAGCTGACTGTCCAAAACTGTTGGAGCTCAGGGATACAGAGTCTCTTTTGCTCTGAGGTCCACACATGATGGCCTCATTCTTGTCCTCGTTCAGTTTCTGTGCGTCATCCACACCAAAGACCTTGATATATAAAGACATGCCATGAGGCCCACTTCCGGGAGTTCGCTACTTTCGATATTAGAGAAGCGCCACCTAGTGAAATAACTGTCGTCACTTGGGAAAATGCCGCGCGCTAAGAAGAAAGTACGACAAGGTGGCACACATTGTGGGGTGGTGCTCATAGAAAAACAAACACACACACAAACCTACACAGAAAAAATAGAACTGCTCAGGTCTTGATGTCTCAAGCCAGTAATCTTTGAGTACAGATTAGCGATACTTGACAAGCTGTTTCCATCAGATACAGATAAACTTCGAAACCAGCAAATAAAAGAAAATTTATATAAATGACTGATAAAATCGACTAAGTATATCTGAGCTAACAGAAAAACTATTGAGATGGCGGAGAAGATGCACTCTCTCTGTCCACGTTTTACAGGACATTCGGTGTTTACATTACATTTCAGTTTGTTATAAAATATAGTACTCAAAGAGTTAAATCTAGAATTTCTACAGGCTTATTTAAACATTTATCGCAAGTAATAGTTAGTAAGTTAAAATAGATTAACGTCCCCGGACACATAAGCGTATAAGGGACGAAAGATAATATTCCAGATAAAATAATATGATAGCAGGGGCATGCTGAACTTATCAAAGTAGGAAAGTAGCATGCAAACTTACTTCTTTTGTTTATCAGCATGAGATCAGCTTGACTGTTTTTAAAGTAGTATATATTTTAATATATCAAACTACTTTTATTTATTTATTTATTTATTTATTTTAATTACGCAAAACAAAGAAAACTGTGAAATAAAAGAGCTTTTGCATCGACTGTAGACCTTGCCGACAGTTGTTTATTGAACGCGTATTACCTCCCTTGACATAGAAACAGTTCTACCGCTAGGATCGCTGTTTTACATGTAAACTCTGTTGAAATGGGCCTCATGGCATGTCTTTATATATCAAGGTCTTTGTCCACACCTTGAGGTCAGAGGAACACAGCTCAAACTTCTTAGCAGACTCCACTGCAGCGGCATCATCAGGAGGGAAAGAGTCGTAGAGGCCAGAGTCATCACCAAAAAAGCTGCCTCCCTTGCTCGTGTATCTCGATGATACGGCCAAATTCAAAGGTATAAAGCGAAAAGAGTACAGGTGAAATGGTAATACTACAGGATTGTACTGTGTTTGACCCCTCCTGATTATACCTTTTACAGCCAGAGGGAGAAGAAAGAGACAGAAGGGAGAGTGGGGTTGGGGTGGCCAAAGGTAACGTGGGGGCCAATAGTCAAGTGGGCCCCTCCACCTTCACTACTCTAAAAAAAAGGGAGGAGGGTCTGGTCCTTGCAGGTTCCTAATCCCATGTATACCAAACAAGAATTACCCTATGAAGGTTCAGCGCATATTGGTAGCAAACAAATAAATAAATTAATATTTAAAATTAAAAAATAATAATTAAAAAGTAATTTAAAATATTTTTAGAAGTTAAAAAAATTAATTAAACAAATTAATACTCAACAGGCTGAAACCCCAAGCCGAACACATCATAGCTGAAGAACAAGCAGCATTCAGGGCAGGGCGAAGTACCACTGAACAGATTTTCAACCTCAGAATAATCTGCGAAAATACTTAAAGCACCAACGACATCTATATCATGTGTTCGTAGACTTCAAATAGGCGTTTGACCGAGTCTGGCACGCAGCTCTGTGGGCAACTATGACAGTGTACAACATCAGCCCTAAAATTCTTGAAGTCATCAAAAGGCTGTATGACAAGGCTACCAGTGCAGTCCTCCACAACAGCGCCATCGGAAACTGGTTCAGAACAACAATCGGTGTGCGTCAGGGATGCCTACTCTCTCCAACACTCTTCAACAACTTCCTAGAGCGCATGATGTCAGATGCCATTGCAGATCACGAAAACACAGTCAGCATAGGGGGAAGAGCAATCTTCAACCTTCGTTTTGCGGATGACATTGATGGATTGGCTGGAGAGGAACAAGAACTTGAACAGCTGGTACAGAGGCTTGACACCACCTCCAGAGTCTATGGAATGGAAATAAGTGCAGAGAAGACCAAAATGATGACCAACAACACCAATGGCATCAACACGGACATTAAAATCCAAATCCAATCCCTCAACACAGTTCATAGCTTTAAATATTTAGGAGCCATTGTATCAGACAATG